>JARYHS010009186.1:216579630-216745319 GCA_031002005.1 Vandiemenella viatica | reverse complement strand
TTTAAATTTTCACCTTAGTCTCTTCATCATATCAGTGGACCCTGTAGACGATAGATGGATATCATATGCGGGTAAGGAATCAAGTAAATAAATTTCTATCGATGCTAACTCAGTAAGGAAAAACATATCACTTGCAACTTATCATAACAGTTTCTCATCCTATTAACCATTAGTTAATATCCTTGTTTCTTCTCCATTCATCATCCTCATTCCTCGAGGCCACTCCACGCTCCCGTGAAGGACCTGGCCATTAAATCTAACGGTTGAAGTTTACTGCGAAGGATCTTAGGCCAAGTAGTAATTTTGCCCACACTTAAACCTACATCAAGCGAAAGTTTTACTTTTTTTTCTTTCACTTTATGAAGTAAATTTGATGAATTATAACAGTTCATTACCTCCACTACTACTCCATTCTATCATTGTATTATGAATTAATAGATAGTTTATGAATCATGTTCATTTCTTCCATTCTATAATGAAATGAGAATGTAAAAGTTGTTATTTGTTATTAATTATGAAACGCAATTATTAACGAGCACGCGGTGTTACTTACTTCTTCTTCCTCTTCATCTTTCTCTTAGTTCTTATCCCGCATTGCAGGATCTCCTTTACTGGACTACTTCTTCCATTTATTCTGATCTTGTGCATCTTCAGTAGATGCTTTGACTAGTTGCATGTCCTCCCGCAAGGTATCCAGCTACCGCTTCATAGTTCTCTCTCATGGCCTTCCATACTTACACTGAGTGCTGTTCTTGCAACTGAAATTTCGTTGCTGCGCAGTACCATAGCAGACGACCCTCTTGCATTTACTCAAGGATTGGAGCCACACCAAATGCCTCTCATTCCTGATGCGGATCAACCTAGTGAGCCCAGTGGCCAGCGAATCATCTTCATTTCCATGGCATGCAGACTTTTCGTGGACTGGCCAGCATTCTGTTCCATACAGTGCCACTGGTTGAACGATGGTTCCGTAAGTCTTTGATTTAAGGTACAGTGGCACCTTTCAGTCGTAAAGGACTCCTGTGACCTGACGCTACTTCATCCAGGCTGCGTTGACTCTATTTCGGATGTCAAACAGATTAGTGTTCCCAGGTACCTGAACTCAGATGACGCCGTCCACATTAACAGCTTCATTACTTTTAACTCCAATCGTCATGTACTCGGTCTTCCGTACATTACAGGTAAGTCCATCAGTGGCGTAGCTATCGGAAGGCTAGGCGGTGCCGGGGGCCCTAAGCTCAGGGTGGGCCGCAATCTCAGCTCAGGGGGCCCCCACAGGACTAGGTAGAGATAAAAAAGGTCACCCATCAAAATATTTTTTTGCACCGGGACCCTTAACCTAGCTACGCCACTAAGTCGCATACCGCGTTGGTTGAGGAATGTTTCCCATCGTTGGATTTGTTGTTCCAATTCTTGATGAGACTCGCAGGTGACCATGATATTATCAGCATAGAACAATGTCCAGGGATGTGGAGTGAGTAGTTCTGCAGCGATGGTTTCATGACGACAGGATAAACAGGAGAGGGAACAAAGCCGATTCCTGTTGAACACAAGCTATGAGGGGAAGAGAAACAAAAATTTTCTACAGCACATCGAACATTACTAGTGGCTTCCGATATAGCAGCTAGATCCGTTAACATATACTTCTGGTACCCCTTCCTGTTTCGGTGCTTACCAGGTTAGATCGCGAGGTACGCGGTCCAAACATCATGGACCACGTGGTCTTTACTTTAAAGAAATAAAATGGATTGATCATATGCTCTTTTTGTAAGAGGTTATTATTATGGAAAAGAAATGGAGACATTATAATAATTCAATTGATTTTAATACTCTATAATTCAATATTGGGACACGTAAAAGATTTTATTATTCACAAAAGTTACAAATGGAAATGAATTATACGCAGATTATGAGCTTACAAGTTCTCTGTCACAAATGCCAGCATAAATGTAGAAATACAAAGTCATCAATAAATGTAACCATATTCTGAAATGTTGTGTACCTTCAAACATTAATTTGAAACGTCTAGCAAGTTTTAAAATGTGGTTAACTCGTCGGCGAAGTGAGGTTTTTACTCAGAGCCGCTGTCGGGTCATTGAAGTCTATACAACATTTTTGTTGATAAAATCTGATTATACCGTACTTACCAGTTCTGTTGACGCGTCACTGATTCTAAGCACAACCTTGTGGCTCTGTTTAAAACCTTACACAAAGGTGCCCACTTCAAGGGCGAGTATCGACTGGGCAGTCGGCGAAAACGAAAAATGATTTCTCCCTGCGGTCAGCTCTGGTGTCGTGTCCTGTACCGAAGCGATAGCTGCCCCTCTTTTCTCGTTCATACGCCGAGAGCAATATAAATATTAGTATTGTCCATTTATAGCAAATTTTATGATTGGTTGACACATGTGCTGCTCATTCACGCAGGTTCGTTGCTGTTTCCAGTTGGCAGGATCCTGACCCTACGACACACTTCCTAGTACAGGTGACGTTTTATATCTTAACGTCACGCGCGCGACTTGCTCATATGATGCCGTGTTTGGTACTCCACCAGCATGTGTCCTATCGCTTGCCGTTTGATATAGGATCTTCTCTGGTCGACCCTCATCTAAATATCAAGGGTTGCTTATAAATAGTTTCTCTCCCGCGAGCACCAAGCACTCACGCTACGTATCTTTCGAGGACGGAACATCATGAACAACCGGACTCCTCCTGATATTTCTAGATCTTTCGTATCCGCATTTATCCGTATTGCGATAATATTGTCCAGTGGGTATATTAATAGGGAAATATGTTTAATCTCCACGTTATTATTACAACATACAAATCCTGTCCCAATATCTATCAAGGTCTCATCGCCAGCCTATTGATTAAATCAAATTCCGGTAGTTCATATAGTACCGCTTATTACTACTGATATGGCCTTCATGGTTCTCATAAGGATTTCAGGTTCAATTGTTGTGGACACCAGTCCACTGATCTAGTTCTAGACGCATGCAAGAGTATATTAAATGTCAGCTACCACTAAATACCTCCAATAAAATTCAGTAAATAGATGTAGTCAGTTACCACAATCCCTAATAGGAGTTATTGAACTTATCAGTCACGCACCAGACACTTATATCTCATACTTAGCCACCAAAGATACAAGGTCCGTGGATAAAGGGTCAAAGAAAGTGAGTTGAAGACATATTAATTCAAATAACAGGTCCACACTCGCAGGAAGACTCAACAATCACCGAATCGTAAAGTCATACACACACGTAAATTATATAAGATTTGCTCACTGCAAACACCCTGTATATCACCTACGTCTGCATTTTTTTCGTAATTTCCCCGTTAATTAGTACTGTCTTCATTCAACGACGATGTTATTGACCATTACTATATCACTTCTGGTGTCAATTTTGGCACGTCCGTACCTTACGGCCGGAGTCTCTTCTTAACTACCTCTTTTCTTTTTTTTTGCTTCACGCCTCGTCGACGTCGTTGTCATTAGAGGCAGGAAAGGACTTGGGACTAGAAATGTGAACAAATTAGGCAATGGCATTTTGAAGGAACCATCCCACCATTGGCCAGGAGTAATTTGTAGAAACATTAAAAACCGAAATATGGATTGTCGGAAGGGGATTCGAATCCACGTCCCCACGAATGAGGGCCAAGAGCGTCACCACTTAAACACCACGCTCGGTAACTTACTCTCACTCCGTCCAGTCATATCATCACTCATCGCCCTGCGATGTTCTCTAAGTCAATGCTTACAGTGGCATTACACGCTCCATTGCAGTCTGCCCAAGCAGAATTACTATCAAAGAAAAACTGATGTATGTTTTCAGCATATTGTCGCGTTGCAACCGGGGCAGGTGTGAATTCGAAGGTTACTTGTCAATGAACACAGCACTTAAACTGAGAACAGGTTTATTGAGAACTCAAACATACACGCAGCACTGACTGCCTCTTGGGCAGAATGCTCTTCTATTTATACACAGATAGAACGTACTAGAGATTACAAGAGTAGTTAACAAATGAAATGTGTAGAAGTTACAAGTGACCTTAGGAAACATGTAGAATCTTCTGGAAATAATAAACAGAATTAAATAATTTTTTGTCAGTGGGCGGGATTGAACCGGCGACCTTCGGTACCGCAATTCGTGACGCTACCCGCTGCGCCATGCTGGCAGACGGTACACTGGCGTTCATGCGGCATTGCTCCCTCTCCTGAGGAAAACAGCGTCCCGCTGTTAGATTTCTTTTGGGGCACGCTGAAGTGTCCTGGATCTTGATCTTGTCGTGGGTCCTCTGTATGGCAGTTCTGGAGGGCCCCTCCGGTTGTACTATTATCTTCCTGTCCGACTTCCTCAGTATCCAAACCGTCCTCAGAGTCCTTGAACAAGAAGCTGGTTGTGCCTAGCTGCTCGTCAGGATTGTAGTAAGGCTTCATGCGGAGGACGTGAACAATGTCCCTTCGCTTTCGTCGTTTCGAAGACGGCTCATAATCCTCGACTTCGTATGTGACGTCTGACCGGCGGCGTATGACACGATACGGACCAAAGTACCGCTTCAGTAACTTTTCTGATAGCCCAACCTTCCGGACAGGGGTAAAAATCCATACGAGATCTCCTGGGTTGTACGCAACAGGTCGGTGCTTGCCGTCATACCGCTGACGGTCCCTCTCCTGGGTGGCCAGTGTTCGTATGCGAGCCAGCTGTCTTGCTTCTTCGACCCTGGTAATGAGCTGTTTTATATAGTCATCCTGAGTGTCGTCCGGCTGGAATGGGAACAGCGTATCCATTGTGGTCTCAGCTTCACGGCCATGGAGCAGAAAAAAACGGAGTGAAGCCTGTCGTATCTTGCCTTGCTGTATTATAAGCAAATGTGACCACTGGCAGTATTGTATCCCAATCCTTCTGCTCAACATCCACATACATCGACAGCATATCGGCTAATGTCTTGTTGAAGCGTTCTGTGAGACCGTTTGTCTGAGGGTGGTATGCAGTTGTCATCCTGTGGACAACGTCGCATCTTGACATGACCTCTGATACTAGTCTTGACTGGAATACCTTTCCACGTTCGGATATCATCACACGTGGTGCTCCATGCTTCAAAATAATGTCTTCTACTAGAAATTTTGCAACCTCTGGAGCTTCTGCAGTCGGCACAGGTTTGGTGACAGCGTAGCGCGTGAGGTAGTCGGTGCAGACTATTATCCATCGGTTACCGGTTGTCGACTTCGGGAACCTCCCCAAAAGGTCGATCCCAATTCGGTGGAATGGAACTGCTGCAGGTGGAATTGGTACTAGATGACCTGGAGGTAATTGCGGCACATGTTTCCGTCGCTGGCACTCTTTACAGTGACTCACATAATGCTTGACAGATCGGTAGAGACCCTTCCAGTAATACCTGCGTCTGATTCGGTCCAGGGTCTTCACAAATCCCAGATGACCGGATATTGGAGCGTCGTGGAAATACTTGAGAATAGCTGGCTGGAGATGAGCTGGAACGACCAGAAGCCACTTGGGGCCTAGTGGATCGTAGTTGTTCTTATACAATGTCCCATCTATCAATTGAAACCCTCCTTTGGCCGGTTCTCCTTTCTCCAAGGCGTCTATGGTTCTTAATAACTCTGAATCTTCCCTCTGTTCAGCTGCAACGTCACCTAATTCAGCGAGGGCTGAAATTCCATTCATGCTGTTGTGTTCTATTAAAGGATTCCTTGAAAGGCTGTCGGCATCCTTGTGTTTGCGTCCGTTTTTGAATACCACCGTGACGTCGTACTCTTGAAGTCTAAGTGCCCATCTTGCTAGTCGACCTGATGGATCCTTCAAGCTGGTTAGCCAACATAAAGAATGGTGGTCTGTTACGACGGTGAAAGGTTTGCCGAATAAATACGGACGAAACTTGTTGATAGCCCAGACAACTGCGAGGCATTCTTTCTCGGTTGTAGAGTAGTTTATCTCGGGCTTAGAGAATACTCTTGATGCATAGGCTATCACCTTCTCAGCACCTTCCTGAATTTGCACAAGCACTGCACCGATCCCATAACCGCTGGCGTCAGTGTGAAGTTCAGTTTCTGCATTCTCGTCGTATAAGGCTAGAACTGGTGCGGAAGTTAGAGCCTCCTTAAGTGCCTGGAAAGATCTTTCTTTAGTTTCATCCCAGTAAAACTTGGCGTCTCCCTGCAAAAGTTCTTGCAGTGGACGTGCCATGTTACAGAATCCTTTTATGAAACGCCGGAAGTATGAGCACAGCCCAAGAAAGCTTCTCACATCACGAATGTGCTGAGGAGTTGGAAATTCCATGACTGCCCTTACTTTATCTGGATCAGCGCGGACGCCATCTCCGTTGACCAGGTGCCCCAGGATTTTTATCTCTCTGGCGACGAAGAGGCACTTCTTCGGATTGAGGCGGAGTCCTGCAGTCTGAACACACTTCAGCACCGTTGACAGGCGACTCAGATGTTCTTCAAATGTTTTCGAGAAAACAACAATGTCATCTAAATAACAAAGACACGTCGTCCACTTAAGGTGTCGAAGTAAGTTGTCCATCATGCGTTCGAATGTGGCCGGAGCGTTGCATAATCCGAATGGCATTACTTTGAATTCATAGAGGCCATCAGGTGTAATAAAAGCCGTCTTTTCTCTGTCAGCTTCGTCAACCTCGATTTGCCAGTAGCCTGTCTGCATGTCCATGGTTGAGAAGTATGTAGCTCCTTTCAAGCAGTCTAAGGCGTCGTCGATGCGCGGCAGTGGGTAGACATCTTTCTTTGTGATTTTGTTCAGCCGCCGATAGTCGACACAGAATCGCCACGTACCATCCTTCTTCTTTACGAGGACCACCGGAGATGACCAAGGACTCTCCGAAGGTTGAATAATGTCATTATGCAACATCTTCTCCACTTCCTCTCGAATTATTCGCCTTTCGACTGGTGACAATCGGTACGAGCGCTGGCTAATGGGCGGATGATCCCCAGTATTGATACGATGCTTTATCGTGGGCCGTTTCGTCTGACCTTTTTTTTGCTGGGGTGTGAATACACCAGAGAATTGGCGTAGTATAGCTAACACCCGGTGGTGTTGTTCCTTGGTCAGGCCGGACCCTATTGGCAGTTCCATAGTTGTTTCCTCCAGCGTGTTGTCGGTACTAGTAACAGAGCATGGATCTTCGTTAATGACGTTGAGCTCGCCCTCCTGGACTGGTTCAGCTGTCCCTATGCACATTCCCTTGGGGATAATTTGTGACTGCTCGTGACAGTTGGTGATCCAAATGTCTCCTCGACCACCGATAATGCTTATGATAGCCGCTGGTATGTAGATTTCTTTCGTGAGCCTAATAAACTTTCTACTATCGACAAGCACTTCAAGGTTGCGGTCGTCCGTGTTTTTGACTGGGACTCTTCTCATTGCGAACGGCGGGATTGTCACGTTGTCAACGGCGAATAACTTCCCAGAAGATTCTGTGTTACGTGTACCCGTCCGCAACGACTTCTTCAATTTGCAGCTCAGATGTTCCACAGTCAATGACAGCTTGGGATGCCTTAAGGAAGTCCCATCCAAGGATGACATTATGACTACATTCTGTTAAAATGACAAATTCAACTGGCTGGGTCCTGTTGTTGATGGTTATTCTCGCGACACAAGCTCCAGCTGGCTGGACGTACTTTCCATTTGCGACCTTTAGCACAGTTGCCCCCGTATCACGGAACATTGTCTTCTTTAGTGTGCGACGATAATTGTCCGACAATACGGAGAAAGAAGCTCCTGAATCAACCAGCGCCCGGACAGGTTGGCCGTCGATTATAACGTTGATGAGATTTCCCGACATCTTAGTGACTGTCATCCATGGAGGATTTTCATCTGCGGCGGCCTCACCTCCGTAGATGGTCGCCTTGCTTAGTTTTCCTGCGTGCGGCGGCTAGGGGAGCGGCTGGTAGCTCTGTCCGGCGACGATGAACGGCAGCGGCGCGTCGGGGATCGACCTCGTCTAGGGTACGGCGATGGGCTTCTTCCCGTAGGTCGACCGAACTCGTCAGCGGGTGGCTGCCTGGGGTAGAACTGTTCTGATGGCGGACGTCTTGCGGCAAAATAATCGTCAAATGCTCGTCTTCTCTCTCTGCAGTATCGTACGACATGTCCAGGGCGCCCACAGTGGAAACATACTGGCGCGTTGTCTTCTGTCCTCCAGACGTCCGTTCGTCTGCGGGACGTCATAGGTGCCGGAGGATTTGGTTGTGGCCGTGTCGGCCGGTTCCTAGGCTGCCGTTTGGCAGCTGCAGCATACGTCATATCAGGGCGAGGCCATTCTTCACGTCGAGTGCGATTGGCTCGGCAGACAGGAGCTATTGTCTGAAATACCTCTTTTTCCGCCGCGTCGGCTCCTTCATGACCCACTGGGCTTACATCCATGGCCATGATCTGATGCTCACTCGGTTCAAGAGTCCCAGCTGCCATGAACTGTTGTAATTCTTCTCTCACAATTTGTCGTATGAGAGACGCAAAGTCGTGCTGGTCTTCCACAACTGCCATAGGGACTACGTTGGGAAGTCTGTCATACTTCTTTCGCCCAACCCTCCTTTGTTGCATCTCCTCAATCCGCTGGCACCACTTGATGAACTCTTCCGTCGTAGCGACGTCTTTTATCAGAAGAGCTTGGTACATGTCTTCTGCAATACCTTTCATTAGGTGCGTGATTTTGTCGGCTTCAGTCATATTCGGGTTGACTACGTTGCATAGGGCCAAAACATCCTGTATGTAAGATTGCGTCGGCTCCCCATGTCGTTGGGCCCGGTTCTTCAGTTGTTCTTCCGCCGAGCGGATTTGTCGCTGGTGGTCCCCAAACGTTTTCTTAAGTTCCGTCTGGAACATTTCCCAGTTATTCAGTTTATCTTCGTTGTTCTCGAACCACTGCTGGGCGGTTCCGTCCAGATAGAAATAAACATTTGCCAAGCACATGGTATGATCCCACTTGTTGTACTTGGCGACTCGGTCGAACCCTTTTAGCCATTTGTTAGGGTCCTGTCCAGCGTCTCCAGAGAACACCGATGGGTGTCGAATGTGCAGCTGGCTTGCCGCCATGGGTTTCCTAATGACGCGGACTTTCGGAAGGACGTACTGAGTATATCCTTTGTAGTCCGGTTCCAGTCCGTGTAGGCGGCGACTTTTACGTTGCCTAATCGGAGCCACGATGATGCAGCTGTTGCACAGGGTACCCGGCGCCTCCACCAAACTATGTCGCGTTGCAACCGGGGCAGGTGTGAATTCGAAGGTTACTTGTCAATGAACACAGCACTTAAACTGAGAACAGGTTTATTGAGAACTCAAACATACACGCAGCACTGACTGCCTCTTGGGCAGAATGCTCTTCTATTTATACACAGATAGAACGTACTAGAGATTACAAGAGTAGTTAACAAATGAAATGTGTAGAAGTTACAAGTGACCTTAGGAAACATGTAGAATCTTCTGGAAATAATAAACAGAATTAAATAATTTTTGTCAGTGGGCGGGATTGAACCGGCGACCTTCGGTACCGCAATTCGTGACGCTACCCGCTGCGCCATGCTGGCAGACGGTACACTGGCGTTCATGCGGCAATATTGTTATAATTCGACGGTGAGTAATAGTTTCCAATCTTTCAGTCTCCACACGTTCTCAACAGCGGTGAAAACTTGCAGGCGTCGGCAGAGTTTCACACTGACCCACTGATATACATATTACAAGAATTTTCACACTAGTAAATGAGTATGGTCATGCCAGTAATGAGCTTTTGGATATACTCTATAAGTCCTGCTCGAAGTTAATGATGTGTGATGAAGGTGTTACAGATGTGAGGTTACAGTAAGTAATGATTCGTGCGTTAATGAAGAGTAGCCTTGATTGTTCCTGATTCGCCAAGAATATTCTCCCGTTTATGTTTATGCTGTTTACATCGTCTGATTAATTCAAACACACAATCTTCTAAGCATCGAATTTAACAAACATGACTACACAAATGACGGAGAAGTGGTCTCTACACATAAAATCGTCTTGCTTTCACATCTCACGACTTTTATGACAGCCTCACTTTGCTGTTGTCATAATTTGCCTCCCTAGGAGTTGAGGAGAAAACAAAATCTAATATATTGTCCAAACTGGTCAGAATAGATGACTGCCTGCAGGGGAACCAGTTTCACATTCCAACACACCCATACTGTTTTGCTATGAATCCAGTTCTTTAATTAAACTTCCGTTTAAGGTTTCGTCATAATATTTGGTTCTTATGACTTTGATACGTAGGAGAGGTATAGATCTGCATTACTATGGAAATAAATAAGCTGACTAAACTCAAACCCGTAAGCAACTTAAAACTATCGATAAATTACCACTTGTTTGCGCAAAAACAGTAATTCCGTAAGTTGACGCAAATCTAATGAATGTCTGTGCAGAATACGGTTTTTACCAACAAATTCCTTCATGAAAAAACTAGTTGGATATTGCCCTTTCGTGGCTAACATGAAAGTGATCGCTGATTTACTAAACAGTGACACATTAGTTTGTTTGATTTTTTTTTTTTTTTTGCTTATGGCTTTACGCCTTCTCAACTTCGAGGTCATTAGAGGCGGGAAAGGATTGGGGACAAGGAACTGGAAGAAATTTGTCAGTGAAATTTTTAAAGGAACCATCGCCGGTATTAGCCTGGAGTGATTTGTGGAACCATGAAAAACCCAAATCTGTATTGTCTAACGGGAATTCGTTCTCCCGAATCGGTTTAAACTCACGAAAAGTTTGGAATTTTAGTACGAATCCATAAAAGAAAATGGTAATATAGAGGTTAAAAGAAAATTATGAAGGGGACGGTCCGAGAAAACTGAAGCATTATTTTGTGAGTATTTGTGTCGAACCTTAGTTGCTATTAAACAAATTTATTTTTTGGTGATTAGTGGTGAACAGACATCCACAATACCATGATGAAACAGAATTCAGGCCTGTTAAGTGTTGCAGTAATATGACATTTGACGGGACTGTAATCGTTTAGACTGGTGGTGTTGGAGTGATAGTATTGGAGACGCTTGTAGACTGTCGGTGTGGGTCGTTGCTCTGTGAGCCGCTCATTGCAAGCAGCGCGCGTGCCACAACGCGATTGCCGCGCAGATATCAAACGGCCCAACTCGCGACATGTCACCGGGTACAGCCGCCGCACACCAAATCCACACCACGGAGGGCTGCACGAGTCCACGCACCAGGCAGTCCTCGCTGAAGCAAAGTCCGGGTGTTCTTAACCGCATACCAACTACTGATATAAAATAAACTGGTTATTGCCTCTTCTTACACAGTTGCTCCTTAAATCATCAGGTACCAGCACGTAACTGAATTTACTTAGTTCGTGAGTAGAGTGTCCAGTTAGTTGTGCATACAAATTATACAATTTTTCTCAAGAACACTATGTACTGTACATTTACAGTCACTAACGATACCCAATACCACAAGGCCAAAACAAGTTTGAGATGAAATATTTTTAAAAAAATCCATTTTTATCAGACCGTACTTTATTTACAAACATGAATATAAAAACCTTAATTATTATCTTCAAGTATTTATGTTGTCATATTTTTTGATTTTAAAGTTTCTTTCCCAATTGTGTGTGGATGTATGTTCGTTTGGGCCAACTCGGACCACGTTATCATTATCTTTTTTGAATCTTTTAGTTCTACTGTTCTGGTGACCTCCTTCAACCTAATAAACCTTTTTCCGAAATACTCTTGAGTTCTGGAACTATTTCCTTTTCTTATTTGTTCCAGTAATCACGATTATTATGAATAGAGTGGGTGTTACAAAACATTAATACTGGATTGTAGAGTCAACCCTTTTCAAAACATTATTTAAAAGTTTTTTTTTTTTTTAAATTTTGCGGCGGTATTTTATTATGGTGAAAAGAAAAAACAAGCAAACAAGTTTTTATTTATGAGTGGGATTGAATTATTCCCTCAGCTTTTACTATGTTATATTTTATGTTTCTTTTTTTTAGTAACTAGCATATGAGACCACCCAGAATTTGTAACTATTTTCTTCCAAATGACTTGGTACGAAGTAGGGTGCTCTGTTGTTTGACGCAAGGCTGTTATCGCATCTCACTCAATGTAGTGATACTAATTAGACGATCAGAGTTCAAATCTCGATGATCAAAATAGTTTAGCTCTAAGCGTGCTCGCAAACGTGTGTTAGGATTTATGATTGTGAGATAAAGTGGTTCAAGTGTAGTGCTAGCAACTGCTCCAGTAGCTAGTCGTAGAGATTGTAGCAGTACGTCCTGAGATCATAGCTTCAAGAAGCAAAAAACCTCTTCGTCGTTTTTTCCCATAACATTATAAATTTACATAGTTTACTAGCGTGCAGTTTACACTAAATACGGCCATCTGTAGGGATGTAAAGAATTATTAATCGAAATTTGAGGAAGGAACTGGTATTTGTCGTATTATTTTTTACGAAGTATGGGGTGTACAACATATAGTTGGTATTACATCTTTGGTGTTTCACGCAATACATTATGAATTACTGCTCCAGCGTCATGTAACGTTGAAACATAAGACAACAAACAGTTCAAGTCTGAGCCTAAGCTTTAAAATGGTGAACACCCTATTGAAATCTGCTCAGGAATTGTTAAGTTTTTTGGAACAAATATATACACTGGTTTTATTTTATAGATACAGATTATACATTGATCAGCTAAAACATTATGATCACCTGCTTAATAACGTAATAATTCACATTTTTAACACAACATGGCAGCGAATCGTGTGCCCCGAATCAGTTGTGCAGTCATATCTGCCACAGATCACCGCCTATCCAGTTTTACAGAGCGGGCAATCCTGAAACCTCCACGTTCTGTGATAAGGTGTTGACCTCCACCACCTTGTCGCCTACTCGTGGCTAAACCGTCCTTCAACAACTTTCCACGGATACTCACCACAACAGCTCGTGAAAAGCCAACGAGCTTCACCGTTTCCAAGATGCCCATTCCAACGCGCCACGCCCACAAACCACCTGTCCGTAATTTAAGGGAGTTTCGTGAAGTGTGCGTAGACATCTGGTGCCAGATACCTCCGGAAACCTAACAAGGACTTGTCGAATCCATACCACGTCGAGTCGCTGCTATATTGCGATCCAAAGTGGATTAACACGTTATTCAACAGTTAGTCATAATGTTTTGGCTCATAAGTGTATTTATTCAAGCATTCATTGATTAAATACCACGAGCCAACACTACTCTAGCCAGCGCTAGGGCGTGGGCATTTTCCCCGCTGTGAGGTGCTCTGGCGCCACGGGTTGACGGGCCTCGCTAGCACCTGTTGCTCTCAGATTGCTGACACCTGCGCTGTTGTTTTTCTTTCTTTCGGGAGAGCGCGGTCGAGCAGCTTGTGGAAGGCAGGGTTGAACGAACGTCGGGCAAGAAAGTTCTGGCAGTAGTCCAGAGAAAGGCCGGCACGGTAATTAAAACGCCGCCTTCCGCACTCCAACGGGGAGGAGTGACTTCGAGGCGACCACGTGTTACGCTGTTCACTGCCTAATATGAGCTGCTAAATAAGGAACATTGTTTTCATGCCAATAAAATCTATGCATTTTCAATTTACATTTTTCACCTTAACGGTTTCTACTCATCTCTGTTCGTAGTGGAATGAGAGGAGTCACATAGAGCCCAGCGTGTGCAGTTTTTCGATTCGCCGTGGGATGTGCCTTTTGTCGTGGCTAACTAACTTAACCCTGGAATCCTACTGGGCATGAGGGACGTACACCTTAAAATGGGATCCGAATTAATTCACATTACACAGCAAGTGGTGCTGCAGGATAAGGTCTAGTTGAAGGTCTTTGTAATTCCCAGCTGAGACCGGGATTCCAACCGGGGAATTTCGATCTCCAATAAGACTCCTTAAACATTGATCCACCAGACCATTCTAGCAGTTAAGCGAAATTTCTGAACAGTTTCAATGCTAATGTTACAAACTTAAAAATTTGTTTTTATCCAACCCTGTTCTATTCACTATGAGCCACACGTAATTTTAAAGATACGCCATCGCCAGCAAATTGAATAATAAAATGACCATACCTAATGTTTTGCTTTTGGTGCTCTATTTGATCTTCATGATGCTAATGGTAGAACAATCGAATGGATATTCGCGTTTTGTAACTTGCAAAAAAAACAGCGTTGTGAATAACTCAAAAAGTCCACAACGCGAAATTCGTGTCTAATCCAGGTCGCATTCTCCACATATGACGACTCGCATATTTAAAAAAAAAAAAAAAAAAAAAAAAAAAAAAAAAAAAAAAAAAAAAAAAAAAAAAAAAAAAAAAAAAAAGTTCTGTAACGCGACGGGTAAGAATTATCATATATATTAAATGCAAACTGGACCGATTCGTCGTAAACACAAAGAGTTAGATACTTACAAGCCGCAACGTGTTGTGGCACTTTTCAAGAAACCAGAACGCACTGTGGTCGTTTTTTACCGTTCAATCAGCGTTTTCGGTCTTTGAGGCTAACAGATACAGTTTGTCAATGTCACATTATAGTTGTTGTAGGCTTATCCGAATTTGTTTTAATTGTTCCAGTAATGCGCGAGCAAAATAAAAAGTGGAATGAGAGAAATAATAAAATTTCCCAAACGATCCATTATTTCATCGGGATATTCCTTGAAATTAAACTGTCTTGAAAGGATAATAAAAGGGATGATTTACATGGTTACTGTTTGCTCCCATCGTATTGACAAAATGTAGTGGAAACTGTCATTTTTTAGCAGTTTATTTAAATGTTAGCCGCTCTTGCGTTCTGTGTGGGTGTCCATATACAACCTGTAATCAAATAATACAATAATCTCATAAGCTGCTTGCGTGTTATGTGGGTGCCCAAATTAAATATCTCACCATACTATTCTACTGAAGTGTTTATTCATCGAATTTATTTTTGCCATAATCTCTGAACATTATTGCATTGATGGGATACAAACATCATAAATTTTTGGTGTGTCTAATAATAAATGTGAAAGCATCGAGCTCAGTCTAAGTTTGTGGGACACATACATCTTATTGAATCATGGCATCTAATGGTAATTTTGCTTGAACCTCTGTAATTTATATAGGCCTAATCGTTTTTATGAAGTAAAATATTCACCATTCACATAACGTATATTGAATTCAGCCATGGCTTTGACACAACTGTAAGCAAAAAAATATTTTGAATACTACCATTCTTTAATAAATAAAAATAAACAGGTGATTTAGTACATTTTGTTCGTTTTTGGTATCAGCATAATTGGTGATAATTGCACCAGATTAAAATAAATTTATGATGCGTGAAGTAATGATGAGAAAATTCCACAATACTGACAAATCGGTCTTTTTGTTGCTACTTTAACTTTTATGAATGCTGCAAAATTCCTTTTTTATCTTTTATTTAACTCACTGGATATTTTATGTAACAGTTGTTTTCGGTGGATGGTTGAGACATGTTGCCCAACTGAGTAACGGTAGCTACAGAATGTGTCGCAAGAAAACCTAAGCGACGCCTTTCATGCACTGACGTGTAATTACGTGTCAGCTAAGTTTCTCAGCTAATGACGCGATGCACAATGTAATGGAGTGCAAATTTGCTGACTAACCGATCATTTCCAGAGATAATCTATATCTCCTGCACTGACTCACATTCGTTGTAGAAAACGCTCAGTCATCACAGGCAGTCTCGTTAAGATGATGAATTTCAGTATCGGATCGATTCTGAATTATTCGTTCCATTTATACCATCCGAAGGTAAGTAAAGTGATTCAGTAGATGCAGATAGGCCTACTATATATTCTTCTTTTTAGCGTCCTGTATGCAGTTTTGTTACCGAATTAGCGTAATTGAATTTTTATGAAAAGAACTAGAATAGAATTATTTACATTCTGATAATATCAACATTTACTTCTATGTAAAAGATGTATTTTGATCAAATTTATAAATGATTTAATTTTTTTTTGAAAGGAATGGATTCCTTTCGTGGGTTAGAAGACCAACTTAAGATTTGTATAGTTTTTTGGTTTGTACTTCCGTAATGAAGTTCATTGGATGCAGTTTTGGACGAATGGTAATTAAAAACACAAAATTTCATTATAAACTGGTTAGCCTGAAGCTCGATTTGATATAGCGTGCTTCAGAACTAGATGTCAAAATACTAGAGACCGTTTATTTGCTGGCGGTTTGTCATTACTGACGGCTATTGTCATGAAAATTCTTAAAATAACCTGACTCTGTCACCAGTTATAGAAAAATTTATTATTGGAATTAAATTTTTAAAATCAATAATCCATTTTAATAAAATGCATTGAACTTGGAGGCTGAATGTGAACTCGATAACTCGGAAACTTTCGGTGAGTCCGATGATACCCGAACTGTTAGTTACACTGGCCGCCACCACAGCTCTGATTGTCTAACCAGGAAATTTGCACAAAAAATACGTTGGAGAGACGTAAAATAATAAAATGAGAGGCAGAGATTAAAAAAGTCCAGTGCAACGGTAGTTTAAAAGTACGTGTCACTTTTTGTTTATTTACGACGGTTAGATGCAGTAATTTATGTAAAGAGAAGAACATTCCATGTTTACGCTGTATTATCTGTAGTCGGTACTAGTACCAGGTCACATCATAACCTAGGATTTTTTTGTTTTTTTTTGTTTTGACAGAAGATTAAAACGGGGATGTTTATTAAACATTTAGAGAAAGTTTGCACGAATAATAGGTAATCGCGAAATATATCAGTCAGATAAATAATAGATTTACTTTAGTTACAAACTTTTTAATAACAATAAAAATTTCCGTCATTTAAAGTCGAATTCAGTTGTTTAAAAACATTCAAGCCAAATATTCCGAGAATCTAATCAGAAAGCTTTTATTCATATTACGAAAAGTAAAAAAGATCGTTATTTGCTTTTCCTTAAAAGCTTCTCCAGAACACATTCCTGCTACCACGATTTGTGATACCCGTCATTTTTGACGAGCGTTTGAATTAGTCATGAAATAATGAAAATCTTTCAATTTAATACTAACTTTTTGCAGCATATAAAATCTGGATAGAATAAAAAAAGAGTTTCAGGTTATACCTAGTCTTAAAAGTTGATTCAAAGTATGTTTTAAATAGTAGTTCACATAGCTAAATTACACATTTAGTTAAATCTGCGAGAAGTGAAAATGACATTACATTAATCAGAAAGTGGTGGAAGGGAGCATAGATCACGGAAAGCGGACGAGAAAACTTGTAAGAAGAGTGTAAATTAGATGTACGAAATTTATCAATAACTTTCTTCAAAAATCAAAATAACTCAGCGAAATCATGCGTTGCGGTCAAGTTAGGGTTTGGTATTCGGGAGAATACGGGTTCAAATCCCTATCCGTTCATCCAGACTTCTGTTTTCCATGGTTTCCAAAAGGTCAGTCCAGTCGAATGCCGAGGTATTTGTTTCAAAAGGCCTTGGCCGATTTACTTTCCGTTCCTTATCTCCAGTCTTCTCCCGCAAACTTAAGAAGTCTAAAATACATGAGATAGTCTGCAAAACAGACTACTGAGCTGAAGTGCAATTTGAATAGAAACTAGTATAGCATCATTACAGTAATGTACCATACTGAAAAATTCGAACTAACTTATTCATACTAGACAGAATTCAATGCAACTGTTCGTTCGTGATTCGTAGATCTTCAGACATAAAGATATTTGTTACTGTATTTCCTCGGAGATCTGTTGTTTCGGTCGTAAGGATACTGATGGACATGAGTCACTGCGTCTTTGTTATACCAAATAAAAAGTTCGAATCAAAAGACTCCAACTATGCGATCAAACTCAATGGAGAAAGCAATAATCTTTTAAATTGTCAGTGGAACAAGATAACAATGATCGATACAGTCGAAGAGAACATCTACCTAGAAATAAAATAGCTAAAAGAGGAACTACAAGACCGGAAAGCGTGTATAGCTGCTATCAACAGGATCACTAGAAATCTTCTTCGACTAAATGGTTAACATCATCTAATGATCATCCAGTTGTTAACTCAGTATCATTCGACCCCAGAAACATATATCTGAGCTTCCAGACACTGACAGTAACTTTCATTTCATTGTATCCTATTTATTTCCTACTCTGCCAAAGTTTTTTCCTACTTTCTCTAACAATGTTCCTTTCTTTCACCACTCTTCTTGAATCAGAATGAATATATTGAAAAGTCTAACTTGGAGTACTAAATTATTTTCTACATTAACAACACCCATGCGTTCAGTATGTATTGCTTTTATTCTTCGCTCTGATTAGATGTTCTGACTTCGTGTAACGAAATATATACAGACTTTTAAGAGCGATTGATAATGTTTTTACTAGTAAACATGGAACCTCATATGAACGGATGTCACGATATTAATTAATATGCAGTATACTTGACCATCTTATCATTAGTTTTAAAGTACTGACGTAAAGTCTCTTGTGGTTATCGTACTGCGAAAAATTTGTTAAGCAGTGTTTATTAGTAGCTAAATCAGCAATTGCTGAACAAATTCGTGTTTAATTCATTTATTTCAAAATTATCTCGCAATTATCAAATTTTTGTCCTTGTTACAGACATGGTTGTGTATGATATTTGTATTCGGATGGTGTGTGAGAAAGTGCGGGTGTTTTCACTGGCAGCTGTAGGGGAAAAGTTGCTGCGTCCATTTCTGCCGCTACGAACTCGTACGCATCCGCCTGCCCGCATCCACCAGCACACATACACTGCAGGTGTTATCCTGCTAAACGTAAAATCGATGCCGCAGAAAGAATTTTTGTGCTTCTTTTTCGAGAAGAATATGAAAACAAAGATGTACAAGATCTAATAGTGATAATCTCAAAAATAACATATATACGTCTACAAGCCGAGGAAGAACGATTTTACGTGCGACCGATTGCA
This sequence comes from Vandiemenella viatica, assembly GCA_031002005.1. Lineage (NCBI taxonomy): Eukaryota > Metazoa > Arthropoda > Insecta > Orthoptera > Morabidae > Vandiemenella > Vandiemenella viatica. Next base: position 216,726,398 of record JARYHS010009186.1, on the reverse strand, counting down.
GTGTGCAACACATTATATACATTTCCAATTCAAGCTGTATTTTTTGCTTGTCTTTTAATTTAATAATACCGATTTATTCAGTGTTTTAATTTCTGCACCTTACACTACTACAGTTTCAGAATTATAATCTTTCTCAATTAAATATTTTTGGTGCAACAGTGCATTCAAGTGGATTCCCACATATGTCAAAAATATTTATCAAATAATTTACTGAATATCAGTGTTTATATTCTAAATAATACAAGTGCAAAACGCAAAAAGCACACACTTTTATATGAATATTGACATTAGCTTAAACTTGGCATTTGTGAAGAGAGGGATATGCAAAAATACGTTGCAGATTAACACTTAAGAAATATAGTTATGGCTTGTCGACCAGGTTATTAAATCCTAGAAATGGAAATGGAAAGGGAAATAACAATGGCTTGTATGGAGGAAATGGACCACTCATTCTCATGGAAAATGAAAATGTGGACAACCTCCAAAAACCGAACCCAGCGTTTACTGCTTATCCACCTTAGTCAATAATATCCATTTTATTAGAATATAACTTACTTGTCATATTGAAACCTTATTTACTAAGGCTCTACTCCTCGCCGACGTCATGATCATTAGAGTTGGGAAAGGACTGTGGGCAAGGAACTGGAAGGCATTCGGCCATGTCTTTTGAACGATTCATCCTGGTATTCGCCTAAATTCGGGAATACCACAAAAATCCAAATCCGGATGGCCGGACGAAGATTCGAACCCTCGTTCTACCGATTGTGAGCCCAGAGCGGGGACCGAGAACTGGAAAGATTTCGGCCATGGCATTTTCGAGGAACCATTGTGGCATTCGCCTGGAATGATTTCTGAAAACCTTGGAGGCCAAAATCAGTGTGGCCACACGGGGATTTGAACCTAAGCCCTTCCGAATGTAAGGTTAGAGCGTTGTCGCTCACCCACCGGTATCGGTTTTTTTTTTTTTGGTAAGTATTAGATGGAATTTGCAGCGACATAGTTTGACTGTGTGCTGAGCTGTAACAGTGATTCACCCACCCGCTGTGAGATACGACCTGTAATTCGATTCTTGAGCAGCAGCGGAAATTCAGTCAGATATGTGAGACGTGCGGTGATAATGCTGTGATTGATACTGGAATTCTAAAGTGTGTGAGAATGTTCAAGGATGAGCCACGTACACGCCGAACTTCTCCGATTTCCGAAGCTTTGGTTCGTGATATGGACAACAAAATTCGAGAGTCCAGACCTTGAACCCAATGATTTACACCTGTTTTGGTAACTTAATTGTTTACCTTAATGGTCAGCGGTTCAACGACGACGAAGAAGTGATAGGTGTAGCCATGACTTGGGCTTTTTCCACAGGTGGCATTGACGTCTGAATTAAAAATCTTGTTGAATGGTACGACAAACGTTTGAACAAAAATGGAAAGTATGTGGAAAGGTAGTTGAAAGTTTGTAGAATATTGAAATAAATGTATTTTAATGACATTTACAGTATTTTTCTTTTAGCTAAGAAAGGGAACTTATTTAACAAATAACCGTTGTGTGAGCACGAATTAAGGTGCGGTATTGAGTGCGTGACTGCGAGCATTTCGCTGGCTGGAGCGGCACCTGTTGCGCTGCCCCGAGGCGTCCCGTTAATCGGTCGGACTGGCTCGGCGGAGGGAGAGGGGGAAGCGAGTGCGTGGGCACAGCAGTGGACAGCGCTCAACCCGCTCATTAAAGTCGGAACCTGTCAGTTACAGTCGCGCTCAGCTTCAGTGTGAGGTAGTTTAAATGTCATAGCATTCGACGTGTGACTGCCTGCTGAAGTAGTTATTTCGTGGTACGCCTAATCATCAGACTCATTGTAACCATGTAAAAAGGACGTTGTAAGTTAAACGAAATGTGTATGGCGTGGAAGTACTAAATAATGCCTCAAAAACTAGAATAATTGTTGAAGATAACATCGTTAAACTATCTTCTCGACCTGCAGTTGATTAGAACCAGGAATTTTTATTTCGAACAAATTCATCCGCAAAAGGTAGAATGAGAAACAGCCTTCAGTCACTAGTGACTGAAGGCTGTTCCTCATTCTGCCTTTGTCTGATTAATACAGTCACGTCAATAAAGAGAATTATGGATAAAATTAAATTAAATTCATCCGCATTCTGTCCTAAGCAATCACCCATTCATTTGTCTGGATTGATTTGTGGAAAACATATAACGCCAACATCTGTAAAGGAAAGGGGAAGTGGATTGCTGATGCTGTACTTTGAAATACTCCATGCAGCCTGAATAGTTGAGTTAGTTGAATAGTCGTCATGAAATGACTGAATGACAATCTCCATATCCGGGGTAATAATGAGGAACTATTTATTGAAATCTTTTGTTTATGTTAGCACTTTATTTCTAAATTCTGTGTTGTCATTAAATGTTTAACGTCTCACAAATTACATATCAATAGTCTTATTTCCTCAGCTACAATGTGGTAATATATGCCACCACTTTTATACTGTTTATATTTTTGTACATTCATCACAAAGTTCACGGTTCTGCTGTATTAAAATTATTACTCAGGAACAATATCCAGAAAAAACTGAAATAAACTATTCTTGCACTGTTAGAACAATATTTGTTTGTATGTTAATAAGCTGTAAATATCATAATGATCTTTTTGTGAAAAAAATTTTGCACCCCTCTTGTCTGGCAGCTCTTCATCCGTAAGGACAAATATTTCTCATTCACGACACCTATAACGACGAAAAAATGTTCTAAGCAAGTGTCAGTTCACGCATACCATAAATATTTAGTTTATCCACCGTGCATTTGAGGTAAACGTTACAGATATGTATCATTTTGCTTCATACTCTCTTTTTGAATAGAGATATGTCCGTTATTACTGTCTTTGTAATATTATCGGCTACTAACAGTGTTCATACCATTAAAAAACTTAAATTTATCTATTTCTCTTTTAATCTGTTAAAACTAGATTTGCTTATAGGAAAACTGTTTAAACATCTAATTTACGCTTGGCAAGATTTTTTCGTCAGGAAATTGTGTATTAACATTAATCGTACTGTTGTAAAAATTCGATTTATCAGAAATTTCATTACCATATGTCTCGACTCTTTAGGCATTATTGATTAAGAAAAGTTTCTGAAAAAATACAAAGTTTTAATTAACCACAGCAGCTTGTTAACGGTAAATCTAACATGAAAAACTTCAATTTTTTTTTAGTTTCCGTCAATACATGCTTTAGTATTTGAATCTCATAATAAAAAAACTGTAAGGCGCTGGATTTTTCTCTTTACTGGGTGCAATAAGCAGAGATACTGGGAGAACTTCAAGGAAAAGTTTAGTTATCTATTCACATATTGACATCACTAACAGGCGTATCAGCTGCTTATAAGATTAAACTGTGGACTCCCAGTTCGACGATTAATTAGTTTCGACGGATGGTGCAAGAATTTTCAAGTACTAGTGGCTGGCTTGACGGTTCATTTGTACCTTCTCTACTGCAGAAAGTTTGATAATCAATGGCGAAATTTAAAGTGCTATAAGTAATAAACATTGTCATATTGAATGTGAAATAAACTTAAATTAAAAAAAAAAAAACTATTAGGCTATTTTTATCAGACTATTTCATCAACACAATGTTTATCTCGGGAGGTCATGAATATAAAATTTTTAGCTGCTAATAAATGGTTCTTTCTAAGGCCAGTGGTACTTTTTACACTATCTTACTCTTTCTATAAGGTAATAGTAAATGACTGCTATATTTCAAGAATCTGAGGTACATAACCTTAGGAGTAGAAAAAGTGAAAGTAATTTTTTTCTATGTGATCTTTTATAATCACTAAATATTGACGTTTCTGTCTATAAGAGATCTCTGGTAACCCATAATTCCTTACTTGATAACCACTTAGTAGCATTACCAACGCAAAAAAAAAAACAAGATGACGCCAGATGCCGGTTATTAATCCTGTTGACCTCTTTTCGGCGTCGATTGCCTTCAGTACAGCCTACAGGGCAAAGCAGTTAAGTAGAACCAAAAAGTGTTAGGCAGCGTGGTTAGAACATACATATATTTTTGATTGTTTAATTAATATGTCGCACAAATAATAATTACTTGTATCTAATCAATGCCAACGATAAGTTCTAGCTTCGCCGAGCTATGAACAAAATGAATCTGAGAACAATAATTAATTTAGGTGTTTTAGCTTGCTAATAAACGTCTAGTGTTTTGTTTAAAAAATAAAAACTGTAGAAACTAAGGGCCTACTTTAGGTAACAAGGTAGTAGACTATGTAAAATCAGGGGGGGGGGGGGAAGAAGGTTCGAACTTTTACTATCAAGGTTTGTACAGTTACACTAACTTAAATAAGTACAAACATATATCCAATAAACTGTTCTTTCATCTATTTCTTGAGGCCTTAATATTACGCGTCAAACAATGCCCTAAAACAGTTACTTAATGAGTAGAATGGCATCCTAATTGCATGTAAATTTTTAAAGAAATAAATACACAATTTACTTGAACTTATTTTGAAAATCATTTAATTACCAATGATTTGGCAGGGTTTTAAATCCAAGGTTCTCCTAACACTTGAAAATCTTATTATTATTATTTGAAGTCTTAAACTGAAATCAAATGTCATTTTTCATTATTATCAGTGACGTATTTGGTGACCTGAGAAACATATTACAACGGCCCTGATACACAACCGTTTAATGAAATTGTATTTTAAGAACTATATGTAGAGAGCTGGGAGTTGACTAAATATGGTTTGTATATTTTTCTTATAATTTATTTTGATTTTGTGTAAATTAACATAGTTTTATGGAGATAAATTATGTAAATGCTATGTGATATGTTCAAGGACAGTATTATGCACGAAACATTGATTAAAAGTTTGTAATTGTAATTACTGACATGAGCTACGATGTTTGAAGGTCAATTTGCGACGGTTTGGTCTGATTTTTGTAGATAATTCTGTATATAAATACTTGGAAATACCTTTAATTTTCATTTGCGTTAGTTTCATGATGATTTTGTATGAATTCTGATTGTTTTAATGTGATTCTGATCGTTAGCTTCTTTGTCACCGTTCGAGAAACATCGGGCGGCTTTCTCTGTGTTATACTGGAAATTTCTGTAGTGACTATATAAAGCGAACGGCACAGACGAGTTTTAGTTTTGAAAGTTTTAGTTGGAAGGACTTGCAAGTTAGCTGAATGTTGGAATAGCTGGAAAGTTTGTATGTTCGCACGTAGTATCTTTGGAGACGATGTTTGTGTAATATTGTTGTAAGGCGCACGGAAAAATAAACTAAGTGAACATTGATTCTTCGTACTAGTTATTTCAAGAAACCAAAGACCTAATGTGGCTTTCGGGACAGGATAGGACATCAAGAAATCGTAATTAAGGAAAGACCTAACGATATCAACTGAAAATCTGCAGAAATACGAAATGTTGAACAGGATGTTGCATTCAAAATTCTGAATATTAATTTACAAAAATTAACATTATTCCAGAAATTTGGTTATAATAGTGTAGTATGTTGCAAAGTAGTATTTACCGGTGCTAGTTTAATACATTGTGGGCAGTAGCTACATGTCGTAACCACCTGTTGCACGGACAGAACCTCTACTCGAAGCCCTGCGCCATATACTTTCAACTTTATTACTTGCTGTTTGCTCAGGCTTTTCCTCCGGTCACTGCTTACTAATTACAATATCGTGTACGATCTAGCCGTTGGCTGGTGAGATTTATAGCTCGAAGTCCTGTGTACCCAATCACCTCGTGGGAGAAATTTAATACATTCTCTATCTCGCGCGCAACCAAATGGATTCTTTACTGATTGTGCCAGAAGGCCGTGGCTCTCTCTCTCTCTCTTCTCTCTCTTCTCTCTCCCCTCCCTTCATCATCCGCGCTGACCCCCACACACACACACATACGGTCGTACTTGTCTGCTCTCTCCACTCCAGCCTTGTAAAGCAGTAGTCTCCGATTAGTTTTAGAGTCCCGCGCTAACAGCTATATAAATCGTGGGACAGAGAGTAAGGCCATTAAGATATTTAGAGATAATGATGGGTCGTTTTATCGGCGTCGAGGAGCGGCTGTTTCCTCGACGTCAGCGTGTAGGTGTGCCTTCTGATAGGCAAATGTTGGCAAGAGTGTTGCAAGGAAAAAACTGATTTGCATTGGGGTCGGGTCAGCTGCTGAAACCTGACCGTGTCCAGCGACTGTTGGCCTACAGCCAGTCTCACGTGAACTCGGAAGCATGCTCTGTGAAACTTGAGGAAACTCTAGATGTCTGCAATCTGTACTGATACACTCTTCATAATGTCGCTCCACAAGTGGGGGGAAAAAACGACATGGAAATTGGGAAATTAAATTTTTGTAAGAGATCATCAAAATCTCAGTTGATTTTCCTTTTATTCAATTTTCCTATCTAGATAAAAAAAAACTTTAGTTCTTTTGGATCTACAAGGGAAACGGAAACCCATTGTTTCCCCGCTGTCTGAAGACCCGTCCCTGGGCTATATCTTGTAAACGGGATGAATTACAGATTTTGAATTTGCATGTATTTCGTGTTTCACTGGTCCAAAATAAAAAATGTCGACAGCAGAGCTTGGGAGTGTGGGATATACTTGTTTATAACAAATCCTGTAGAGTGTTAAGATATTTTGGAAAAAAAGAGTGAATGGCCGTTATCGTTGTCAATTTTTATAACATTGTTAGCACAAGGTCTATCTCAGAAAACCTTGTCAAATCTATAAATTTTTCGTGTCTTGTATCTAAACAACAATTACTTGAATTATTTACATCTGATATTATTTGTGAGTTGCGAGCAGAACGAGCAAAGTTTTAGTTTTGTCTTTACTTTGTCAAACATTATTAATGCTAAGTTTCGTGGCGTCCGTTGTTACAATCTTCAATTACCCTCCTCGTGACCCCCGAGTGGTGCTAAGAAATCAACAGCCCTAAAATAAGACCGAACTGTCTGAATAGAACTCTCGGTCAAAGGATACACAAAAAGGAGCCACAAGGTCCTTTTCAGGACCCACAAGCTCGAAGAATTTGATCATCTCTACACATTTGTCAAATTTACATCGAAGGAATAAGTCAAATGAAATGTGAAGAACCCCCAGCTATCAATACATCGAGATGTTATACAAACAAAATACCAATGCCTGAAATCAAGGAAATCGCAGTGGCGCACAGCAATCTAGCTTAATGTGTCCTCTTTCAAAAACAATAAGTTGTTGAAAACTCAATGGGAGCATGTGAGGTACAACCTCACAATTTGTGATTCTTTTAAATATTAGTAAATTTATTGGTTACGATTGTAAATACTATCATTGAATTTTTAAGGTCACCGAGTTTCACGAGAAATGCACGAGATCTTTGGCGAATAAAGAACAGTTGAAAAATGTTGGAGAAAATTTTTTGTTGGAAGAGGATGAGTTGGTTTGAAGAGAAAATGTATTGAGAGAAGAGGTGAAAGAGAAAGGCTCGATGGAGACGCCGCGAAGAATCCAGGCGGGATTAGTAATTGGAAAATATTAGCCTGAGGGCAGAGAATAATGATAAAGATAATGAAATATGAATTTGTAATTGATAATTGGTTGTTATGTGTAAAATAGAAGATATAAGATAAGTAGAAGATGTTTTATTTAATATTGAGATTGTAATAAAGACAAAGGAGTTGATTTTTTAAGTTCGTGTGGTATTATTTTGTTAATAGTGATTTGATTTACGGCGTGGGTATCCAAATAAATTCAGCGACGGTCAAAGACGGATAAATAAAATTCCTTTGTATTGGTCTGACGCTGGAAACATAAGTAAAAGTATTATATTTAAGTGGATAACGTACATTTTCATATTTTCTAAAAATAAAGAACCTTACAAGCACTCATCAGTAGTCAATAAACATCTCGTTGAAAGCCCTTCAATGTGGTTATAAACATTCGATGTCCCCAAGCGGCAATGGAGAATCATCAACCGGATTCAAACAGGACAAGGCAGATGCGGTTACATACTACACAAATGGGGCTGGGTCAATTCTGAAATTTGTGACTGTGCAGTCATCTTACATTCAGTCCATCACAACGTTTCTTCAAGCTTACAAAGGAACAATAATCGACTTGCATCATGCATCGATCAAAGCAACTGAATGGATGAAAACGTTAGATTTAAAGATATAAGATTATACGAGCTTGGGATGTCCACATTTGTCCACACATTTTATAAACCTTGTAAAAATTTGTACATTCATCATCCGAAAAATAAATGAATGCTATTTTACTGTAACTAGTCATAATTCAGAGTGAATTGAATGATAATGTATAAGATGGATACTATCGGTAATAGATTATATTGGAACTGACTGAATGTACTAGCGGCACGAGTTCGGAACGTAGTCTAAATATGAGATGCAAGGCATTAATTTTTCTACCAAGCGACTGTCCATGCCTCTGTAGGTGATTAGATTACGTTTTCTCTTTATCTTAGTGATAAAGTACAGCCATCTAATGGAGTCTCGTCAATACCCTCGTTAATTTAAGTTCATTTTAATATGTGACATACCTCGCTGATATCTGACTGACTGAGATTTTTTTATGTACTGTACTTCGATTGGTTGTAGTGTTATATTTGCTAGGGTTCATTACATATTTTTCAATTTACGGTGAAATATTTCTTTTGGATTCTAAGGTGGATTTGTTGGTGGATATTTCGTTGGTGCAAAAAGTGGGCCAGTATTTCTTCAAGGCCGGAAGATAGTAAGCTGTTTTTCCTTTGTTGTTTAAATACTAAAGGACTGAAACTAAACTACAGGAAATTAAACTATCGAAGGTATAAATTACAATTTCCTTCCTTGGATTAGAATTGAAGCAAAGGCTCAATTATCGAAAGGTTAACTGAGAAGTTTAACTTCGCGTTTCTTCGGAATGGTTTACATTTAAAAGAAAAAAGTTTGCGTCAGTAACACAAACCGACACCTATAATAAACAATGCTAATGCCTCTTCTAGAATATTACACATTTCGTTATCAACAACTACTTTGTTGCTATCCTCTTTCATTTTCTGTTTCTTAGTTACTAAGAATTTGCGAAACTGAATGACACGTGCATATTCTAGAGGTATGACATTTATGTAACTGATAAATTATCAGTTTCATTGCTCATGGTGAGTAGGTGTCTTATATGAGGGTTACACAACAAATCATTATTTTATATTTTATCGAATGAGAAAATGATCTTCGAACAGCTACGTCGTTTGAAGATAATGCTAAAAAAAGACATCCTCTACAATGTTATTAGTGTATGAATTTAAAAACACACTGAACGTTGCTTCGTCATAATTAAAATCAATAAAATCGCAATCGTCAGCCCAGGTGAATACAAATAGATTCAAATTGCAAACTGGCAGAACGAACCATATTGTTTATCCAGTTCTAGATTTTTCTCGGTTTCTTACATCTTTTGGCTATGGACTCGAGAACTACTGATGCACAGTTGATTTCGTTCTTCGTGTGTTTCTTTTGCTAGTTGTGTTCACATTCCAGACTGATATAGGCCACGAATTATTAATAATATGTTTGTTTGCATTCCCGTTCATTTTCGAAAGGAACTATTCCTTTTTCCGGAAGGAAAAGTATCCAATGAACTAATCCATACTATATTCTAAATTCGTATCAAATCCGTTTAACGAATCATGTTTCAAATCCCTGAAGAAATAAATACGGTTATCAACGTTACGTAAAAGTTACGAGTAGTCTTTGAATTCATTCTTCTTTTGTTTTTATTTGCTCTTTACACTCGCATTCTTCTGGATCACATAAATATTAATGTTTCCTATTCCACGAAAGTATTTTAAATCAGTCTTTTATGCATAATTGATTTTTTTGTTCTTGTGTTTAATTTGTTCATAGTGTCCACATGTATTCTATACTTTTTTTTAAATTTTCTTGCTGTTTTCTCATTCCCATCGCGTTATCAAAGGAACTATTCGTTTCTTTCGGGTTGTAAACTATCCTGTGTTCTATATATATCCTAACACCGTACCAAATGTCATTCAAATCCACTGAGCGTGATTGACTCACAAACATCAAGCCATCTAAACTTTCGCATTTATAACATTATTTGGGGTTTTAGAGTTACTGTTTTATAGACAATACTTTTCTCAGAACTGAAACTGATATCGGTCACGCCGCGAACCGTGCACTAGCACCGTTCTTGTGTGCTATAAGGCGACCGTAGTATTCGTCACTAACGATAATGTGTGGTCGCTCTAATGATAGCCACGTAACGGCAGTCCTAATGGTCGAGATCCAGCGATAACGTTTGTGGGTGACATATCAGTGACGCAGGTTAGCAATGAAACTCAACACTTAACCCAACAGACAGCAGTTTTACCTCATTCAGGTAACTCCCGATTTATAAAATCTTCTTGCTTTGTCGGTATTGGACGTTATATGCTTCCACCACGACACTGCAAAATAGCGATAATTGATGGTATGAAATCTCACTTCAAGTTACGCTATTCCTAGAATTGATTTCACATTTCCAGGTTCGGCAAGTAATCGATGTGTCAAAGCTCACGTATATTTCATCTCCATTTTAAAAAAAATTTCCTCGTTATTTTTAAACATCTCGTTTCGTTGTTGAATACAGTTATGACAGAAACCTGGATAACTCGAGGCTCTGGGTACGAATGCGACTGAGATACAGAGATTGAGTCAGTAACAACGTAGAACATAGAGGCCTGAAAACGGGGGAGGAAGGAAAATAAATTCAAATATGGTGATGGTGGACGTCTTTCACTCGCCGATCTATCGGACAGACGGAATGACGTCATGTAGCTACGTCTTGTAACGAAATACTACTTTACTATGTTTAAAATTTACTTACTCATCTATATAATTACTCCATGTCAGTTGGAGACAGCCAACAGCCATCAGTCTCTAAACGTAATATAGATGCGAGGAGAAAGGGGATTATCTGGTGTAGCAGTGCTATATCAACTCGGTCAATAGATATATATTTGAATGGTTGATTTGGTATATTATAATTTGTGAATATCATGTTTTACTGGAATTTCTTGCGAGCATCTTTGGCACAAAAGAATAAACTGGGCCCAGCAGATCAAAGATCAAGGAGAAGACAATGTGGATGATTATTAATAGAGAACGAGAGACGTGAATAAGGAGACTGGATTACACGGAAGCAGTTAGAAGGAAGTTGCCAAAGTTATGGAAATAGTTGGACATTAATGGTAAGGGTAATTTGTATAAAAGATACGTGTATTTAAAAGATGTATTGAGTTTATTTGTAATATTCAAGAATCTGTGGAATGAAAGTGTGTAAACTTTGAAAGTAGTTGAGGTCTTATAATTGATGGTAACCTTGAAGTAAAAGTTACAAGAAATAAAGCAATTTAGAGTATACATCTCATTTCAGATAAAGAAAACAAGACGGAGGAGAGCTCGAAAATGTAATTGTAACAGAAGAGCTAGATTTAAAAGCCGTTTGTTGCTAAAGATGGCAAAGATTATTTCTCATCCTGTAATGACGTTACTAGTGAAGATATAAAAATATAAAAGTAGCGTAATTTTTAATTGCTTAAAACGCGGTTAACGGTGTTTAACCGTTATTAGTAGATAGGAAAGTTGCGCAGCGTTGTAGCTTACTAGTAGACGTTTATACTGGGAAAGAATGAGAAAAACTTAGTAGTTGTCTTCTCGTCCGTGATTATGTTTGGTCCGAGGAATTTTTTTTTTTTTTTTTTTTTTTTTTTTTTTTTTTTTTTTTTTTTTTTTTTTTTTTTTTTAGTATGTCATTTGGTCGTTTAGGCCATACAGCCAGCTGCAATGTTGTTTACAAGCTTCTTCAACCAGTATATACATTTGTCTTTTTCATGCAAATTACTAATTTAGATGTATTTTGTTTTTCTTATATCGGAATTACACACTGGAGATTTCTTTACAAAATTATTTGACATCTAACTTTTACGGCACAGTATTTTTTTGGAAAAAATAATTTTGTTGAATTATTGTAGTAATTTAATCCTTTTTTGCTGCGTTTTTGTTTTTAAAAATGGCACTGCATTTTCCCGATTGGTCAGCCAGATTTGTTCTTCGTTTCCGGAAATCATAAGGAGGAATTGCCGGAATAGTTCATTGAAAAGGACGTTTTAGAATTCCTTCCCGTTGCTTCCCCACAATGTCTAATGACCTAGAAGCCAATGTGCCGTACAGTTAATGGAAACATTTTATTGATACGTTTGAAAATTTAATTAAAATGAACTTCTATGCGTAATAGTTAAGTCTCTGTTCGTATAACTATCATTTCTCAGTGTCCTGCTTATTCTACTTCTGTCTAGAAACATCATTTACATATTCTAATACTCAACGGTATTTTACTATCTATGATTGCATTATAGAAATCAATGATCACTCTTGTATGCCATCATTATATTTTATCGATCATAATTTGAAGCTTTTTTTCTTGTTGGACAGAAGGCAGTAAAAAGTTCATTTTCAGACTAAAATGAAGTTTTTCTTAGATATGTGATGATAAACTGTAAATTTACAGGATTTTTTTTTTATATTTATAAAATCATCTACGTGACCATGTTTTTGCAATTAGATCCAAATTATATTACCGATCCTATCAATAATTTCTCAGTGAGCTCCGAATATAAGGATATTATTTTGAAAGGCTTCATGTTATCACTTTCTGATAGATTAATATATGAATTGCTGTAATTGGTGTCTATGGAAATACCTAATTGCGCTCCTAAAATTTATTCCTTTTTGATTATACTATGACACACAGAACACGGTGCTCCGTTGTCTTATTAATTCATTGCAGCGGTTATATTCTGTCATGTTAAACCGAATTAACTGTATCTTAAATATCATATATAAGAACGGTGTTGGATGTTGAAGAATATGAAGTGTATGACTAAATATAGTGTTAAAACGTCCTAGTCACTTCGCTTCTTCTTAGGTTGACGAGTAATTTTTTCTTGAGAAATTTAGACAGGGGTTGTTTTCCCTTCCCTTCCGCAGTGATAGAAGTGTTTTTTTACGTGTTTATTGTTTTGTGTCTATGACTGTAATGCGTGCATTTTCAGTGTAGTGTTTTGTGAATGGATGGAAGAAGGGAGAGAGAGGGATCAAACCCGGTACATACTCTCTCAGGCCTACTCTTTCGATAAAAACCTTGGGTGCCACCAGGAGTAACGAACCCATCCGACAGACAAATGACCATCAACCGTATCCCACCCCTCACTGTATACGTACTGCAGAGAGGTTTGGGATTTAACTGCCCTTTGGTGTACAATCTGGTGATTTGGAATTGTGCTCCACTACCTCTCCTTCCCTGCCAACCAGCTAGTGATAATGAAAGTTTCATCCACTACCATCACTCGAAGCAGCAACCCCTTGCCTGGCGTAGGACACCATCAGTAGAGCTAACGAGACTACCAGGCTAGTTATGCGACAGAATTATATTTTCATAGTTTTTTACTTCATGCTTTTACAGGGAAACGAGTTTTGAGGGGGAAAATCAAAACAAGTTTTGATCTTAACATTTATTACGGATATAATCACGCATCATACGGATGATAAAAAGGACTGTAATGGATTACATGATAACTGTTTTTACAAGTAGTTACTGTAAACTCTGACTTACTTACTCTCCTGAGAAAATTAGCTCTTATGCGTGTTTTAAGCTGTGACTTTTTCTGTCAGTAACAGCTTTATTAAACTCGCCTTTTATTAGGCGTGTCGTGAGGGTTCCCTTCAAAATTATTCATCGTTTCGGCGACTTTTCAGAAGTGGCGCACTGCAGTTCTGTGTTAGGGATGGATGAAAGAAGTGAGCCGTTTTGCATGCTAGTCTTATCAGCTGCCCCATTAATACTACTACAAACTGACGCAAGGCGGAATACCAGCGAGACACGTGAGGTCGCTGAATGAAGCCGTATCAGGGTGCTTATCGCTGGCGTGTTTTATCTGCACCAGTATCTTTGATATATACCACGTCACAGATAGTGCTTATCTGTGCCTTATCCAGCGATCATTTATCGTAATGAAATGGTTCAGAGGATTCTATCTGACTTTTCACGGATGAAGCATCGGCTTTTAAAAGAAAGAACGTCGTATGTTTCTGAAATTTTGTAGCAGCAGAGTTCACCTTCCTTTATTTTTTATTAGTGTGATGAAGACAGTTTTTGACGAAGCAGCGGTTCCTTTAAATGTTGATATAACTAAGAAGGGTTACATTTTATGTACGAAGAAGCTTTCTGTTGACAATTTTCACGGTGAGAATCCGAGTTAAAGAACAGAAATTTCACTGACGTTATTTTCTGAGCAACAACATACGTATGTGCGTAAGTGTAGGTGCTTTCAGCAACACACTTAAGTATGCAAGTGCCTAGATAGAAGCTAGTGATCAAATTAAACATTGTTCAAATTGATTTAAAAAAACTGAGCCCTGGAATTTAATTTTTAGGTGAGCTTTGACGGTGATCTGAAAAGTTAAAAAAAATTCTGATTAGAAAAAATGAGAAAGTATTTTTGCATCTTAGCTGATAAGGATCAATGGATTAGTCAGTCAATATTATTTGTTTGTAGTGTGGGTAATCAGCGGTAGAATTCTTCGAGTTTTGTTCGGAAAACCCTTTATGAATGTGGACTGGGTTATAGTTATTGCTGGTGATGATATTTTCTGTTTATCTATTGCAAATTATTTCCCCAGCATTAAGACAAATTACGAATGTGCACATACTCAGTCCAGTTTAAGATCAATGGATCTGGGTATTGACTAAGACTTTCCATCAGAATTTTCCCTTTCATTATATCCTCACATTTGCTATTTCTGGTTTCATTCTCTCATCTAACAGCGTCACTCCACCTTATACGTTGTCTTCCATTAGGTCGTTTTCCTACACACTGTGAAATGCATTTATGAGCTAGTTTTGTACGGAACAAGCCAGAAATGCTACTGGCGTTATACAGTGGTTTTTGATAAATTAGCGTCGTGGCTCTGAAACATAGTGTGCAGATTTCTGCCAAATTACTTGTTGCCTTTATTTGTTCTTACTTGTTTTGTGTTAATTAGTTTTGATGTATGAGTAATTAAGTGCGGCAGGTAGAAACTCAACCACAGCGACGAGTAGACAGTTAAGACACTTATTCATTTTATTTTTAATACGTTGAGTTCTTGCACATCGAACAACATGTCACCAAAGATGATAATCCAAAGCAGAGATTTTTTTTAAAAAAAAATAACTTCTAATGAAACAGGAAACAGCATAATTATGTATCTGTCCGTTTATCATACAATACCAAAGAGCCAATACCCCCTCAGACTAAACTTGACAACAACTGTATTACAATTGCTACTAAGTTTCAACTAACGCGGAACTACACTTGACCGCTTCCACGCCAAAATGCGGCTTATGAAACGTGACGGAGCAAACCGAAGCATGTTCAACAAACTTGACAGGACTAAATCAAATACTAACCAATAAAAAAAAATTATTACATAACAATCTTCTAATTGCAAATACTAATTTAAACTGCGCCAGAAATTTTTTGACGCTGATTAAAAGAACCTTAAATTGAAATAAGTCAAAATAAGATTAAAGTAATATTTCATGTTAGTGTCGTCCTATATATTTAATTTAGGTGTGCCGCAAATGCCTTTGTTCTGTCATTTTCCTCCTAGAATTTGGAATTCTGCAAAGGAATGCGACAAATCTATACTAATAGAACGCTAATATTGGTCACTGTGTCTCTCACGCTGTGACGTCACCCACCTTGCTGGATTAACAACGCCCAAAGATATTACTGCATCGTAGAGGTTTGTTTAATAACAGTTCTAATTTGTTAAACAACCGCCAAGAAATGAGTTGCAAGAACACTGAAAGAAAAATTAACATATTAATGTTGTTAGTTGCTTTTAATTTATTTATAATTGTTCAGTGTAGATTAACCCATAGATGCATAAGATAAATGTTTTGTTTTTCGGGTTAGCGGATGTTTTGATTAGATTGAAATTTAGTCAGCCTCATAATGACAACTGGCAATTAACGTTACACCAGAGGGCATAAGTAATTTAAGTGTTTCTTATGAGCGCCAAATTACTTCGTTTGAATGAAGAAGTTGCACACTGATCACGATCAATGATTAAAACTAATATTATGCGGCGAATCATAAGTTCTTAAAATTTATTTTTAATTTGCTTTGCTTTCACCGACGTCATATTTCAGCCATATGTAACTATGTCAGTCGTTCAAACGTTGTAATATGGCTGTTAGATGTAACAAGTCGTGAAGATTTTGGGTCAAGTTTATGTCGTGATGCGTGATGTCATTAACCTGCAATACAGTGAATGTATTAATTCGCTTGTGATAGAAGCTTTGATCTTCTAGAGACAATATTAGCTGAGTCTGTAACCAGGTTGAAAATCACCCTGGACCAGGATGACAACTGAAACTTTTTCCTGCAGCGTAAGGCACGAGGAATTGCATTGGTTGTTATTTTATAATAATTAAGCAACTGATGATACATGATTTGCAAGAGCATTCCATCCAGTCCGTCATTTTTGACGGGTTTTGAGGTTAGTAAATAAATAAAAGGCGTTTAGGTTCAAAGCAGGTATCCTTAACACATGAAGTAAACTAAATAAATACTTCTTATAAGATCGAAATATTTATGAAAACTCAATGCAAAAGTACTTCTTCACCAAATCAATAAAACGCAAAACACAGCAATACAAGAAATTAACTTACTAACTTAAAACATATCACGTATGCAGATATCTAAAGATATGATTCACACATAATGTGTGCATAGACCCGGGTTAAACAGCTACCCAAGCCCTTTTAATTACTTTTTCCGCACTTTCCAATTAATTTTTAATGAAGACGTTGTCGTTACTTTCAAATTCTCTCATACTTAATCAACTTCTTGATACAGCGGAAGTACATTTACATCTGTGTTCAAAGAACATTTGATTTGAGGTCATCGACTAATCATATGGTGTACCAGGGGTGTAAGGGTTTGGGAGAGGATATACTAGCCTTTTCCAACCAAATGTCAACCTCTCCTTCACGTGGTGCACCCTGTTTGCACGGACGAGGTTCTGGCGACTGAAAGATTCCCGGTATAAGGAATCACCCACTGCTTGCCAACGGCCTCCGAAAGGAGGGCGGAAGAGCGGGGAGCGGTTCAGGGCATCCTCTTGCCCTTGGGGTTGGAAGCGGCCCCTAAAGGCGGATGAATCAGAAATGATCAACGGCATGGGGATGCAGAAGGCAACGGGAAACCACTGCATTAAAGACCCAAAGGGTATCCCGAGGACATGTAATCCTCTCAAATTACATATATCATGATGGCTTCTTCCTGGGTAAAATATTCCGGAGGTAAAATAGTCCCCCAATCGGATCTCCGGGTGGGGACTGCTCAGGGAGGAGTCATCAGAATGGATAGAAACATTCTACGAGTCGGAGCGTGGAATGTTAGAAGTCTGAATAGGGCAGGTAGGTTAGAAAACTTAAAAAGGGAGATGGAACAACTTAAGTTAGATGTTGTTGGGATTAGTGAGATTAAATGGAAGGATGCACAGGATTTCTGGTCTGGGGAACACAGGATAATTAGCACACAAGCTGTCAATGGAGTCACTGGTGTAGGATTTGTAATGAACAAGAAAGTAGGGAAACGGGTGAGTTATTATGAACAGTTTAGTGACAGGATTATTTTGATGAGGTTAGAAACTAAGCCCGTCCCAACCACATTAGTACAAGTGTATATGCCAACATCACAGGAAGATGACGAAGAAATAGAAAAATATACGCTGAAATTGAAGAATTAATTCAATATGTGAAGGGGGAGGAAAATCTAATAGTCATGGGTGATTGGAATGCAATAGTGGGAGAAGGAAAAGATGGGAATACTGTAGGAAGTTTTGGTCTAGGAGAAAGAAATGAACGAGGAAGGAGGTTGCTAGAATTTTGTGAAAGATATAAGCTAGTAGTGGCAAACACACTGTTTAAGAACCATGCAAGAAGAATTTACACGTGGAAACGTCCTGGGGATACAGGCAGATATCAGCTAGATTATATCATGGTCAAACAGAGATTCAGGAATCAAGTTCTAGATTGTAAAGCGTACCCAGGAGCAGACATAGACTCTGACCATAATTTGATAATAATGGAGTGCAGGCTGAAATTTAAGCGAATAAGGAAGCAGTATAAGCAGAACAGACTGGAAGTGAATAAACTGAAACAATCTAGCACGAGAGAAAAATTTGCATTAATAGTAGACTTGGGTCTAAGAAGTATCTCTGAAAGGAGCTCAACCGAGGACGAATGGAATGCATTAAAGACCGAAATAATGAAAGCTGGTAATGAAACATTAGGCTTTAGGGAACAATCTGCCCGAAAACCTTGGATTACAGAAGAAATTTTGGAGCTGATGGATCAGAGGAGAAGGTACAAAAATGCTCAAGATGAAGCAGGAAGAGAACAGTACAGGCAATTTAGAAATCAAATAAATAGGAAATGCAAAATAGCAAAAGAAAAATGGCTACAACAAAAGTGTGAAGAAGTAGAAAAGGAAATGGTCGTAGGTAAAGTAGATGTTGCCTACAGAAAGATCAAACAGAATTTTGGAGAAATGAAGAAAAGAGGTATGAACATTAAAGCTGCCGATGGGAAACCTCTTTTAAGCTCAGAAGATAGAGCTAACCGATGGAAAGAATACATTGAGAAACTTTATGATGGGGACGACTTGAACAATAGTGTAATGGAAAAGGAAGATGATGTTGACATTGATGACTTAGGGGATCCTGTTTTGAGGACAGAATTTAATAAAGCTCTGAATGACTTGAAAGCAAATAAGGCAGTTGGAATTGATGAGATCCCTGCAGAACTTCTTAAATCCATAGGAGAGGAAGGAATCGAAAGATTATTCAAGCTGATATCCAAAAGTTATGAAACAGGAGAAATTCCAACTGATTTTAATAAAAATATCATGTTCACACTTCCAAAGAAAGCACAAGCCGACAAATGTGAGAATTATCGCACCATTAGTCTAACATCACATGCTTCAAAATTACTGACCAGAATAATATACAGAAGGATGGAAAGGGTAGTAGAAGAGATAGTAGGTGAAGATCAGTTTGGGTTTAGGAAAAATCGCGGTACAAAGGAAGCAATTCTGTCTTTAAGATTAATACTTGAAGGGCGGATCAAGAAAAACAAAGATACTTTTATGGCATTTGTTGATTTAGAAAAAGCATTTGATAATGTTAGGTGGGACAAGATGTTCAAAATTTTAAAGAAGTCAGGTCTAAAGTATCGAGATAGAAGAATACTCTATAAACTATATAAGAATCAAGTGGCGGTAATAAAAGTAGAGAATCACGAGAGACATGCATCAGTTAAAAAGGGTGTAAGACAAGGCTGTAGTCTATCCCCGTTAATATTCAACTTGTATGTAGAGGCAGCAATGAAGAAAGTCAAAGAAAAATTTCCATGTGGCATAAGTTTTCACGGAGAAAAAATCAGTATGCTACGTTTTGCTGATGACATTGTCTTGTTAGCAGAGAGGGCGGAGGATATTGAGAAGTTACTGAATGGCATGAACGAAATACTGAAGGAAGATTTTGGACTGAATATAAATCAAAGCAAGACAAAAGTGATGAAATGTAGCAGAAATGATACCAATACTAGATTAAATATAAAAATAGGATCGGATGCAATAGGAGAAGTAAGCGAGTTCTGTTACTTGGGAAGTAAAATTACAACCGATGGCCGAAGCAAGAATGATGTCAAAAGCAGAATAGCACTAGCAAAAAGAGCTTTCATGAAAAAGAGAAACCTTTTAAGTTTCAAATATTGATCTAGGAATTAGAAAGAACTTTTTGAAACTCTTTGTGTGGAGCACAGCTCTTTATGGTAGCGAAACGTGGACGTTAGGAATCCCAGAAAGAAAGAAAATTGAAGCATTTGAAATGTGGTGTTACAGAAGAATGATGAAAATTAAGTGGACAGACAAAGTAAGAAATGAACGAGTTTTGGAAATGATGGGTGAGAAAAGAAGTTTATGGAAGAAGCTTACAGAAAGAAGAGACAGGCTGGTAGGTCATATTTTGAGACATGCTGGATTGGTTAACTTGTTAGTGGAGGGAACAGTCGAAGGTAAGAACTGTAGAGGAGGACAGAGATTAGAATATATGAAACAGATAATTGATGACGTGGGCTGTAAGGGGTATGTAGAAATGAAGAGGTTAGCACAGGATAGGAAAGGATGGAGGATTGCATCAAACCAGTCGAAAGACTGACGACAAAAAAAAAAAAAAAAAAAAAATGGTGTACCATGTGACCTACTGTTTAATCCAAAAGACAGCTGATCGCGTCAACCGACAATGTCGAAGAACAGCCTTTCTTACTACTTTGTACAATGATTATAAGAACAAATAAACGTTTCGTTAGCTGTAACTAATTCAAGTGATTGATCTTCAAACAGAATATCAAGTATAGACCTACTACAGTCTGGTAAGGCAACGGACTATCCGCACACGAACTATTGTCTCGTTTGAGTGCAGTGCTGCCAAATTCAACAGGCTAAATACAGACATTATTGTTTTCAGAAGATACTAAATCGTAATTATGTTAGTACTATTAGGGGGCATCCATTAATTACGTGAGGTGAAATAAGAGGGGGGGGGGGTTCCGGTGAAATCTCACCAAATCTCAGTAAGAAAAAGGGGGGGGGTCTACGGAAATCTCACGTGAGGTTTTGCGGAAATTTTTTTGGACTGTAGAGCTAAAAAAAAAGTCTACAAATTGCACGAATATCGATTTTAGGGGGTATTTCGGTTATAAGTGGGTTGTGACCGGATTTTGAAGGGTGAGACCCAAAAAAAAGTGTCTCCAAAACTTTTGGGGGCGATTACCAGGGGGGGGGGGTTCTCACGGACTAGATCTCACCAGAGGGGGGAGGGGTCCGGCCAGATTTCACGTAATCTCACCAGAGTTTTGAGGGGGGGGGGGGCGTAAATCCGGAAAAACGCCTCACGTGATTTATGGATGTCCCCTCACTAGTAATCACTATTTAAGGCAAACTCAGAAATAAATGACAGATTAGGAGAATTATTTTCATTATCAAATTCAGTAAGTGTTTTTTCCACAAAGGGTTTAGTCAACAGTAATACTGGATACCACCTTAGTGTGACCTAGAATCAGGTTATTTGTTTGTGCGGACTTATTAACTACTGGGAACAAAAGAATGATGTTGGCAATAGTGTCTTGCAAATTGGCGTCTACTCATGTTCGAACTCGTTCTGTTATTCCTGCGACCGGTCCTCTCTACCCAGGAGAACTGTGACCGCTGGAACTTCCTCAGGTTCGCTGGTCAAACGAAGGTTCGGCGGACAAACGAAGGTTCGGCGGACAAACGAAGGCTCTGTAATGCAGGAATAGAGCATAGTATTTTCCTCGCTCAAATCGTGTAACACGGAAGGGACATCGTAGAAAACTGGACAAGATTGTACAGCAGGGACATTCTCGAATTTACAGTGTATCAGTGAATACTACCAATATTTTGTGAAAGTTGTATGAATTGAATCGTCGTAGACACGAAGTGTAACGTGTATGTGTTTGGTAAAATATGTAACGGAGGCATTAAAAAAAACATGAGATCAGAACACGGTGCAACGGAAACCATAACATGAATAACTTATTTACAGTTACTGACATACATAAAGTATACGTTGAATCCACATTCAGCGCAATATGATTTATTCGGAAGCTTCAGATATATGTGACGTCTTGTAAGGACTTGTATCTACTAATGCATAACTCTGAACTCACTTCAATAACATAAAATATACCACTCTCATATGTGATTGTAAATAACCAAAAGATCATTCATATGTTCAGGAGAAAGACTGTTCCACTTTTAATAAATGCTGGAACATCGCCATGGGAATGTTGAAATGTGGTGCAATCTGCCGATTTTACTTTAATCTCATGGAATGATACAGAAGTACGCAGAAAATAACAGGAAGAAGACTTCACTCTTTAATTTTTTAGTTACTTAATCCCTTCGATTTAGCGATTTTAAGACTGCGATGGAGTTCGTTGGTGTTCCGATTGTTCTTAGCGAAAACCAGCGTTGCTTCGTCCCCACACAGCACGCGGATAATAGACCGAGCCTTCTGCCAAGCTCGAGCTTTCGTCCAGGCTCGGTACTCTGCACTGTATTTCTGGCATTTGGCCGGCCAACGACAAACGAGCGAGCCTAGACAGCGTTTGCACGACTCTAAATGTCAACTTGTATTTTGTGTGGTTTCTTTGCGCACTAATTATCATTTATGACGGTACGTTTGAGTTTTGCGTTGGAGTACATTTATCTTTATTGCCTCTCTTGGCACACTTTTATTCCATACTAAATGCTTAATCAATCGAACAGGACTCGTTTCAATTAAATGTGACTGTCTGGTGTCTGGGGTAATACCGGATCTTTAATGTAGGATGAAATGGTTTGGAGTATGAGTCATTTTATAAAGTAATCATAGGACTACAAGACACGCCAGTTTAAGGATTAGCATTCCTAAAAGTAGATTTTTTTTTTTAGTTGGTGCTTTGCTTTCGTGAACGAAAATGCCATTAGGAAGCGTCCATAAACTACGTGACTTGGTCTTGGGGGGGGGGGGGAAGAATAAAACTACGCTGGGCTACGAATGGGGAGGGGTGTTTTTCCGAGCGAAGCCGTGAATCTTTTCTTTCATATTATTTGTCAAAGTTTAAATAAAGTATAGAACACACAACAGCATTCGAATATTTGTTTTGGTATGTATTTTACGATAGTCTGACAAGAGAAAACAGTACAAAATGTCTTATGGAGTCAAAAGGTAAAAAAGGGGGAAGGCAAAAGCTACGTTAGGCTAGGGGTGGAGAGGAGGGCTTTACAGGGAGACAAAAATGGAGCTACGTAGTTTATGGACGCTCCCTTATAGCCGCGATATGTTTGTGGAAAAGAACGGGAGAGAAATTGGCCTCTTAGAAGAAGCCGTGGATTGATTTCGGATAACGAAGAAAACAGTAATGAGGTTGGTTAGACCGCAATCGCTCCCGTGTTCCCCCGAAAACCAGATCGAAACGTTACCGCTAATCAATAGATTCTGTTCCGTAAAGGTACCTCCTGAGTTTCCTCACTGGTATGTGCCAGAGGAGCGGCTCTGCCGGTTTCACAAAGAGAAGCGTCTCCGGCAATAGTGGAGTATTTTGCGTTGTTTGATACGCGAAGCGAGGCGGAGCCTGCAGCGATAAGGCAGGCGGTGTGTGTTATCGGGGAGCCTTCCTTCCCACCTGGCCGGCTGGCTTCCTGGCGATGCGATAGCGCCGCCTCGGCTGCCTTGTCTTGATGGAAAAGAAGTGTTGTCTGTCCTGTGTTATCCGGGGCAGGGCGGGGCGGCACACAGTTGATAGCTAGCGCTCGCGCTCGCGCATGCGCACAAACTGGGGTGGATCCTGCTACACTCACTGCCGATGGTTTTACTTTCCTCGTATACGTCAGGTACTGTAGTCTTCTGGCTTAAAAAGAGACAATAATAATCATTCACCATGCATTGGTTAAAGCAATTGACTGTATCAAAGCACTAGACTTAGAGATAAGATAATATGGGTTTGTGATATTCGGGAGGACGTGTGTTCGAATCCCCGTCCGGGCATCCAGATTTTGGTTTTCCATGGTTTCCCCAAATCACTCCAGGTGAATGCAGGGATGCTTCCTTCAAACGGCCATGGCTGAATTCCTTCCAGTGCCTTGTCCTCATTCCTACTCCGCCTCTAATAATATTGGCGCTAACTAGGCGTAAAGCCATAAGCAATAAAGAAAAAAACTTTTGATATTTACAACCGTCGACACATTATATATATTATTTCTACAAGGAGCTTTTTTTGGTAGCGAGTCATTTATATCCACTAATACTTATCCAAATCGTGCTGTTTTAGAGATTAAGATCTCCGCTTTGTTAACATCACATTTTAAGACAGAAAATTATCGGAATTCAACCCTTAAAGGGCAAAAGAATTAATTTTCAAAGTCTCGCGTATGAGGTAGTTCAGAGCTCAGCCAAAAGGATTCGTTGGCTTCAGTACCAGTTGATCTTGAGACTGCTGCATAGTATCATAGTGTGTGTGTTTTGTTCAGCTTAGTTGTATTACGGTGAGGTCTGTGACGATTTCGCAAGGGTCAGTGTTTTGCTACACAATTGCTTTATAAACATTTTATTCGTGAAATTTTGGCACAGGTCGTCAATTTTTTGTATATTCTGTAAAATATGTACTCTCAACATACGTTAAATAAATTGTTAAAATACTGTAACCGAACAAGATTCTGCTGAACGAATATTATTCCTTTTACGCTTCTTGAAACAGTGTATTCTCGTACCTGTGAAAGTTTTGTGTGAATGCAAAAGTAGACATCTAAAGATAAATTTTATGACATGATATTTTTACCCTTCTATTTGATATGGTTTTATTATTTTCTTGTGCCATCATAAGACCATTATGAATTACTTTTATTCGCAAAATGTTTATTTAATTTCTGTAATTACAAGTTTCCACTTAACATCACATGTAATTTACACATGTTTTGTAGAAATTAATGAAAGTGATCAGTTTTGTTGGATCGAAAGTTCCTGTTTGCTGTTTCCTTTCTGGCGATCATTAACATTTTTTGAACTCTACAGCCTACTTAGAAATGAACACATTTTCAAGGAAAATATACATTACTTTATACTGAAATACCATCTCTACTAAAACTCAAAATTACTTGATTATTACTTTACTTCAACAATTTTATTTGTTTTGTCTCGTATGGATGTCATATTAAGCAATGAGACTGACGTATTATATCACATAAATCAAACAGGAGCAAAGATAACATTCAGTTTGTTCAGAATGTGTAAACTTTAAACACTTTTGTAGGATAAAATAAATTTCTCAATGCTGTATTAACATTATGCTACAAAAATACTGAAAGTTTTCATCGTATTTCATTGATTTGCATATTATTAACAGAGCTACACTGAAATATTGTCTTCAACGTGCGATCGTTACGTAACAAAAACAACTGGTAATACTATATTTTGTAGTTACTGCAAGGCTATCACACCCGCCACAGTCTGACAATATCGCCAATTAAGTGAATACGAAACAGGCACACCATCAGATTAAATAATTGCGCAGGATTCCGCGGTCGTCATAAGCATTATCTTGGTTCTCAGGGTGGAGCAGCGTCGAATTGTTGAAAGCTAACGTTTCGGTCATTGTGCTGTGGCTTTGTCGCTGTCACTGCTGACGGTTAGCATGCGCGCGCTCCCACTGCTGTATATAGGTGACAGCGGCAACAAACCCGGCAGTCCTCTGATGAAGGCTACAGCATAATGGCCGAAACGTTAGCTTTCAGCAATTCGACACGCTCCAACCTGAGAACCAAGATAATACACCATTACATTTTTTGTGGAGCGGCAATTTACTTTTGTCACTATATTTGCATACGTTGAGGTTATTGCCGACCGTAGAGGATTGGTGGAAAGAAATGGGAAGGAATTCAGCCTTGGAATTTTGAACGAACCAAAGTGAAATTTGGACAGCAGGATCGGGGATCGAACCGTCACCTCCAGAGTCCCAGGAGAAGCACAAAGCAGGAGCTTAATGTTTCCGAATACTCTATCACAGTGGTTCCCAATTAGTGGCAAGCGTACCCCCAGGGGTACGTGAGGTTTCTTCAGGGGGTACGCGCGGTAGTCTCTTGGCTAAGGTGATCACTAAAATAATTGAAAAAATCCACTTTTATCAGCCAAAAGAAACATTACTATCACCCAAATATATTTTAAAATAAACTGTGTTTGTGTCAATTATATTATTGTAATCCTGTGGTTGTGAGAAGCACTCTACTGGGATGAACGAATTCATTTATTTATCATTTCAGCTGTAAGGGGTACGCACGGTTGAGCTCCTTCTAGCAGTGGTACTCGGGAAAAAATAATTGGGAACCACTGCTCTATCACAATGTTTGAATCACTCTCCTGCAGCATCGAATGCACTGCCTGATACATGCAGCGCCAATCGTGAATGACATCTTGCCTGATAGCTTCCTCGTGCGTTGTACAGCATTCGTGCAAGTATCCCCTCGGTTATTTTTTGGCCTGCGATTATCTGGTAGAGATAAGACAAGCAACGCCCACCTGACCTGGAGAGTTTATTGAGAATTCCGTGCTAAACGCGATAAGCTGGTCTTGTTGGTATGAAGGGAAGCTCGCATGCTGGCACGGAAACAAGGGACCAGTGCTGAGTACTTGTCGGCTGCCCTTAATGGATCTTTCTGAATAACGAACTTAACGGCACATCACGTTTCCGACAACTCGGCAGAGTCACAGCTACTAATTGCGTAATTTACAATATTTATTTTCAACAGCTGCTAAGGTTGACTGTTTCAGCAGAATTTGGTGTATGGCGATTTAAAAATCAGTAAGAAACACATTTATATAAACTAAAACCAAACACGAGATGCAAAGTACGTTATAATCACGCACAACAATTGTCGGCATAAATAATTACACTGAAACCTGTGGCTAGGTCAAAACTGTTAGTATAAATTTGAAAGGGTATACTGTTGTAAGATAAAGTGGGATACAACAAAGAAACGCTTACTGCCGGCACCAAATATTACGCTCTGCAGAAATTTGATTTTTATTTCACGCTGACTCATAGAGAATGCGCTGTGATCGCTTTATCGTGTCTAACTGCTGAAAAAGAAAGTAGTCATGGAAGTCACAACTACTGTAATTGGAGTCAATGAAGTCAGCATTTCGGATTTACCTTGCGCCTACGTATCAAAATTAGTTACAGGAAAATATATGACCACTTATTTATTTGTCGTATAAATAAGCAACAAAATTGTTATGTACAAACCTATAAAATATGTATAAGGGCAAGTACGTTAGAGCCATTCACAAATTAATGTCCAATTGTTACATTCGTTCTAAGAAAGAGGATGTAGCCATAATAACATTTTAGTACGGTTCATCGTACTTCCCTAGAGGGCATTCCTTAATGACGTTGTCCACAGTCCCCGTGTTTAGAGAATGGCATTGCATTTGATGTAGCCTGTTCTTAGACAATTTAGTTTAACCCACTGGTCTCTCTTCAGATGCCCGGAAGTCAACTTACAGGATCTTGAATACCTTGATGTTGCACAGGTGCAGAGTTTCAGTTTTGTTGCCAAATTTCTTTGACATCGAATTATGATACTTCACGCCTTAACGGATTCCCAGATTTAAGAAGAATGGCGTTATATCATTAAGGACGTCGTAGATTGGTAGATACTGTGGATGGTCAGGATGATGTAGTTTTATCCATTCACGTGCCGTTGCTTCTTGGCGTCTTACCTCTGGAGGTGGTATATTGCTGATGATATGTAACCAGGGGATTGGGTTGGATATTGGTGTGCCAGTTATTACTCTCATACACTCGATCAGATGAATGTCGATTTTTCTAGTATGAGCACTACGTTGCCACACTGGAGCACAGTACTCAGCTACAGGGCAATCACGGTGGGGTGGCTATTCGTAATTAGCTCCACATGAAGTTCCGGTTGGATTCTTCATGGTGTTTTTCTGTGGCTTATGTTTCGAGATGTTTATTGAACGTTAGGGATCGGTCTAAGGTGATGCCAAGGTACTTAGAGTAGAAACTGTGTTTAACTCCTTGTCGGCAGAAGTTCACTTTGAGCTATTGATGTGCTATACTTCTGTCGTCATGGGATTTGGAAAAACTCTCCACTGCACATAGTTTGCGTTGAAGGTTTCTAAGTCATTGCTTTCTGTATTTAATCTTCCACGAAGAACTTTTCATTCCATTATTATTTTTATTTATATTTTAGTCTATGAAACGATTTGTCAAATTTGTGTAGATATGAAACTAGTACCGTCACTATTGTTCATTGTGCTGCCACCAGCTGTGGTATTAATTGTGAGAGGTAACTAAACTGATATTTTGGCTAACGTCTTCTTCTTAACATTAATCCTGCATTGCAGGGTATGCTCTACAGGACTTCTTCTTCAATTTCTGACGATCTTGTGTACCTTCAGGTAAGGCATTCAATAGTTGCATGTCCTCCCGCAAGGTATCCAGTCAGTGCTTCCTGGGTCTCCCTCGTGGTCTTCGACCTTCCAGTCTTATATCGAGTGCTGTTCTCGCTACAGAGGTGTCATTGTTCCGCAGTACATGGCCGTGCCATCGCAGACCACCCTCACGCATTTTGTCAGGGCACACCAAACGCCGCGCCAACGTTAACATTCCTGATGCGGTCCAATCTAGTGAGTCCCTGTGGCCAGCGAATTATCTTCATTTCCATCACATGCAGCTGTTGTTCATGTCTTTTCGTGACTGGATTTTGGTTAACGTAAATGAAAAAAAAAAAACCTCCGTATGCGCTAGTGTTATATTAGCAATCATAGGCCATCTAAAATTATTTTTCTGCATTTTTATTGCTACTCACCAGTGTGGTTACGCGCGTTAAGCCACCATCATACGACGTGACTAAGGTCGGGTCCTGATTCTACGCACCGGCCGTCCCAATTGAGGTTTTTAGGTGGTTTCCGCAATCATCAGGTCTCCAATAACCACACATATCAGAAACAAAAATACATCTGTCACACACAGAATGTAGTTAAACGTTTCGCAACAGAAGGCCACACAACATCCCTCCGACATATGTGGGAAGTAACGGGATACAACAACATTAATATTTCCTTAGTAGCTCACTGTACGACTCTCCGTGTGGAAGAGAGCACAGGGAGCAGACATGCGAAAACCTGCCTTAGGGCACAACTCTGATTTTAATGACTGATAATGTGTGAAGTACTTTCCAACCAATTTCAGTGGAGCTTAGTCAAATATCTTCAGTAATCGCTTACTTTACAGTCATCAGCTCTGAACAGGAGTGAGCAGGTCCAAGCCAAACCTAGTGAAGTGGGGTTATGAATGCTACCAGCAATAAGTGCGAATGTGGTGAGGACCAAACCATGAACCATATGCTCGAGTCCCCTACGTGACCATCACACTGCAACGAAGATTATCTGTTTCGAGCAACACCGAATGCACTTGAGGTTGCGAAGTACTGGGAGAAATGTGTTTAAAGTTGTTAATTTGCACAATGTTTTAACTGTGTTTTTGATAACAATAATAATAATTAGCTATAGTATAGTGTCCATGGTTTGTATTAACTAAAATGAAGTTATGATTACCATAATTGGTAGAAAAGTAGTAAAAAATATTATTAGCTGTCAACGACAATCTAAAGTTTATTTTTATACCTACGGTGGGTGCCTGGAATGGAGTTATTCAGTATCTGTATAAAAAAGAGTGGCGAGATAATTTAAAGATTAGCATTCGGGCCTCAGTGCAGGGAGCTGGAACGGTTTTCTCATTTCACAGAGGACTTTAAATACGACGCCGCGCCGCTCAGATCGCTATCGCTTCGCGTGCCTGCGAGAGATCTGACCAGTTCTGCAAATGGAGTCATTATCGCGATACGGCCAATGGAGGGCCCTCATCCAAATCGGCACCGGCGCCCAAATGTAATTGGCTTCTTATGCCCCCTATCAGGCGCGATTCGTTAATCTGATAGTCGGAGGCTATTCAAGGCGGGATGAGCGTCTTCGCCAATCAAATAGTACTCTCTTATAGCCTGCAGTGATACCTACGGAAATCGAAGCACTAAGTGGCAAGTGCGCTATCCGGACAATCAGACTCCAGAGGTCCATCAGTAATAGCGAACTACGGCCTATAGTTCCAGGATTGCACGACGTTGCGTTTCTTTTTATTTTTTTTTTTATTTTGACGGATGAAAATGATATTTCATACTTCTAACAAGACAGTAATCTTACAATTAAATAAATAGGTAAATAAATATGCGAACAATGAGTCTCCAGATGTCTATGTGTAATAACCAACTACGACATACAGTTTGAGGATGATAGCTTTATTTTCTTTTTTATTTTGATGATTGAAAATGATGTTTCATACTTTTAACACGACACACAGTAATCTTACAATTAAATAAATAGCTAAATAAATATCCGAACAATCAGACTCCAGAGGTCCATGTATAATAACCTATTACGACTTACAGTTTGAGGATGATAGGTTTATTTTTTTTTTTTATTTTGATGAATGAAAATGAGGTTTCATACTTTTAACACGACAGTAATCTTACAATAAATAGCTAAATGAATATCCATACAATCAGAATCCCGAGATCCCTGTGTAATATCCAACTATAGACTAAATTTTGAAGTTATAGTTTGAGTGCTGCATGACGGTAGACTTTTTTTAATAAAAATTATGTTTCATACTTTTAACACGACAAACATATCTAAACTGAAAACATAGGTTGAGTTAACGTTGAGTATCATTCGACACTAAACATGTAACTTACTACATATTTGATGAAAACTGACGTTTTCGATAACATTGAGATATGTGACTATATTCTCTCTGTCTATTCGCTTCTAAACTTCCGTAGGAAGTACTAGTTCGGGCTGGTGACGTAAGTGACATACGTCAATCTACATTAACATAATATTTCGAAGATACCTTTTAATACTTCATGCTCCATAATATTACTGAAGCTGAGCTAAATCTATTATTCAACCCTTAGGTTGGTTGGACTTACCGATCGTGGTAGGTGAGTGGTTAACGTTCTGGCCTCGCATTCTTGAGGACGCGGGTTCGAATCCTTGTCCGGGCATCCAGATTTGGGTTTTCCATGGTTTCCCCAAATCACTCCAGGCGAATGCCGGGATTCTTCCTTCAAGAAGGCCATGGCCAAATTCCTTCCCGTTCCTTGTCCCCAGTCCCATCCCACCTCTAATGACCTTAGCCGTCGACGAGGCGTAAAGCAATAAGGAAAATAAAAAAAAGGTTGGACTTTCCCGAAGCTGGTATATTTAGCCTGGTATCGGTGGTACGGTGGCCAGTTCCTTTTCTCGATATCTAAATTAAACCGGTAATCCTACCGGGTAAAGGACAAATTCAGTTTAAATGGAATCCAAAACATGGAAGCGTTCCGATGTATTTCACAGTAAACAGCAATCTATGCCATAAGGATTATTGAATATCCCCGTCAAGACAACGATTCGAACCAGGAACCTTTCGAATTCCAGTCTGACACCTTAACCACTGATACAACAGACCACTCACGAATAAACTAGGAACACAGAACCACTTTTCATCACTGCAACTGCATCACTGATGTGGGTTTGGTACACCAGTATAAGGTCGTCTTATATTCTACCAGGCTTTATCCTTTCTGTACAAACTTCCCGACTGTAACGGTTTCGAGTTGACATGTTTGGTTCGTTAACGAAAAACTTCTTACTTTACTTCACGACTCTAAAATGTGACCGATACTTGTAGGTGGGTGGTAACGCCCGATTTCTCGAAATCACTTCCGGTGATGGGCCGGGATGGTTCGTTTAAAAGGCCATTCCCAAATTCCATTCCTTTCCTTCTCCCCTACATCTCCCGGCTCTAATTACTTCGATGCCGATGAGCCGTAAAACCTGAAAAAAAAATTTGCTTGCTCCCAATGTTCTCTAATAACCGAGGAGCTAATGTATATATCAGAGCATATTACAATGGACAACTGTTCACTATTTCACAAGCAACTTGCGCAGTTAATTCCAACATATTGTCGCACAGCAAACTACATCCAGCGGTTCATCTGTCATGGGAGGTAGATATTACAGTAGTTCGCGTTAACCATACACGTACGTAGCATTTTCTCCATTTTTATTCAAAGTCAATAATTGTATTTGGCCCTGCAATACTAGACGAAATTTATTAGGTATGTAACATTATTTTTAAAATTTCATCTTTTTATCAGAGTGTGGTGGCGTAACGGTTAGCGTTCTGGCCTCGCATTCGGGAGGACGGGGGTTCGAATCCCCGTCTGAGCATCCAGATTTGGGTTTTCCATGGTTTCCCAAATCACTCCAGGCAAATGCCGGGATGCTTCCTTCAAAAGGCCATGGCCGAATTCCTTCCCATTCCTTGCCCCCCCATCCTTTCCCGTCTCTAAAGACCTCGCGGTTAAGAGACGTTAAGCAGTTAAAAAAAAAAATTATCAGGCAGACAATATTCTTTTGATGAATATTACTGATCATATGAGATTTTTATGCATTTGCCGAGTGGCAGTGGCTTTTGTTATACTGGAGCCCTCAGGTGTCAGCGTGACCTGCTGTTGGCGCTGGTCTGCATGACTCACATGTGTGTCGTGAGTGTGTGTGTGTCGTGAGTATGTGTGTGTGTGCATGTGTGCTGATTAACATCTCTCTACGGCCTTCCGGCCTCAGCAGGATCTCTCACGAATTATCTTTATTTATGCGGGCTGAAGATAATTAACAGGTGCGATAAGAAAGTAATTAGACGCCAGAGTTTCCTCTCATTTCGCGTCTCTTATCTCGCGAGATGGGACTGATAGCTTTCCATTCGAGAACGTTCGCCGTCTCGTCACGAGATAGCGAAAAGAGGGCTTATTACCGGCTCATGCATTTTTTACTGCCAGAAAAGGTTCAATAGCTCAATAACAGCACCCGAATAAATTCGGCTCACACTGCTTCATAAGAAATGTGCAAAGAATTAGTGTCGTTAACAATTTCTCATCCATAAACCTATTCAATCTATCCGACTTCGAGTCTAAGTGTTAATAGCGACTGTTACTTCAAATATTAAAGAAATAAAAAGGATGGAAAATAAAGAATTGTTCCACTTCTGACATTCTAGACGTCATTTCTGCTAAATATGGTATGATTTTAGGCGAAACGTATATTGTGTTGGTAAAAAATGCTAACTAGAAAATGCTAACTAATTTTAAATCAGTTTACAAACTAGCTACTAATTTAATGGTACAGTGAATTAAGCTCCGACCTGTGACGTCGTATGTGAAAGTTTTCCACTCAATTCTTTTCATAAGTTCCTTTTAGATTTAGGAGAGACTTAAGTAAAATAATACGATTTGCTTGTCATCCGACTGGAAGTTCATATTATTTCCAGTTTATGACACGAAATTTGTCAAACACTAGAACTATAGGAAATATGTTACTTTAATCACACACATAGCTAGTTTAATGTTTTAGCTAAATGCTTTCTGATATAATACTACATCTTCTATTAATTTACATAATCTATACCAACAAGTTATGTCATTTGTTTGAAGTTCAAAGTATCTATTTTAAGCTATCTGATGAATGTGATGCACAAAATACATATTGCGTTGAGCACAGCAAATGTTTAAAATGTTGTTTACATTTATTTCTGAGACTCGATGTTATACCTGAATTCCAAGTAATACGGGAAAGAGCCGCTATTGCCAAAATTTACAGCCCATAATTTTCTTAAGTCCGTCAGAAATTGACGGAAATAAAAAAAAACAGATAGTTAGGAAATGTAATGAATAATCTTGATAATGGAATCCTGTACAGAGTGTCACGAGCCATTAAAGATGTTTTTGATAAAATGTTTGTGTACCTTCAATGTTAACCAATTTTGATGCCGAAATGAACCTCTAATAAAAATAACTTCGATATTTAACAGTTACAATTCATCCCACAAATCTTGTAAAAAATACACATGTTAAAAAAAAACAAAGTTAATGGAAAAATTTTCATCATCAAGACTTGCCCTACAGCGTAAGAAAGGTGGAAGTGCAATTCCTAATCACTAGATTGCGCACCAAAGTCCTGAGTTAAATCCAAAACCTCTCTGATTCTAACGTTGCCTTTCGGAAGAGTAGGCCTGAATGGGCCAGCACCAAGTTTCACTTCCTTGTGACGTTATAACTGAGGTTTGGTATATTTTTAAGATTAACGTTCTAGCTGCATTAGTTACTGTAAAAAGCTTAACTTAGTCCACAACCCGAAGGTTGGTTGGATCCTCTCGAAGGAGGCATACTAAGCCATTGTGTCAGAGGTAGGACGGCCAGTTCCTTTCCTCTGGGACCTACAGCTTAACGTGGAATCCGAACAACGGAGCGTCCTGGCATAGCTCATATGATCAAACACAACTCTCAAAATTCCTGCGCCTGCCGGGATTCGAACCCGGGACCGGAGCAGCGAAGCAAGCGCCTTAACTACTGAGCTAACAGAACGCTTTGGTTATTATACATATAATTAATTTATTTAGATACGGTCGCCAGGTGTTCGCTACTAAAAGAAAGGTTATACAGGTCATCTATTGAGAAAAGTAATTATACTCGTGTACGAGTAACTGACTAAACCCGCGATATTCTATATTGCGCATCGTAAAACATATCGATATGACTTTTTGTATGCAAATATCCACATAATCACTCTGTGGTGATACACCCTCCCTTCTTTCATCCCTCATCCACAACATAAGCAACACTCCACACTGAAGAAATTGCATGTTTGAAATGCTTTTAAAAGAAAGTGAGATACTGATTAAATTGATTAGTCTGCTGAAAATTTTATGGAACTTGGCATTTTTATTCGACTTTGTAAACGCATAAAGCTTTTTTAAAAAATTCTAACTTTCGGAATGGAATAGATAAAGATAATTGTAGGTTATTTCGATTCACGTGATTTTGAGAAAGATGACTTTCCAGAGTTATCTAAACGACAGCCTTGATTTACTACAGGTTAATCATAAATTAGCTGTTAGTAGCTAATGGAAAATAGCAATAAAGGGAACAACATTGTGTTTATCCACCATTTATCGTTACAAGTCCGAGAAATTCCTATCTGTGGAGAACAAAATTAGAGTGCTGTTTGACTGTCTGTCTGCGTCGCGCTAGCCGTAAATTGACTGACCGGCCTTCCTTTTGCGGTGGATGTCATTGGACTCGCACGCGCATTCTGCTCATTCCATGCGCCGCAGAACCCGCAGTAAAACTCTGGCCTTGATACAAAAGAAAGGCAATCGGAAAAAATCTCTTTCTCGAGACTGCATCGTTGCTAAATTGAGTAGAGGTTACGGAACACCATCATCTATCGTGTAACTTCTATATCAAAAACAAACTGCTGTTAATATTCATTGCAAGAACCAGTGTTAAAGGGTGGTCAGCGTTACTATATTGTCTGCGTAATGTCATATGCGTACGCAATGCGATAAACCTATCTACTATATAATTTCCTAAGCTCACTCACTCACTTCGATAGCTATAGGCTGGAGATCGTTGACGTCACGTGCCAGCCTTCAGTCGCAAATTAACAGCGACCAAAGTTATTAGTAATTAGAGGTTAGGTGCACAGTTTGATAGCTCAGCATCTGCTATGAACTTAATTACCAGAATACATTTATTACGTTTGCTTTTCGTACCATTTAATTCCTAAAAAAATATGGAAAACCTTCATGACTGAAAAAACGAGTACTCTTTAATAACATGTCGCTAATGAAAGTAATATTAAAAACTTTTAAGAAACTTAAATTTCTCATTGTCTCTGCTGTAACCACGAATGCCAATTGTCATTTCGGACTAAGCAAAATATCAATTTAATTAAAACTTTCGCTAATGTTGCTCCTTAGCCAAAGTTTGTACATTATTTTTTATTTACTTTTTATGTTTTTCACAGACAATTTTCATTAATGGTCTTTGTTCGTGTTCGCCGTACTTGAGTTATTAAGTAATATAAAGTGGACATCATACCAAAAATGTCACCGAATCGGGTATTCTAACAATCCATTTCTTCAGAGTTGCCCAACTATTTAATAATCTGGAATCTGTATTAAGTTCTCTGGCGGTTACAAACAATATGACCAAAGATTACGTTATGAATGTTTGCCCAGCGTCTCTAAGAAACAACGTGATGTTCTCGTAGGAAACAGGAATTTTACAAATTTTGCAGCGTGGGTTTGTAGGGTCAAATACAAGTCAAGTTTGTATTTGAAGTCTAGGAATCACGGCCATTGAAACAATTATACGATAGCGCGATCTTCCCTGACCCTGTTTAATACGTCTATTAATACTTCTGAGTTCTTCAGCTTCAAGAGATTTTATTCACCCTATGGGTGAAACACAGGTCAAGTTCGTATTTGGTCAGATCAGGTCAACCTGTCATAATCTTTGACCCTAAAAACTGGAACTATTCTCAAAAACCGTGACGATACGCATAAAATGGTCTCGGGCTTACACTAATATTAAATTATAACCGTTCCCATCTATACAATAATTTCGTAGGCTGAGTCTGCACTCACCTCGATAGCTGTTGGCTGGATTGGCGCTGACATCCTCGCCCGGCCTTCGTTGGCAAATTAACTACGGCCAGAGAAATTATTAGATTTGAGGTTATGAATGCAATTAACAGTTAAGCAAACCCGAAAATATTACTGCCGGAATACATTTGTTAAGCTCGTACCATTTTATTTTAAGTTAAGTACGCCAAATTTAGTTAAAACATGTGGCTAAGAAAACGCTAAAGAAAAGTATACTTTAAGCTTGAATGAAGTGCTTCGTGTTTTCAAACCTTACTGCTTGGTTTCCTCAAATCATTCCTGGCGAATTCTGGGACGATTGCCGAAATCCTTCCTGTTCCTTGTTTTCTATCCTTCCCCACCTCTAAAGACCTCGACGTCGATAAGGCGTAAAACCATAAGCACTGTCACTTAGTTCGACCATCATGTACAGTACGTATTTCCATCCGTCATCATACTTGAGTTACATCAGACATGACGTTAATACTATTAAAAGTAAAAGCGTGGGTGAGTTTTTAATAGCGTCTACTTTCTCTTTTAGCGTTGTTGCTTGCTCACTAGGTCATCTTAGGTATTTAGCGAGATCATCTCTGTCCATGTTTAGAAGTTCTATTATTATTTATAAGTCATATCTGACCTCACATTCGAGAGGACGTGGGTTCGAATGCTCGTCCGGGCATCCAGATCTGGGTTTTTCATGGTTTTCCCAAATCACTTCAGACAAATGCCGGGATGCTTCCTTCAAAGGGCAATGGCCGAATTCCTTCCCATTCCTTGCTGCCATCATTTCCTGCCTCTAATGACTTCGACGTTGACGAGGCATAATTCCATTAGCAATGCAATGCAATGCAATATGCAATGCAATATGCAAGTTACGAATCAGCCACGGGCTGGTGTTCAGTGATGTTTAGTTAGTATTTATTTGAGAGCTTCAGTGCGTTTAACAGGTATGCGGGCGCAGCTGGTTTGGTTGTTATCTGTTGGCCCTGCCCGTCACGCCGGTAGCCGCCGATTCAGGGGCACTGCAGTGTCGGCCAGCGACTTTTGCTTCGCACTCGCTGCCATCACAACGGACAATTGAATTAGTGCAGCCATCCGTCCCAATTGACGGTAGTGACCTGTGTGCGATCACTATATGCTAGCTGCACTGGGGAATGTGGTGACATTGCAGCTGAAAAGTATACGAATTAAAGGATCAACTCTTACCGTTTACTCCGCTGGCACAGTTAAATGTAAAAGATGCCCGGCTGGTAGGATTCAGTTTGCTTCGTGTCGGGGATGTACAACAGCAAAAAAATCTCTCTTTACTACTTCCGCGTCCTTTCAAACTCAACAGAAGTTATTCAGATTTTGCAGAGTGAAGACAAAGAGCGAAAAACAGTACAAATTAGTATTTCAATCAGATCGTGGTGCGAATCATGATCTTTGACGCTTTTCCTAAATAGTTTGTAATCTCTGTCTGCACAAAATCTCTGTCTTTAATATTTCTTAAACCCTTCAAACTCAACAGAAATCCTTAAATTTTGCAGGGAAACTCCTTAGGGTAGAGGTTACAAAACGTTCTCTTACCAAGCCCCCCTTCCATAAAAAGAAAAAGATTCCACGCTCCGCTTCCTTCAAAAGAAAAATTCCTTCTTCTCCCCCCCCCCCCCCCCCGCCCCACCAAAAAATTAATATTAAAAATAATTTTCTCAATATTAAAATGACATTTCAGAGGAAACTCACTAGTATGTGTTGTTACAACAAGAGGAGAGGAAGGAGACATAGTACTTTCGACGGCGAAACTATGTCTCACGACACCCTCTTTAGGGTGAAATACAGGCCAAGTTCGTACCTTAGCCAGATCGATTAAAGTAGGCATGGCGTTTGACCGTTTTACTAAATAGTTCGATAGTCGCTGTACGTAAAAAATCTCTGCCTTTACTACTCTATGTCTATTTAAACTCTACAAAAATTCTTAAAATTTTTCAGAGCGAACCCTTAGGGTCACATATAATTCCAGTTTGTAGTTCAACGAGATCTAGTCAAATGGTAATGACCGTTGAACCTAAAAAATGAAACTACTCTGGACCAGTTATCTACCACAAAACGCGGCTACGGGCATTTACTAGTGTATGTAATGTATATTTACAATAGTAACATAACGTGGCATGACCATTAGTATATACGTCGTTTAACTAGGAATTAACTTTATTGTGTTCAAATTAAGGATTTCGTCATCAAATACTTTTTTGTATTTTAACGATTGAGTAACGACAGATGAAAGTTGTATGTAGTAAATGGTTCGACAATATCAGTTTCCATTTACTAAGAAACAATATTCAACGTCCTTATGGGCTATAGATTTTTAATTTGTGCAACACAGAACCATGAATTAATGAGTATAACATTTCAAGGTAATTAGCCCTAAAAAAGTGATTGCTTCTTTTAAGTACGATGTAAGGTGGCGAGTTTTGTAACTCTCTCAATTTTTAGCAATACTCTGATAAAAAACGCAACCTTGAGCCTTTAAAGGACGTGACAGCTCAAAACTAACACCTATCGTATTAAAATGTAGATTAATGTATTAATTCTCACCTTCGCATCTATACTCTGATTTTTTTTTACGACTTGTGGTGGGTGCCTTGGTAGGCAAACCACGTTACAATTATTTCTCATACCTTTATGATGAATAATTGTGGATTTTTAATTTTAGTTTATATGAAGGAGTGGAAATTTATTAATTTAGCAAGAATCTCGACGTTAGTTGGAATTTAGGAAAAATTGTCACAATATGACATTTATTTTCTTATCACTGGCGATTACAAGTCTGAGCGAATTTACCGTTAACATTAACACAAATTGGCAAAATCATAAAATCAACGCTCAGAGTTACAATTAGCCGTCATGAGCAAGCAAACAACTGTATATTTACTTTTAAATATCTCAGAATCAAAATGCAAGAAATAATGACAGTTGGAACAATAAAAATACAAGTTATGATGACCTCAGACAAAGGTATCATAATACTGTGACTTTACAGTTAAACAATAAAATCATGGGCGCCAGAATGAACAATATATCATTCGAAAATAACTAGTTCTGGCAAATTATGCCGCTAGCTCAGGGGTTTTTACAATTACAAAGTGAGAACATGGACCTATCCTCTCAAAGTCGCTTACGGGTTCTGTTTCACGGAATGCACAATCACATGGCTTGGTCGTAATAAATTACCATTGTAGTTCTGCGTCTGATGTCTGTGATGAGTGTAGCGGACCCACGATATGTGAGATTATCTCACAAGTCGGCTATAGGCATCTCTGGTCTGGCAATGCGCATCATCGCATTACCGGCTGTGTTGCGGTGATAACCTTGCTCCAGCAAGGCAAGCTGCGATTAGCGAAAGAAGTCAACTTTCCAAGTCAACCTCAGACTGGTGCGATCGAAGTTAGAATCTAGAATGTCAGCTCCTCGCTCTTCGGTCCACGAGGAAACTTCTTGCTCCGCCCATTTGTAGTCTCGAAGCTCACATACAACAAAAATTCCCAGGATTTTGAGTTATACGCTCATTTTGATTGGACCTTCAGGTCGGCACCTAATGTCACGTGATATCCTCGATATGTGATTTGGCCAAAGAATCCAACAGAGGTCGTACATATTCGGCTAAGTTCGCCGGGGAGAGAGAACATTCGGGTTTCGGACGGCAGGCTTTTCCCGCTCGGTGAGTGACCCATCCCCAGGGAGCAGGGTGTGTGGTCTGGCAAATCCCAAATCCGCGACTTTTTGTCGCCAAGGCTCGGGAACACCAAGATTAGCTTCAAGCCTACATAGCTCAATAATTCTTGAATATTCGCTTTGCTACGATACACTGTATAAGTTCACCATTTCATTACAGTCCTCACTTGGAATCTTGCGTACTTTATAAAATTACAACAAAAATCTATTCACGTGGTCGCCCAAGATTTATGTAAATTACTCTTATATTATTACATATATAATAAAAATGCACCTTGTAACGTGGCGACAGCGCGGCTCGTTACAGACTTAAAATTTAGCCCGTCATCCTGTCTCTTCTTTCCGTAAAACTCTCCCACGAATCTCTTTCCTCACCCATTTCCAAAACAGATTTATTTGGTACTTTATATGTCCACTTAATTTTCAGCATCCTTCTGTAGCACCACATTTCAGATGCTTCTTTCTGGTACTTCGCTACCATAAAGTGTTGTTTTAAACATTTATCTTTCAGTCCTAAATGAATACCTGAAACTAAAATATTCCTCTTTTTCAAGAAGGCTCTTTTCGTTAGTACTGTTCTGCTTTTAACATCATTCCTACTTCGGCCATCAGTTGTAATTTTACTTCCTAAGTAACAGACTCCACTTACTACTCCTACTGCATCTGATCCCATTTTGATCCTGTATATAAATTATTCATTTAGACAGTTAACTTTCTTAATTTGAAAAATCATTCAAGCACAAAATTTAGGACGTATTGGTTGCGTATATAGTGATATGTAACATTGCATTAAAAGGACATTCTGATCTTGTTTGTAGAGAAAGTATTGGTGTCAGCTGTTGAGATATTACTTGTTTAATGGTCTCAGATTTAATCTGGTTGCTGGATGCCAGTAGATGCCAACACTTTCTTATGTGTTTTGTTAATGAATTAAAAACTTGGCAACGGGAACTATAAGAGCGGGAGATGCTCTCCTAATCAAACCTACGATCTTTTCTTTGAGAGCGAGCGCGCGGCTCGTATAACTCAGGTTAATGTCGAGTGTACGCTTGCGCGGACTATAAGCAACGATAAGACTGGTTGGCGGAGCGTGTTCGCTCCGACCAATGGCGCCTATAAAATTTATGGCGATACCTGAATATTCATCCACGTAATAAAACTGTTGGACGCGGCGCAGCGGGCGAGCAGACATGATTGCCCGGCCCAACATAAATTACAGTTCCAGTGTCTGAATGT
The DNA here is from genome assembly GCA_031002005.1 of Vandiemenella viatica. Classification (NCBI taxonomy): domain Eukaryota; kingdom Metazoa; phylum Arthropoda; class Insecta; order Orthoptera; family Morabidae; genus Vandiemenella; species Vandiemenella viatica. The sequence continues at coordinate 216,685,157 of JARYHS010009186.1, read as the reverse complement.
GCGTGCGGTACCCGATGACAGGTGGCTCCAAAACACTGACAGCCCAGAGCTTAGTCGGCCCACACTGTCGTCACAAAATAAATACTCACCTGCTTACCGGGAGTGAAGGTCTTCAGCACTTTACCGAGCCTCGTCGGTGAGCAGTTAACGTCCGGCCCTGGCATGTTTTAATTTTATTTAATTTAATTGCAATGGAGCACAGGCTCCGGTGGCAATTTCCCTACACCCCCATCTTCCCCCTATCCTGCAGCCACCTACATTTTCCCTCTACAAATTTTATATTTAAATTCTTTCAACGTTTTCGGTAAATTATTCATCATTTCTCTTGGTAACTCATTCCAATCCCTGACACCCTTACCTAAAAAAGAGAATCTTCCCACTCCCTTGTGTCAGCTTGTGGTCATGGTCATCTTTTCCCTTCCTTGCACTACTTTTCATACCTACTCCAATATCTTTCCATGCCTCATCGCCAGTATACGCCCTGTACACTCCCATGACCCTCCTCATCCTCCTCCTGTCTTGCAATGAATTCCATTCCAGCTCCTTTATCATATCCGTCATTGATTGCATTCTGCGATAATTTCCAGAAACAAATCTAGCAGCCCTTTTTTTTGCACCCTCTCCAACTCCTGTATTTGATACGTAAATGAGGGTCCCATACTACACTACCATATTCGAGCAATGGTCTGACCAAAATTTTGTAACCCAACTCCCTCACTTCTCTCATGCATCCCCTCATCACTCTCTCCAACAAGTGCAGAATTATGAAACCTTTTCCTACCACCTGTCCAATGTGTCCTGCCCAGTTAAACTTGTTATAAAATGTAATGCCAAGATATTTACATTTCAAGTCCTCAGCAAGCAATTGTTTCCCCTCCTTATATTCATAATTAACCTTTTGCTTTTTATTTGTGTATCTAATAAGCTGAAGATGCTGGTTCAATCCCCGGGTTGGCCAACCAAATTCTGGTTTTACATGTTTTTCTGAAATCACTCAGCTGAATGCCGGAATTACTGCTTGAAAAGAACATGGGAAAATTGCACCGCATTCGTTATTCGCAATGTTTTCCACACTCTACTGACCCAGACATTTATAAGCGAAATTGGAGACAATTTGAATACCAGTTTAAATTGTTTGCAGATGATGTAGATATATGTAGCGAAGAGAAGAGTTCCGTTAATTTTTAGAAATACAGCGTGATCTCGACTTTATTTCAGCACGGTACAATAAGTGTTAGCTTACACCAAACTGCAAAAATTGCACAGTGCGTATATCAAACAAGAAGAATCTACCTGTCCATCTGTCTATCTGTTAAATCATTTAAACGATTTATTCTCTGAAGCATTTGACCAAATAAACATGAATTGGTGTATGAAATAAATAACTCTGAAATAATCAATAAATTATTCATCCAATCTACTTAGATCGGAGAGGAAGAAATAAAGTCAAAAGGGTCGGAACCATAATCTTCTGCGTATTCCAAACATTTTAATGCTTTCATGGCTGGGTCGTAGGTATAGCTGATTCTATATTGCGATTCACAGGTCGAATTTGGATGAGGACGCATATACAAAGCTGTTGTGTAAAATCTCTCATACTGTTGTGTTGTTTTTGTATCCACATTGCAAAGTACAAAGAAGGGCTGCTCATTTTGTGTCCGCATGCAATAACGTCTTAGAACTGATTAATAGATTGTACTGGGATTGTGTAGCAGAAAGACGATGTGGGTGTCGTTTGAATTTGTTGAAAACTTGCGAACTTCCACATTCATTTGGTTGCCAAACTATTCGGATCGCAATGACAGGAGATATGAGATAAATGAAATAAGGAGCCGTACGGATGAGGCCTGTATGAATTCCTTCTTCGCTCATGGCATTTGTGATTTGAATGCATAGAATCTAGATCGGTTCTGAAGCAGAGTTTTGTGAAATGCAGAGTGTGGATATAGTCATCAACGTGATGTGAATAAAAAAAGGTATTTGATGTTTATAAATTCTTTGTGAAAATCTTGGTAAGTGGTTACAAATAACATTACAAAGTTGCATAAACAAAGCGAAATACAAGAACTGCAATGTCCACTATATGGCCCAGAAGCTAAACCTGATTGGGGACAGTACAAAGAGAGTGAATTTGAGTGAAGTAGTGTAATATTGTACGTTGGTTCAAACGTTTCCTGCTTAGTTAATACACTAAAACACTGTGACAGAGCTTTCCGTGTCCCGTAGTAAGCTTATGTATACAGCAGAAGAGAAGGTTTCCTTCCAATGAATCCTCTAGCGGATTGCGATCATATGAACTAAGTCGGATTCGACTGAAAATTTGACTCATATTAAATGGGGCGGTCGTGAAACCAGTTGGTCTCAATCGGGATTGGAACGCTTCAGGTTTTAACGTTAAAGAAATAGCCCTTATATCAACGGGAATAGAGATCAGTTGAAACAATAACAGGTGAACGGCCGTGGTTACCTCAACCAAGTGAAGCACATCCGTAGCCAGTGATAGGACTTAGCACTTCTATACATGTGAACACAAGGAGTAGTTTTTTATGCAAATGCGCTGACAGTTGACCTGCAGAATCGGCATTTTCATATTTGTAGACGATGCTATTGGGTGTTTCTGTGCAAAATTTTATCAACGTCCGTAACAGTTACGTAATGACTGATGAGATGGATTTCAACACCTTTTGTACAAAATGACTGGATGAAATGAACCAAAATTTCGATATTTTTTTGTACGATTAAAAGATAATTAAACTGAAGAGAAAAGTCTACCGGGTAACTTTAACACTTTTAACAGAGATTTTAGCACTTTTAAAATCGAACGTGAACATGGTTCGATGGAAGAAGAGGATAATTAAAATGAGGTGTGTGAGGTTACTAAAAAACACAGCATTGAGAGCATGAAAGTAGCCAATGTGACAGAAGCATTCAACTACGAAGAATTTATATTTTTGACAGATGATGAAACTCAGTTAAAGAAAGAAGAAATAGATGAAGACACAAAAGTTGATAGAAAGATCTGGTGATGGGGAACTTGAACGGAAGAGAACTGAAGATGTAGAGAAATGGAAGAAGGTCTATATGAACAATGAAAACAAGGCAGCAAGAAGATTTCAATAGAGTCTCGAATTAGTACAGAGTAAAAGTTGCGATGGTATAGTGTATGGTTTAATTATGTTCCAGTTATTCGTTTTAATTTGAGATATACGCCTCACTTTAGAAGTGTATCTCATTATTCATTGCATATAAACTGTTGTTTTTGTGTACGGTAACTTTAACTTTACCCAAGGCAAATAAATAATGAAGTTGTCATGGCTGGCGCCTGCGTCTGGGTCTGAGCCGATGGTCTCGCTGATTGAAGGAGGTTAACGCGACAGGTAGTCAGCTAGCAGGACGTTATCGGTGACAGCTCAGCGACTGTCTTGTGTGCTCACGAATATCAACTCTCCACAGAGGATACATAGAGACAATCTGTGTCGAAACAGCCACGCTATCGGGCCGGTAGAAAGGAATAAACAGAACAAATACAGCTTTGATATCTTTTATTGTTTCGTACTAATATTATATCACTGAAAAGTTAATGTAAACTTAAGTGGTTTCGAAATAATAATTACATGAGTTGGTATCATTAAAAAATAGCGGTCATGGTACATACATAGTTTTTTGGTTCCCGCCATATTATTGGTACACTAACTAACGTCCTTTTCCTATTAACCAATTATCAAGATCCGTTGAACGTGTATTGCAGCTAATGTGTGAACCCACAGGTTGTCTTGTTCTCCCACCCTGACACCAAAGCAGTGATAATAGGCTGTTTGTACTAGTTGTGTAATAAGCCCCTTGGACGCAGAAAATGTCACTATACCACAAACATAACAACAGTTATCATAAATTTTAACACATTTACAAGGCATTTCACATGAAATAGACTCACAATTTGAGCAAAGAAAGAAAATCTCTCTCTCTCTATCTAACCTCTCAATGCCGCTAAATATAAAACTAACCTCAAGTATCAATAAAAATGCTGTCAAACACGTTAATCAACAGCTAAAATTAAATTTCCCTATGTTTTACAAATGTACCCATGCGCCTCCTAAAAATAAAATAAAAATAAGAGGTAACTAGCCATATTAATTGCTGAATTAGTCTTTTGTAAGCCAAATTTAATAGCAAATTGATATTTCGAAGTAAGAAACATACTTTTGTTGAAGAGCGTTACTAAATTTCTGTTCCGCGTTTCTGAATAGCTCTTTTCAATAGCGTCAGGATCAAATTGCGTATCATGCCCGTATACGGGCGTTTCTGCTTAGCTGTCCGTAATAACTTTCCGGGAAGACGTCACTGGTTTGCTTTCGCCTTTCTTCTTCCTGTAAAAAACTGTTCCCAAGTTGTTATTGTATGAACGGATGAGTGTGTTGGTGTATGTGTTGAGTGCAGTGTCTTGTTTCTGTTGTGGATGAAAGAAGAACGAGGATTTGAACTTTCCTAATTAAAGTGGTTAATTACCAGATTTCAACACCCAGGTCAGCCCACGAAGATTCACACTGTGTAGTAACATTTCAACTCTATGGAAAATAACAGTTTTTTATGGATGAGAAGGCCCGTCTCATGTCGAACACATTTAAGCTGCTGCTCGTTTAATTTTGAAGTTAGAACACTTTCAATTAATTATAATTACTATTCCCCAAAACACTCAATTTATTATTCATCACCCATTAGCAAAACCAATATTTCAATATGCTTAACATCACTGGTTGATTTGATTACGGACAAACATTACAATCTTTTTCTATACCCATAGTAAAGAGTCTCAGGAATCAAATACTTGTTTTACGACAATTCCTGTTCGATTCTGTGCTGCATACAACCGCAGCAACGGAAGATCTTAGCACTACTTACCAATATTATTATTCTAACCCCTGACACCTACTGACTGTGGAATACTGCTATACAACAAATTAATTTACATGCATTAGTACAATTATTTATAAGCATATACAATTAATAAAATAAAATAATGTTCGTCGGGTGTGACATAGTCACAAGGAGACAGGGTGAAACCCGGTGGAATTCCATTTAGGCCTATTGTTGCGAGAAACACATATGTGGCTTCCAAGTTTAACGTCTCCTTCTTCAGTCGCACGAATCACCATCAATAAGTTGTGTGCCGTTCAGTCTATATGCACTCCGGAGGGATTTAACTGAAAATTTTGGTACACAATTTGGTGATTATATACTGTTCATTCCGAACTGGTGGCTCAAGGGGACGTTCCACTGGCTCCACTCATCTCTTCACTTCCCCCTCCCTTCCTACATGAGACCACTGTGTCCACGTAGACGAGTAACAAATTTCCCCTTCGCATGTAGGGGTAAGGGTAGCAGAGTGGGGAGAGAGCAGACTGACCTTGAGCCGCCTCTGTTAAATGAACGGGGTATAGGAAACGTGCTCGACCATCTCTGTTACTGCGATTGTAAACCCGACTCATGACTTCAACTACCGAAGATCGAATCAGTTAGCTCAGTACTCAGCTATGGTGTTTCAATGACCTCCAACAAGGTGGATTTTAAAGCGGACAAAAGTTAAACATATAATGCTCACTTACAATTCTATGGTTTTATAGACGTAGTACAGTGTAGTCTAGCTATCAAATTGGACGAGTAAACCCAAATGTGCTCGAAGCACATGAACCCGTATCTTTCTATTCGATTTAGTTCTATTATGAAATATTTGTCATACATATATTGGAAAATCAATGATCAAATAACGACTCATATAGGCGTATAGAAGATAGCATAACATTTTTACAAGTGATGAATGTTCACTGAATATAATTTTAATGCCACCATTGTTACTTGCTCATTTCCTGGCAACCTCTATCTATTATGACTGCTACTTCTGGCATTCACGCTTTTTTTAATTATTTATTTACTCTTGGCCTGTTGGCCATACAGTCAGGGGACGTTACATTTAGCATTACTTCCTTGTATATATAAATATAAACACACACATTTACATAAAAGCTTACATAATACGCACCTGCATGAGTCACTGTTCACATTACAGGTTCACTTCATAATTATTGGAACATTAAAAGTTACAAAAGAATGAAGTCAGAGAGTTAACAGCAAATATTATAATCCAGTACTTTGAACAGATCATTTGAATTAAAATTTTAACAGTAAAATTGTAAAAACTTAGTGTTCTGTAAATGATAACTGTTTACAATATCGAGAAGTAGCATGGGTTTCACCCAGTTATATTTCTGTGTGGTTCCTTCTAATGAAGCGCACCATCCTCTGATATATTGAGACGTTTCCTAGGGCAAGGAGATGACTTACATTGACTGGGTACCTTATATCCCATTGTTTTAAATCTTTCCAGAGCGTGTATGATCCGTATACGAATTTCCTACATCCAAAAAAGAAGTGGTTCGTCTCAGCCTCCGATTTCCCATCGCAAGGATTTTTTTTTTTTTTTTTTTTTTTGGTAATTCTGTTTAAACGTCTCATAACATTGAGGTCTTTAGAGACGGGGAAGGATGGGGGCAAGGAATAGGAAGGAATTCGGACATGGCCTTTTTGAAGGAAGCATCCCGGCATTTGCCTCGAGTGATCTGGGAAACATGTAAAACCCAAATCTGGAATGCCCGGACCGGGATTCGAACCGCCGTCCTCCCGAATGCGAGGCCAGAACGCTAACCATTACACCACCACGCTCGGTCCCTATCGCACAGAGACAGCGGGGAGTTTGCCATAAATGTAGTTTATGTAAGTGGCTTCTGAAGTTTAACCTCGATATTATAAACACAGTACATTACAAGCGACGAAAGCTACTGCTGCAACTAGTGTTCCGTTAGTCATTTTTGCAAAGTTATTTTCATGCGATTTCGAAACATTACCTGGGAACCAATCGTAACGCAAGGTTGGTGAGTGTAGCGTTGTTCTCACTTGTTGAGAGTGACGGATAGGGCGCCCATGGCGTGGCCTGTGTATGGCGGCGACACGCTCACAGAAAGCGGGCGAGCGGCGTGATTGAGCGTGCCGCCGCATATGGCAGGGATTGGCTTCACGATTTCTCATCACGGAGCCTCGCGTCGCCAGTTTTCCCGTGAGTAATGCTTCCTGTCGCCAATCAGATGGCTGGCAGTCCACTCCGAGAATTCCTTATTATCTGCTTGAGAGTCCCACAGTGAAGTGACCGGCGTCCCATCATTCATATGTCTCGCCTACACAACTGCCTTCGATGCGGGACAATGAAACTCTTTGGTTCAAGATACTCTCATTACGTAAAAGCGTATTTATGGATGTTGTATCTTGACACAATGAAACTCAAGGTTCATTTATTAAGTCAAAGTGTAGTTATAAAGATTGTCGACACATGTTAGAGCAAGTATCATATCTTTTCACATTGTGGGCATGTTACGACATCAGGTTCTTGAAACAAGCATTATTTGCGATGCGGAACTCCAAAATTTTCAATCGGATAGCTAGGTCAAGACATAACGTTTCAGCAGCTAAATCCGTCGTCTTCGTAAGGTGATGTGCAATGGTGGCGCACCAATATCTCCTGTGACTACTTCCAAGTCATCATCAACTTCGATGGTTTCATTCCCAGTGGATTATAGGGTTTTGACCAAAATTAGCCACTGCACTTGTCCTTTGCCATTTTTTTCGCCTCTCGCCATGTCTTACTGATGATTGAAAATTTCCTATCTACAGATCTCCATGTTGTGCTATTATGCTTGGCTTTCTCCAATGTAATAGGTTCCATCACACAGCCGGTGTTATTGTCAATTCTTCGCGTAGCCGCAGTGGACGACCAATCCATTTCCACTTCCTTTTCTTGATTTGCGCCTCGATTACTCTCTGATTAGTTACTCTCTAAAGCTGCTTGTTAGAGGTATCATGTTTGGAAGCTCTGAAGTTTTTTGGTCACTCTTAACGATTCATACCCGTACGGGAGCAACGATGTAATGGGGGAAAAATATCCGTAGTGATGTGGCGAAGGAGTTTACATTTCCTGATAGGTGTTAGATAGGCAAAGATGCCTTTTCCTATGTTCATATAGCTCCATCTTGTGTAAGACATCCGAGATATCAGAAAAAATCCCCCATGCTCAATGGAATTTTCGTCGAGTAAAACCACTTTTGCATACCTTGGATTGATTTGAATTTCAATGATCTTCTTACCATTCATTTTTTATCCTGCAGCATATTTTCCAGTTTTATTGATTCGGTGAAATATTTCGAAACTTTTAGGCAAGAAAAGATAAAGTATGTTGAGTAATGGAAGTCTTCCATAGAGTGATATACCACAGTAACTATCATGATTATTGCATGTTGTTTTCTGCAGCCATTGAGAACAATACAAGTATCAGACATACCTGCCGTATCCCTGTTTCGACAGTGATGTCCTCTAATAGCAATGTTCATTTCGGTATGCACGCATGTAGTACATAGTTTTCGCCAATCTAATAATCTTGTCCTACTGCACATTAATACATGAGGGTAAAGACCACTACACGGACAGCGTGCGTGGTTACTGAATTTTTTTTTTAAAGTGCATATTGTCATAGTAAAATCCCACGCTCACCTTTGTTTTTGGAATTTTTTGTCTTTTTTTTAATACTTCTTCCACAACAAACAAAAGGCAACAGGCAACGAGCAATGGACAACGGACAATTGGGAATGGGAAATGATTAAAGCAAACTACCAGTGAGAAAATGAACATCGCATCTGTTTTTCTTTATTTTTTTTAAAATATCTACCCTAAGTTTTTGTACTACTTGCAATTACTTCGACAAAGCCCTTCAAAGAGGACGAAAAAGTTTCTAAGGAAAGCATAATTTCAGAAACGAATAAAGATTTATTTCGTGATTTCATATCTTTCATAAAAATTCTTAGTTTAAATTGTTACCTGTTTCTTGTAATTACTCCAGAGAATAGATTGTAAAGACCAGATGCTCTTCTCCTTAAATGGACTTATGCTTTAGCCGTCGTAAACAAACAAATTGCAATATGTAGAAAACGGAGGTCGCATATATCTCTGCCTCCCAACATAATTTTTTCTGCGCTTTGTGTTTGTGTCCAGTTACTTTCGCAACATACAATTACCTTTTAGCTGGCATCGCAGCTAAACCTTCTTTTAACGATATAAGTGCAATTAAAAATCAAATGCAGTTATTTATTTGAAATTTCCTGATTAGCCAAACATCGCTGTGGTGGTAGCCAGTGCTACATGCTGAGTTTTTGAGATGTAGGCAGGTTTCCATGTCAGCAACCCGTGAGGCACACACACATACACACACACACACATTGTCTCCGTCTAACACACACTGAGTTGCCGCTATCAGTTGGTATGGCGTCCGTCATTTGTTTAATCGTCCGCGGTCATCGATTGCCGTGACCCCTGGGGAGTGGATTTCGCTGTTCAGGACGGGAGTTTCGGCGTGGGAGGGGGAGCTGGTCCTAGATAGTCGCCGAGAGGTACCGTGGAGAAAAAAAAGGTCGCCGGAATGGCCGTGTAGATAACCGGCGCGGAGTATAGCACCCATATAGTGCCGCCGGCGCGGGTGGCTGACACAGTGTCACAGGCGGGGAAACCGGCTTCGGACGGTGCAGTGGGGGGAGGCGTCCGTCGCATTCCCGATGGTCCGTTAGATAAAAGTCGCGGTCCGGTCGAGAACGCCGTACCTGATCCGCCCACCAGGTTGCAACTGCGGGAACACTGTGCCACAGCCCGCAGGGTCGATAACTGAGACATAACCTTGCTTCATACGTTGCTCTAAAAATAAATACTCGTATATCTGTCACTGTGTTAACAGGTGAATATCAGCGTCTGCATGAATCATCACATAAGTTTCGTTGTTATTATCAATATACTGATAAATGAATAAGCTTGGTCATCGTGCAGCCACGACCGTAATGCACCCAGCCTTCTTTGCTGGATTAACAACGGCCGGAGATGATACTATATAGTAGAGGTTATGAACGTTATTAAAGTGAAACTTCTTTGGACGCAGCAGGGAGAAATATTAAGTGTTACGCGTTACGCGTTCTGTGGGCAGCCACTGGACGTCCAGCGCACGAGCTCTTAACACTCTGCACAGCAGAGGGAATCAGTTAGCTGAGCTTTTAAAAATTATTTTATTTATGAGCCACCTATCTACGTTCATTTTTGACGGGCTTAGAAGTTAATTGTTAATGACAATTGATTGTAATAACGCAATTTTTGCCAAGATGTTTTCGGATATAAAAGCTTTAAACACAAAATACAGACTAAGGCGTGATGAAATACTGTAGCGAAGTGTAGTATAAGTTTTTAATAATTTTCATTTGTTTACTAGAATAACTTGGACATACTTCCTATTTACTGCAGAAATGTAATGAAGATAGTATCGTTCGCTCACTCAAGTGCGAAAGAAAAATAAAAAATTACACAGGAGAAATACACAGAAGTTGAGCTTCTTGCGCGTGTACACCCTAATATACCCACTAGGTTTTTTTTTAAATTAAAGTTCTATTTAGTTAAGCATCAGCGAAGAAATTAATCACCAAAACACTGAAAGAAAAGTACGTATTGCGTTTAAATTAACTTATTCATTATTAGTCGCTTTCCTAATTATATTCGTTCGGTGAAGATGTGTTTGTTAAATTCTTTGACAAGAAGATAAATGCATTAATTGTCGATCAGCAATGATAGCGGGAGTTTCAATTAGATTGAAATTCAGTCTGGGTCGGAATGATGTCTCGCATTTGAGCTTTATAGTAGAGAGCACGATTATAATTTTTTTAATTGTTTACATGACCCAAGTTGCTGAAAACATTACTTTTTAAATGAAAGAAGTTCCACATTTGTCGCAACCTATGAGTCATAGATCATGACTAAAATGAATATTATGCACCGTAACGTATGTTGTTAGAATTTATCTTTAATTTCCTTTGCATTCACTGACGGCATATTACTGAGGTCATTATTTCAGCTGCGGGTAAGCAGTTCCAATTGTGTCAGCCGTTCAAACGTTGTAATATGGATATGAGTCACTAAAAAGAAAGATGTAAAAACTCGTTAAGATTTTACATGAATTTTATATCACGATGCATGATCTCATTAATGTCACAATGAATGTATTGATTCATGTTGATTCGTGTGTGATTGAAATGACCGAATAAAATCATATATGAACGATTATCGAATACCACCAACCATGGGTTTTACGTAGTTCAGAATTAATTTTAGAAACACTGTTGTGAGTTCCGAAGAATGGGATGACTATCAAACAAGAACCGAACGTAGTTGGAATTACAAAGTCGGTTCGAAGACTTAATCCCCAGAACACAAATTTAAGACTGTTGTGGAACTCTATTCGGACGGTATGGTTCATTATCTCTGAAGATGTTTTTTATTTTTACTAGTCGGATTGATGTTGCCACTAGCCGGTGTGTTTAGCCTTGGTGTGGGTAAAGCTGTACTATATGGATCCTTACAGAAGACTTAGGTGAATCTCTGTTGTCGTATAATCTCATACACTCACTAAGCATGTGCTAATGTTTCTCGATACGTGATAGAGCAATAGTAGTTATTAAATCATACATGTTTCTGAGATTAAATTGCTCCAAGGAAATATCTGGAATTTTTTTTTACTTCTCCTGATTTGAAAATGTGTAATTTGGTGCCGTATGTGAACTGAATTGCGGTGCGTTTGGACGGTAGTAATCAACAGCACGTCTAGGCACGGCAGCGAGTATAATGATCACTGCGTGGACACCGGCGTGACAGTATCCGGGCGCTCACTGCTGCATATGGCGACACGTCCGGTGCGATCATATCTTCACTTAGATCCACACATATTTCATATAGAGTTCTAAACTACATTTGAAAACATAGGTAAAACGCAAGTGTCTGCAGATGATGCGATATTGTGGGGAAACTGCAGTCAGCAGTGCAAGAACGGGAAGTAGCAAACTCAATTTTCTGCGAAATAATAATAGAATAAGAATGAAGTAGCAATTAAAACTTTGTTGAAGGATGAGGCTAATAGGAATGTTATATGTGGAGGTGAGAAAATTAAGATTCAAGGCTTTGAGAGGTGCGATAGAAGAATATGGGAGAACATGAAGGAAATAATAGATGGATAAAAGCACAAGAAGTTTATCGATGTGAAAGCATTATTTACAGAGATTACTTTTCGCCAGTATTAACATATCGTTCTGAAGCATGTGTGAAAGAGATATTAGCAGAATGCAGAGCTCAAAAATGAAATTTCAGGGGAGCAGGATTTGTGCAACAAGACTGGACAAGTTGCTGAATGATCATGTGAGGAAGGCAGATTTTTTTTCTCTTACGGTGTTATGCCTCATCGACGTCGAGTTCATTAGAGGTAGGAAAGGACTGGGGGCAAGGAACGGGAAGGAATTCGGAGACTGCCTTTTCGAATGAACCATCCCTGGAGTGATTTCAAGATACCATGGAAAACCGAAATCTTGGTGGCAGAACGTGGATTAGAACCTGCGACCTCTCGTATACGACGCTAGAGCGTTACCGCTCATCCACCATACCACGCTCGTTATCTTCTGTTGAATTAGTCTTGGACTGTCATCAGCTGCTTTCGCTAATGCTGCCATTAAGCGTTAACTATACTGTTATGGTGTACGGTACTAAGCTCTTTGGATCACTCTGAACCTACTGGTATAATTTAATTTGTTCCAAAAAATTAATCTGTTACATAGCATACAAGGAAGACCGAATAATTGAAGCACAGACAGTCCCATTGAGAGAGATTCTAATTTGTTTTGCTGTGACCTCAAGAGATCAAATTGTAACAAAAAATAAATCGAACTAGCTTGTCTATTGCAGACAAGCAGCTTTGGGATTTGTATCTGTGTCCTTTCGTTTTATTTCAAACGTTTCGTCACCCAGCGCGATCATTCCCGGGACACCTCACTATGCTGTAAAATATGCTATATGTTTCCTTCTTAGTTGGAAATTAATTACATCTGTGTAATATGAAGGCTGAGTAAAACAAAAAATCTTACAGGAAGCTACTGTCTTAAAATTATGGGTGATGTAAGAGGTGTTACCAAACTATTACCTGTGAAGAATGACTACATGGATTGAATTAACTAGCCAGTCGTTAAAGTGAAAACAATCTAGAGAAAACTACATTGACTGGGGAGTGACAGACGGTGATGTCATCGTACTCAGGTCTAGATAATCAAGGCGATGATGAAAGAGAAAATCATTAATTCAACATTTTATTTCGTCAATTTTTTTAGCCTCTCATTTTACGTGGTATGCGCGGATGAAAGTAATGTCTAATTACGATCAAAGATGAAAGGCATTAAAGTATTTTTTGAAGGTAATCTACACGCTGTTTTCTATGTCAGTCTTTTAATTTTGCAACCCGGTTCGATGAATAAAATACGAAACATTGGGGCGAATATCGGGGTGGTTCTTTGCAAAGGTTGTGGCCGAATTCCTTCCCGTCCCTTATCCCATATCCACCCCACCTCTAATGACATCAACGTCGACAAAGCTTAAGGCTCGAAGTAAAAAAAAAAAAAATATATTAATTTTCTGTAAATTTAGTAGTACTGACAACTGTTGAAACTGAAATCTTTCATGGTTCAGGATTTTTTTTAAATTTTTCGTTATTATGATGATGATATCAGCATGAGATTAGTTGCTAGCTAAAGATAAGTTCATCGTGAATTAAGAGAACTTTCAGAAAAGAAAGGAGATGAAGATGAAAACAGAAGAGCCACCGCTTACGAACTTGCAGCTCAGGAAACCCCACGAAGGGGTCAACGACTATTAACGGAGGGAGAGGTTATCTTACAAGAGAGCAGTAACACACAAAACACTTATCGCGTTGGTAGCACTGACAGCCCGCATCCAGGACGTCAAGGAGGGGCTGGTCGGAAGTTGGCAACACAGGAATTACTGTATTCGTACGGCGCATTAAATCTTATCTCTGGGCGCGGGGCAGAGACGTACGGGTGCATTTAGAAGCAGACTCCGCTAACGAGGCGTAATCGGCAAGAAGTCTGCGCTGTCCATTGTTACGTGGGGGAGCTGGGTCGTTAGTGCGCTATGACGTGAGGTCAGCGGGTATGAGGCAGGCATAACATATGACATGAGTTGGGAGTGATCATCACCTCAAAAAAAAAAAAAAAAAAAAAAAAAAAAAAAATGCAGCACTTCATAATTTGAAAAGGAATTGCATTTCAGATTTAACCAGCAATATCTTTCTTGAAGAACTTGTAGACTAGATTAAATTATAACTGAACAGTTTTTGTTTTTTTTGAACTAGTAGTGTGACTTCATAAATTTGACACATGGCTGAGAACTTAACATATAGAAAAATAGTTTGTCCTGAACACGCAGTAACATACATACAACGTAAAAACACTATTTAAATTAGATATTAGAGTTATTTCTAGGTTTTTCCATTTTTGCCTCTTCGACTTCGAGGTAATTTCAGCCAGGAGAGCAGCGGGAAAGGGAAAGAATTTGTCAATGGCCTTTTGAAGCAACCATCCAGGCATTTTATTTCAGTGACTTTGCGAAAGCGGGGAAATCCATGATCTGGATGGCTGGACGGGGATTCGAACCCGCGTCATTCTGAATGCTAGGCACAAACATTACCGCTCAGCCACCACGCTCGTATTTGTGTTACCTCGCACATGATGGAATAGCTGATGGCGGTAAAAATTCAAAGCTGACGTCATTTATTTTTGGAAAATATGGTTACTGTATAGCTTTTTCATAAATTCTGATATCAGTATTAATGCAATATGAATCTTGAACTGTCATGGATATCTACGGCTTAGCTGAAGTTCTATACATTTTAGTGCTAAATTCTTTTTAAAAGTGGTAGTTATTCCTTTTCTCTTGCTTGATGAAATGAAAGTAAGGAAACTTTGCGAATTGATGTGTGGCGTTGTAAAATTTATTGGAATCTCCTATAAACAAACACATCGGCAAGGAAAGGATTATCTATTGCTACAAAAAAATGTCTCTCGTGTTGTTTAACTCAAATAGAAAACTACTAAAATTAACAAATAAAGCTTATTTATTTCAGCTATCGAATGCTTCTGCCAATTTTTCGAAAATATTTCAGCCAATTTCTTTATAAGTAACTGTTTCTTTTCTGAAAATATGTTTCATTTAATATCACGCTGCTCAACTTCTACCTGAATTCATGACTTTAAGAGGCCACATCAGCAAATGATCGAACTGGATGCTGCTGATGATGATGAATATCGGACAACCCTTACTCCTGATCCAAGTGTACCTACTAACACGTACTAAATCCATGCACGTTTGTTAATTGAAATTTAATGTGTGCACTAAGTGTCTTTTCGTAGGTATGAAGTTTACCTGTAAATAGCTTTATGTTTTTGTAAATAAACGTAAATCGAAGCAGATGTTGCAAGCTATTGTGTCGGGGTGGGAACGCCACTTCCTTTACTCTGTGGCCTACAGTTTATCGTGGTATCAGAACCACGGAACGTCCCGGCGTAGCTCATATAATCAAATACAACTAATAAAAATTCCTGCTCACCACGGGATTTGAACCCGTGACAAAACATTCGGAAGTAAGTGCCTGCACCGTTAAGCTACCAGACAGCCTTACTTCGAATAATACCTGTGGTAAGTACTATCACAAGCGGCTAAGAGCTGTGGGATTGTACGAAAAACGTTGACCGAAATGAAGTGGGTAGGGGGGGGGGGAGGGGGGAGAGGATTTAGGTTTTCGTAAATCAAACGTAAATAGTATTTTTCTATTTGTTTTAAAGTATACGTATACAAAATTCCACAATCAAAATGAGATAAAAATTGTGTGTTTATGTAAAGAACACACAAAGAGTTTTAAAAATTTCTTTCTAATTCCTAGATCAATATTTGAAACTAAAAGGTTTCTCTTTTTCATGAAGGCTCTTTTTGTTAGTGCTATTCTGCTTTTAACATCATTCCTGCTTCGGCCATCGGTTGTAATTTTACTTCCCAAGTAACAGAATTCACTTACTTCTCCTATTGCATCCGATCCTATTTTTATATTTAATCTACTAGTATTGGTATCATTTCTGCTACTTTTCATCACTTTTGTCTTGCTTTGATTTATATTCAGTCCAAAATCTTCCTTCAGTATTTTGTTCAGCACAGCACTTTATGGTAGCGAAACATGGACTTTAGGAATACCGGAAATAAAGAAAATTGAAGCATTTGAAATGTGGTGCTACAGAATAATGCTGAAAATTAAGTGGACAGACAAAGTAAGAAATGAACTAGTTTTGGAAATGATGGGTGAGAAAAGAAGTTTGTGGAAGAAGCTTACGGAAAGAAGAGACAGGCTAGTAGGTCATATTTTGAGACATGCTGGATTGGTTAATTTGTTAGTGGAGGGAACAGTCGAAGGTAAGAACAGTAGAGGAAGACAGAGATTAGAATATATGAAACAGATAATTGAGGACGTGGGCTGTAAGGGATATGTAGAAATGAAGAGGTTAGCACAGGATAGGAAAGGATGGAGGATTGCATCAAACCAGTCAAAAGACTGATGACGGCAAAAAAAAAAATAAATGTAAAGAACATTTTTATACATTAGATACAAGTATAAACTATACTTTCATGGCTGTCCAAGCGCAACGCGTCATAAATATAGCTACAGATATACTGTTAACATTAGCATGTTGACGATACGAACTCATAAGATTTTACCCGTCCATAAAGCGTTCAATGCGCATATCATACGTGCAACATAGCATAGCGTGACGGTGACGCGATGACGCCAACTCATAGATTTACCCCCATCCAAGTTAAAAAAAAAAAAAAAAAAAAAAAAAAAAAAAAAAAAAAAAACACCAACAATCGACATTTCACTAGGTACGACCATCATTTCACCATTGTCGTAGCCAGAATGAGGTTAAACACTACTGGTGCTGGCACCTGTATTTGTGTGGTGACACCGCACAGTGGTTTCGCTGGACTTCGCGACGTGTGGAGGCACTGCTGGGGTGATAAGCAATCGGGCCTGGCCGGTGGGGTCACCTTGCACGCTCTTTGTTCCGGTCCTTCACACAATAACGCGGCTGCTATTGCCGCCCGATTACTTATTCACGATGGGTGCGATAAAGTTGCGGCCGCCTCCAGGATATTCGTCAGGGAACAAAAACAACATGCAAAACAGTCGCCGAGATATGATTATTTGTATAGCTTATTTACGATAACAGCGGAAAAAAGGAGGGGAAGGAAAGAGCGCCACGGAATACCAATAAAAGGAAAACGAGATAGTTTTGCCTACGTTATCTGCCGGCTGGAATCGCATTGTTGTATTATGTTGCCAGAAACAGAAACTTGGGGGAGAGGAGCAGAGCCGTGCACGCTCATTCAACGGGGATCACTCGTCCCTCATTTATAAGAAAGGAATTAAAGTTTTTAAACCATGGAAAATTTTGGAAGAGTCAAATATTTTATTAATACCACGAATATCTTTTATAATCTTTGCTAAAAAGGTGAGAAAAACAATTGAGTATTTTAATAATGCCATAAGTAACGTGAAAAACAATTAACCTTTTAAAAACAAAGAAGACTAATTAAATCTTTTTAGTCCCAGAATATTTAATGAATTTTTAATGTTTTATAACTTGATATTGTGGGCCATTTCCTCAATTGCAAGTTAATCAACTTTTATAAAGGTGAATAACACGCCAATGCAATTGAATTTTGTTTTATTTCTGTGTCGTACGCGTTTCACTCTATTTCCAGAAAATCATCAGCGACATATGTTAAAAAAGTCACAGATGTTGCTGATGATGCTCTGGATATAGAGTGAAACGCGTATGACACAAAAATAAAATAAAATTCAATTGCATTGGCGTGTTATTCACCTTTATAAAAATTGATTATAATGTTTTTTTTTAACAAAATATTATCTTAAATCTGACTACTGGAATAATTAGAATACTGATTAAAGAAACAACCAGTATTAAGGTATCACTAACTTCACATTCCGCTACAGATAGTATGGAGCTAGTAGTAAACAATTTGACTCAAGTATTGATCGAGAACCTTCCTGCAAATGCGTTTTGCCGTATGCCCGTGAAATATTCAAAAACCTAAAACGCAAAAATTATTTTAAACTAGGTGGCCGGTACGAAAATTTCGCGAAAAGCGAAATGGTTAATTTGTAGTAAGATTAAAGAAGAACCGACTCATTCGTAACAACTGTTGATCTGTCAACAGAAAGAGGTACCTAGCAAAACACTTGCAACTTCTTGCGAAACAATTAGAAAACACTTTTGCAGACGTTAAAGAAACGTAAGAGACATACTCGTGGTAATTTAAAACACGAAACAAACTGAAATTAACATAAAAATTTACATGTAAATGACATTACAGCCCTCACCGGTACGACCAAGCTGAACAAAACTGACGCATAAACTGTTTATTCATAACTTTGTAATATGTGGGGCTGCTGTCACTCCAAGGAGCTTGGCTTTGATCTATCCCATTTTGTAGCAATTGTTTATTTGTAAACTGAAACAGGTTCGTGGCGAAACACCAAACAATTAGAAATGGTGAAATGTTTCCATAAAGGTGGATTCCCACGGCGCGTGGTATTGGAGGGCGCGCCACATTATCCGAAGTATACTGATCAGCACGCGTCACAGGTTAGCCCTCACCGCCTCCCCATCACCTTGCCTAGGGGGCGTCCATTAATTACGTGAGGTGAAATAGGGGGAGGGTCCGGCGAAATCTCATGAAACCTCATCAAGTGGGAGGGGAAGGTCAACAGAAATCTCACGTGAGAATGTTAGAGCTAAAAAAAAAGTCTACAAATGACGTGAAAGTCGATTTACGGAGGGTAAAAACCGACTGAGGGGGGTATAACCACCCTTGGGAGCATGAGACCTAAAAAAAAACCGGGCCTCAAATTGCGAGGTCCATTCGTAGGGAGGAGGGGGGGGGGTCTCCGTCAAAATCTCACGTCATTTTACACGGGGCGGGGGGGGGGGGGGGTTCGACCAAATTTCACGAAGTTTCACAAGAGGGGAGGAGGAACACCTCACGTAATTAATGGATGCTCTCCTAGTGTCGTTTCAGCTACCCGGGCCTTTCATCTTTACCGGCTGGGCGACGGACAGAGACGCGCCGTCCCTGCCAGCGCTTGAGGGACCCTTACCACTGCCCGCTCCTTGGGTAGCTGGATCGGCCTGCCACACAAATGTGCGGGTCGTGGGAAGCCAGCTAAACACAAATAAAGATATCCGAAAAGCTACTTGCTCTAGAAAAAACAGATTATCCATGTCCCTGCGATATCAGGTGTTGCTATCTACCGGTAATGCGATCCCGTCTTACCGACGTCAGTGAAGCCTAGCAGCTTGACTCTGAACTATCGCATCGCCGTGACCTTGATAGTTTATAATTTTTCCATTTCATGGTTGAATTCCCAAAAATTACTTTCTTAATTAGCTAATGATTTTTACCAAAACGGAGAACTTAATCTTAAAATGTTACCTCATTTATCGATTTTGTTTAAATGTGAAGGGAAAAAATGGTTCACCACAAGGAAACACCTTTTATAAGTAATATATATGATACACGATCCCTTAATTTCAGTTTAGTGTAATTACGGTGGAGCACTTGTCCCGACGGCAATTTCCCTACTGACCCAAATTCGCATTTCACGAATTTTTATTTCAAATAACTTCATTGGAAATTTCCTACTCAACTACATTCGCCTTTTGCGAACAATAATTGTAAATTCGATGTTTCAATTAAGCTGTTTGAGATTCACTTTACGCTTTTGGTGAAGTTTACTAAACATATTCTGTAATTTGGGGAGAATGAAACGAAAAACAATGATGCGAAGTTTCAATATTTGTTTAGCTTTACAGCACAGATTTATCTGGCGGCGGCTTTCACCACGAGTTCCTTCCCAGGCATAACGACTACGATGTATTACGACTGCGTTACTGACGGCATAATATTTCTATATCAGATAACACGTTTTATAGCCGCGAGGGCAACACATGAACTCTAGACTCGGCGCCAGTGTCTTCACACTCCAATGACTCAATTACCTCCAACGGAGCGGCGCACGCGCGAATTTATGTTTGCGTAAGAGAATTAGATTATTTCCCGGCCGAGAACAAAACAGCTATAACGATTTGGAGCTGTGAAGAGTTATGAGGAGGCGTTTCATTACATGTATGCCGGTCGCCCCACGCTTCCCTATCCTGTTCGCCAGACTCTCGCAGGTCCATTAAAGCCAGGATACATCCGTTCCCCTCTCACCGTCTTGCTTCGGGAGGGTGTCGAGCGGGGGAGTGGGGAAATATCCCCGAAGCGCCTGGATATCTGGCCGAACACACGGAGCTGACCTTTGTCTGGAATCTCGGCGAGATGAAATACTGCGTTGATTTCCTCGGCTGGAGGGAGGCGGGGAGCGTGCTTAATAATTCCTGAGGCCAGAATAAATCACCTGCGGGTAGTGAAGAGTAGGCGGACAGGGTTCGATACGGCCTTCGTTCCCAGTGAGCATTCGTTGTCTGATTGCGGTTATAAACGGGAAAAGTAAACAAGAGAGCTGCAAGCACTACCGAGCTCCTAAGAGAGCTAAGCGCGAACTGCAAGACAACTCCCACCTTACTTAAGGAAACTGACACATTGATTTGGACCTCTAGAAAACTCTGCATAGAGCTGGATGTAACTCCTTTCAGTAAAGTTGAACTGTTTTAGCGTATTAGAGAGATACGCCTCGTAGCCGAAATGGCTAACTTGCGGGGTATCCACTGAAAGAATCCCTGATTTCAAAATGTAAAATCTCTAAAACACAGATCAACAGAAGGAAAACGGTATTTTTACTGTGAAAGATGTAAGAATTTTATACAGAAGTTTTGTAAAAGGTTTGCAAAAGCTGTTCGCGGAAGGTGCGGTAATCGCATTTTAAAAAAAATATATGTTCATTGAAACCTTACAACATTTCTAAATTACAACATTGCAACATTAAAGTTTCATAATATACTCTACGATACAGAAACATCATTTGAGTACTCTGGTCAAATAAATGGGCTGAATATATGCGTTATCAAAATCGGTCATGGAGAAGAAGTCCGTTCAGATATGCTCCGAAGTGGCGTTTGTACCTCGTTGATTTTTTTTTTTAAATCCCATAGTGTTATTTTAAGTATGGATAAATAATTTCTAGAGCCTTAGGTTTTTTATTACAATTTTGTACACATCTTATCCTAATATCCAAACCAGTGAGTTATGTTTTTCTCGTGATATGGACTTGATGTCTGGTCGTAATAGAAGCAATAAATAGGAGGCGTCCATTAATTACGTGAGATTAAATAGGGTGAAAAAAGGGGGGGGAGTTACGGCGAAATCTCACCAAATCTCAAGTCATTATTTTAATTCCTTAAAGAACGTTAGTACTAAATACAATACAAAAGATTGCCATGTTGGGGGGAGGGGGTGAAACAGCCATTGAGAACTGTGGAGAGCTAAAAAAAACAAACAAAAAAAAAAACAAACAAGGTGGCGGGTGTCTCCCTCAAGACCTCACCTAACCATAGGGGGAAAGGCAGGGTGTCTGACCAGACCAGATCTCACCAACTCTTACCACGGGGACGGGGGCGTTGGGTCCGGATTTCCGAAAAAACACCTCACCTAACTAATGGACACCCGCATGTGTGCCTGTAAATAGTGTTTCAAAGCCCAGAGCAGTCAGTGCCACCGTCCAATGAAGCAGCAATGGACGTTAGCGTACCGATCGAAAAAGTTGAAATCACGTATTCCACTGAATAACGTGTTTCTCTGGTACTGGAATATCAAAGATTACATCACAGTCCGACGGCAACAGGGAGCAGTTTTTACTGTTCCACGTTTGCGGCACCTCTGTATTTCGAGCGGTGGACATTTTGAAAAAATTGTGAGGAGATTTCATTCATTGCAAAGACTTGTGCGTTTTGATACTAGCTGTTTAAACTTATGTATGAATAAAAAATGTATCACTGTCAACTCGAGGATGATCATTTCAAAACTCGTTGGTTTTATCCTTCGGTAGTTGGCAAGAAGCATGGGAGAGGAGGCGGAACACTATATTGTCAAACAAAGTCCTTTAAAATTGCAACTTTTCTGCACGTACGTAACGATCCTGTTGGATGAGCGGTAACGTTCGGGCCTGGCATTTTGAAGGCCGCGGGTTCAAATCCCCGTCCGGTTTTTACATAGTTTTCTGAAATCGCTCCAGGCGAATGCGATATGGTTCATTTAAAAGGCCATGTCCGAATTACTTCCCGTTTCTCAACCCCTTCCTCTCCAGTAAACGAGCCGTAAGGACCAGAGTGAAAAGAAGAAGAAAATAGGTGTAGGGTGCGGACATTTGACATTGTTAGTGCGTTGAATTCAGTAATTAAACGTAGAGATCGCTTTGTGTCTTACGGAGATGAGGCGTGAGTAGAACAACCCCGTGCTTCGACATATCCTACCCTTCTTTCGTCTCCAAAGTACAGCTCATCACATTGGTCACAAATACAGTAAAGCCCTCCGCACTTGCAAACACTCTGAGGTATGTGTTTAGACTTTATTAGTTTTATTCGTTGCATTGTGTAAGATAAGACAAGCACTAGGAATATATTTTACGAACAGTTATTCGTTAATATGTCATCAATTTTGTGAAGCTGTCTTGTGATTCTGTGCTTAAGGTATTTGACTGGGGATCGAAAGGTCCCCGGTTCGAATCCCTATCTTGGCGGGGATTCTCATGGGTCCTTAACCCGTCCTTCACCTCTGGCACAGCTTGCTGTGTAATGTGAAGCACGCTTCCGTGGTTCGGATTCCACGTTAAACTGTAGGTCCTCTCTGCCCGATGGGATTGCCGGGCTAGGTTAAGGCGGCTACGAGTCGGAATGCAGAACCAATAGAAACCCTGTCACCAGGTCATTACGACTACTCGGAATATATTATTATATCAACTTTGTTTCGTTAATTTTTGTTTCTGTGAGTTATTTCAGCTGGAATATCTGTTTGTTCGAAGGCGGGTGCGATTTCTGGCACCGATCGTGTAAAACTGGTCGACGCAACTGAGCTAAATGAAGTGAGAGCGTCGACGGGAATTGCTCTAAAGGAAAACGAACCAGTTTGTAGCTTCTGAGGTCATCGGGGACGCATTCGTTTGCATTTAATAACGCAGTGATCTCCACCTAAGTTGTCGGTCGTAGAGCCTCGCGAACATAAACTCGTTGGGAGACGAATGTTCATGAGATTTTTTAGTCTATTTGAGCCTTCATTGTGTTCAGACAGACACTTGATAAGGTAAAGGTTACATTAAGATCCGTTTAGACCTGTGACCGTGAATAGTTCACAGGTCTTGAATTTTGTATCATACAAAATGGTGATAAATAGACACAACTTGTAACGTCGTATCAAACCAAACATTCACTGTACAGGGTCTCAAACTGATTGCACAGAGTCTAAAGGTGACAAACAACGAGTCTTTATGGACAGAAGAATTTACCGCAGGATTTTATCTGATGTATATTTTCAGCCTGTTCATTGTCAGACTACTTAAGGTCTATGTAAACGAAAAACGCATCGCAAAAAAGTCTAAATATGACTATGTTACGAGTTTTTACGGTCACGGGTCATGATATCGTGACCTGACCTGGCGGAAATATGAAATCTATTTGTACCTGAAACTAATGGTTTTCTCTGCAAAATTTGAATAATTTCTGCAGAGTCTAAAAGAAATTAGAAATATTAAAGGAGATCAGAGGTAACCGTAAATTATAGCAGATGTTAAAACAAAGACACTGAAACCCTTTGTGTCTCATGAGTTAAAAATCGTCAATAGTCAAAAAAACTACATTTGAGGAACCACCTCTTTCTTTTATGATTTCCACAACAGCTTACGATATCATTAAGCTTTCCTGATTCAAAAATATTGTTAATTTTTTAGATTCTGTAACAAGGCATTTGTACGAATGTAAGCTTTCTCGGTGTGTCAGTTGTATAAAATCTTTTAAGGCTTTCCACCGAGGTAGCGCGTCAATGTAGGGCGACGTTTCGAAGCCTGCCTCCGGCTCCATCTTCGCCGGAAGATGGAGCCGGAGGCAGGCTTCGAAACGTCGCCCTACATTGACGCGCTACCTCGGTGGAAAGCCTTAGAAGATTTTATACAAGGCATTTGTAGTTATGAAAATGAAGATGAAGATTTTTGGAGATGCTTATCTAACACAATTCTCAACCCAAAATTACCCTTCGTGTTCACTGAAATTCTGTACGTCAGGTCGTTTATACACTTCAGAGGAGCGATTCGAGGAGTTAGCCTCTATGAATCTCATCTCTTAACATTTAGTCAGTTAATTGTTTTAATGTTTTTTTTTTTCTTGAAATATCGACTGTCAAAAATTAGTTATAGGAATAATGCCTTATGCCTTTGGCAACCTTTTTCTTCTGGTCCAGGCCACATTTCAGCCTAACCACAATCGCTAAGAAGAAAACAAAACACCCATGTCCTTGTGGCATTGGAGAAATATTTTGTTTTGCTACATGCCGCATTTCAACCTAACAATCTCCATTTTGTGATAGTATATCTCGAGAACTAAGTGAGGTATCAAAAAATTTAACTCTTCACTTTCGATTTTTCTCGTCGTGTTACAAATCTGGCTTTGGAGAAATTTTTCTTCTGGTCCAGAGCGTATTTCAACCTAACCCACCACACATTTTAGGTGCGATATCCTGAGAACTAAGTGAGATATCAAAAAAAAAAAAAAAAAAAAAATACGTAGTGTTGTGATCAAAATTTTAATTTGTTTATTTATGTTCGTGCCTGCTATTCTTCTCTGTTTCATGGTAGTGAAGGGGAAAGTACATTTAAGAGGCCACTATAGCCGAGTGTTCTCAAGTACGGCTAGCAGAACAAAGAGACATGGGGGGGTGGGGGGGGATACTGGCAGAAATCCACTGTCGTACTTGCAAGCGAAGCACGTGAATCGCTCTGTAAGTACTCACTCACTTGTCAGCGAGAGAGCCGATGCCCGCCTGACCTTTGCTCCGAAGATCCCCGCGTGATATATTTATGGCCGAGCACACACACGCGTCCGCTTATATTTCAGCGAGGTGTCCGTAATGAAAAATCTCGGTCTGCGATCGCTGCTTAATCGCGTTGAGCGAAGCCGACTGCTCGCGTGGTTGATTTAGAGTCTGGGAGAGGCTGCAGCTCGAGATACGGACCGGCGCATCCGCCAGAAATTAAAAGTCGTGCCTCAATAAATAACTGGCAAAACAAACACTACATAAATAACGAGCGCGATCGTGGGCGTGCTGTGCGATGACACGGGCTTACCTGTTGCGTGAGGGAGGGGGGGGGGGGGAGGGGGGGGCAGGTGGACGCCTGGAAGGGCTGCTCTCAGAGAAACAGACGGCCAAATACTGTCGTCATCTTACACAATAAAAAATTCTTTACCAAAATATTGAAGACTTCATTGCCACAGATGCCTTTTTGATTGTTTACTGTATAATAATGGGCGAGTCCTCATACGGATCTTCTGAACCGTGGAAAGTAAGTACAGTTTCCACCAAAGTAATTAAGAACAATGGGGTTTTTAATTACTGTTTCTGAATTTCTGGTTTATACTTAATTTATTTTTATCTCAAAGTAGCGATTTACACTTCCCAGATAGTAAGTTTTATTAAAAGGCGTATCTAGAGCTGTAAGAGAAATAAAAAAATATTATTCCATTCAGTCTACGTTTAACGGATGAAACTTTTATTAAAAATCGGTTGGAATTTAATTTTAAGGAAATGCGGGATTGATTAATTTGTTCGTGGAGCGAACAGTCGATGGTAAGAATGGTAGAGGAAGACAAAGAATAAAATATATGAAGTATGTTGAAACAAAGAGATCATCGCAAGACATGAGGAGTTGGAGGATTGCATCAAAATAGTTGAGAGAGTAACACCACTAAAAAGAACTGCTTAACTGTAACGTCCCAGTATGTCTATGCTCGTTAAAGCACCGCAATATTGAAAATAGGAGGGTTCAAGTAGCTCAGTATCAAATCCCGTGACGTCATCAATATGATTTAGTCGAATTTTCTTAGTCACCTAGGCGAATTCTCATTTGACAACTACACATTTCGCAAACAAAACTGCACTAGGAACACTTTGAAATCAGTTTTTCCATTTCGTCAGTAGTCAGGTACATTCCTGAGCTAGTTATAATTATTAGAAAAATCTTTAACCTAACTAGAAGTTCAAAACATTTAATGAGGTTTCATTGCATTCTAAAACGCACGTATTTTAGTTTACAATTCTAATCTTTTAGAAGTCATTGATTTGAAATCCGACTTCTTTTGAATGAATGAGGTTGAGTGCAAATGAAGGAGGGAAACAGGAATATAGAATTACTAACATCCTGGAAGAAGAGGCAGACCCATAGGAACTTGTGGACAAGGCATTGTAGTTGCAGGTAAATCAAAAGGTGATGACTTCTTTAATAAGGAAGAATTGCTGCTTCTATATGGGAAACGGCAATTACGGAGGTTTTCAACGATCCTGCCATGGTTGGTCATTTATTTCCTGTTTGCTACCGATATCATGTGCCGTTTGTTGCTGAGTAATGAATGTAAGCCAATTTGCTGGAGTTTCAGGAAAAAGTTCTTGTTCCTCTGTTTCTTCGGCTGATTTCAGTACGATATAGATATGGTAGCCCGCTATCAAATAATCGTGGAAGTGAGGAAGTCACAAAATCTACCAGGTAATATAAGTTGCTTTAGAATTTGTTGGGTTTGTACTAGGAAATTCACAAAATGACTAATTCGAATAACAAATATTGAATTTGAAGGAAATTATGTTGCTGGATTACGATTTTGGTGTTCATGTAATAGCTGCCACTGTTATATTGAAATCATGGCGTAGTAAATGAAATGGAGTCTATATTGCTAAAAGATTAAACTTTTCAGTCGTGTACCAAAATGGAAATATTTAACATCAAACCATCCGTACGAATGTTAGGGGTATTGGAATAAGAGTGTAAGATTTGAATTTTAAATCAAACACGATTTTGTATAGCAAACTATTGAAATATATACTGATTTATAGTGTACACGTTTGGGAATGAATCAACACATCCTGTTAATAGCATTCATTGCTTTGGTTGCACACAGGTACTTCTTCTGGCGAAACTTTTCAATAACGGTTTTGCATAAATGTCGCGGTGTTGGTTGTTATAGAGTTCAATTTCGGCCTCTAATGCTTGGGTTGGGTGAGAGAATAAATTGAAATTAAAAAAAAAAAAGTTTGTGTCTAATACAGTTCTTTGAGTAGGGAAGCTGTTTTGTCATTGGTCAACGAATAACAGTAATGATCGCTGGATGTCAAGTCAGAGATCATATGAGATTGTTGAACTGATAAAAATAAAACGGACTGCGTGTTATATAGAAACTAATAAGACCAGTATTATTCATGATAAATGTTAAGAAGAAGGACATTAAATGTAGACTACTGTTAATTTATGAAGTGAATGTATAAATAGTTGAAACTACGGAGTTTGTGGATTATGATAAATAAAAACTGAAGATTTTATTTTAGATTTTTAAAATAATATAATACTATGTAGTGTGCTTCAGTTTGTAGATCATATTAAATTAAAATTAAGAACCTAATAGGTAATTGTAATAAAGGAATGGTAACACTATAGTGGTCGTGGGCTTCTAGCCGTAAACTTGAGACTTCAGGATACCCCACAGAATAAAGTCAAAAGATGTTAAAGCGCAAGGTCGTGGCGGCCAATTCTGGTGACAAAAACGGGAGATTACACAGTCGGGAAAAACTTCGGACAGGACCGCCAGTGTAGCAGAGTTGAGAGGTGTAATTTGCCGTTCGTGGTTTGCGAGTGCCGTCCCGTAGAGCCCGTGGCCGCCGAGAACCGGTCTGGTCTCTTTCAATTACGGCGGCGCGGCGGCCTATCCCAACACACCGCCTAATGCGCTGCCCCCTGCTGCGCCTTCACGCCAGGCGAGGCCCCCCGCAGAACACGAGGGTTGCGGGCCACCAGCAAGTGGATATCAGCACAGCACGGCTCGCGTACAACATGCCGTAGACCGTGTAGGGTAGTTAGCGTATAAGGACAGTCACATCACTGTGCGCGATATCTTCACAATATATCGATGAATAGTAGAGTACCTGGCGTTGGTAGGGGAATTTCTGATGTTTTATTCACGTATTCCACTTTCGCTGATTTCGCTACAATTTAAAAAAAAAACAAAAAAAAAAAAAAACGTAAATCTGTCTTAAGTGGGGCGAAGTGGGAGAGGGGGTGCAATCTTGTAAACCAATAGTAAACATTATTTATTCAGTTATTTTAAATCAAACGTACACAAAACTCCTTCGATATGAGATTAAAGCTGCACATTTGTGTGCCGCCAAACCAACTGTTTAAAACGATGTTTCAATTTCAAGTTCGATTTTCTCGGTCAGTAATTGTCAGATCGGAATCAAAACAACGTTATTCGATAGTACATCACTATCCACTTTGCCGGGTATAAAGAACATTTGTAAAAATTAAGGCAGGGGGTAAAGGAGGAGATGGGTTGGATTTCTGGAAACCAAATGTAGACAGTATTTTTCCCTTTGTTTTAAAGTATACGTGTGGAAAGTTTCATCAAGATCGGATGAAAACTGTTGATTTGTGTAATTCCCCCCCCCCCTTGCTTTATGCCTCGTCGATGTTACCAGAGGCGGAAAGGACTAGGGGCACGTGAAGGAATTCGGTCATGGTCTTTCGAAGGTATTTGCCTGGAGTGATTTGCGAAACCCATGGAAAACCCAAATCTGAGTAGCTGAACGGGGACTTGAATCCTCGTTCTTCCGAATGCGTGGCCAGAACGCTACCACTCACCCACCACAGCTCGGTTTTTCTAAACTACACACGAATATGTAAACACTCATAGAGAGAAAGGATTTCTAATGTCTACTAGTGCAGATCTTCCTTCTGAAGGAACATTCTGTATGTGAGAGGTTTTCGCGAAATGCTGCTGACGCATGATTCAACTTACTACCGAAATATTATTTCAAATGGTGGAGACAAGAAAATTATCCGGCTGAAGAGACATGAAGGGTATGTTGCAACATTATGTATCTTCCAACTTAACTCTGCTGACAAAATTGTTTGTTCACAATAAGATTAAAGCCGTTATGCATATGGTGACCCATTCATCTTTAAACAAATTCTTAGATTTTACATTTTTTTTTGCCCTTGCCTTTTACAGAAAACTAACTCCCACAACAAAAAACAGTAAACAATAATATGTTAATGATTTTCCGTAAACAGTACATAATACGTATTTATTTAGAAAGGGTATAAACTTTTTCTTGAGAGAGAAATAGCTGTAAAAAAGTGGTTAGAAATTAAACTTTATTTTTTCATATCACTATTACATTACAATAAATATGTTTCATATATGGGAATATATTAAAGGTATAACGAAAAAGTGTCGATGAAATTTTAATAATCACATTATTTTGTGGGTTCAGAATCGATTTAAGTTATCTATTCGCCTCTATCAAATATTTTTGAACAAGTGTCCGTTGCATAGTGTTAATAATAAAAATACAGTTCAAGTAATCAGGTGGAAAGTTAACAGTATGAGAAATGCCCGAAAAATAATAATAAAAAATACAGTTCAAGTAATCAGGTGGAAAGTTAACAGTATGAGAAATGCCCGAAAAATGACCAGATTTCATTGCTGAATGGGTAAAAAATAAATTTTAAATATGCCAGCATTGGGTTAAATAGTGATGAATCTAATTATGTTTTATGACAAGCATTTTAGCTTTCTAATCCCTACCTATTCACAAATAACGTATGTCTGAATCACGTAACATCGTTTTCCTAATGCACGTTTGGAAAATTAAAGCGGTGATATCTACCATCACTCGTTATGAAGGGATTCGATATTTTACTAGTAAAGTGACTGGCTAGAAACTGAGCGTCCCCCGATCTGAATACAGGCACGACCAAACTTGATCTCAACCTGATATTCTTCCGAAAAAAATAGTTTTCTGAAAGCAATGCATGCTGCTAGGCCGTCGTGCATTTTAAGCTCTAGTTCTTGCGATGACTGTCAGTGAACGTGCCGCATCTTAAAAATTTGTCATTAGATTTATAAGAAGACTTTATTGCTTACCGTTATTTAGCGGGAGTCCATTAGTAGCATAAGATCAAAATAGGGGGGGGGGGAAGGGGAGGGAAAGGGACCGGCAAAATCTCACCAAATCTCGCCAAAGGGAAGTTTCATAAAAATCTCATGTGAACTTTTTATTTCAGATTGCCGCGGTAAAGCTAAAAAAAAAAGGTCTTCAAAACTACGAGGTAAATCTCACGTTAGGGGAAAGGGGGGAGTTCTACAATATCTCACCAAAGGGGAAGAAGGGTCCAAATTAAAAAAAAAAAACGTCACGTAATTAAAAGACTCCCCCTTATACCATGAGCCTAGAAATTGAGGAAAACCTCCTAAATGTCCTAAATCTCTATTAGTATAACCAACCAATTTTAATAGACTTTGCTACCACTTGTCTTAATGCAGTGAGCCCAACCAAATTACCGGATATTTCGTTGATGATCTGGTAACTGAGCGAACGATTACACGATTAATTTTGGTTTGTGTCTTAAGCTCGTATGGAGTTGAGGCACAAAATAAGTAGCACGTTACGTCTCAGAAATAAAGGCAGAACCGGTTGTGAGTTGAAGCGTGGGCCTCGTGAGTCAGAAGGGCAGCTTATCTGCTGCAAGACGACCTCCAACAGGCTGATGTCACCACGCCAAGTGGACAACTGTACTCGAGGCACGGCTGCTATCCGTCGGCCCGTATTCTTCATTTGTACTTTGCGTGGTTTCTCCACAATCACTACAGGCGTGTGCCAGGACAGTTCCTTCAAAATGCCATGGATGAATTCATTCCCGTTCCTTATCTGCAGTCCTTTGGTCAAACCGAAATTGGTGGGTGAGGAGTAACGCTGTGGCCTCACATTCGAGAGGACGCGGATTCAAATCCCCATCCGGTCATCCAGATTTCGTTTTTTCCGAAATTATTCCAAGATATTCCCAGAATGGTTCCTTCAAAAGGCCATGACCGAATTCCTTGCTTTTCTTGCCCTCAATCCTTTCCCGCTTCAAATGACCTCGAAGTCGATGAGGTGTAAGGCGGAAGTAAATAAACCTTTTCAAGAGATCCACAATCCGCAAAGCCGTAAACAAAACAGATACGGGAATATCGCTGAGAAGTCTTTGACTTTGTCTGTGATCGTAAAAAAGTTTTGTTTTATAATTGTGACTTTGATTTTGATTTAGACGGTTTAATTCTGAGATAATACTGTTTTCCTAGGACAACAGGGATGTTGTTTGTACCTGAACATCCAAGAGGGCTGACAGCGACTAGTCAGGTTTCAAAAAACTATGGCGTTGGATCGTGAAACTGAATACACCACCAATAATCAAGTGACTTATTTCGAAACGAAATACGTGGCTCTACCTGTGTTATTGCTCCTGTGAGGGTTTCAGATACCTTTAATAGGAGCCGACTATTTTATTTACACTATATATTAAATACGTACAGTTGTCCCTATCAAAAGAATGTGCTCTCACTTTTGCCAAAGCTGTAACGTTTGTACCTTTCATTATTCTTTGCAAGCTGTACGACTTTAGCATATTTGCCTACACTTGTGAAATAGATAATTTCGTTCGCTACATGCTCCCGATTGTGAGAAAAGTCTTGCGTTTACCGGGCATAGTAATCATATGACGTACCGGGGATAAGAGGGAACTTGGGTACAAAACCTTGGCCAGACCGTTTTTTGAGTTTGGTAAGGCAGTATGGGATCCACACTATGTGTATGAAATATAATAGTTAAAGGGGGTGCATTGGAAGACAACTATATTTATTTGTTGAACTTACCGGAGAATACAATCAGTAACTGATACGATAAAAGAGGTGGGTTAAGAATTATTGGATGACTGGGGGTGAGTGATGAGAGTTCTTGGAGTGTATATGGTATATATTGACGATGAAGCCAGGATAAGTAGAAACATTAGGAGTAGTATGCAGGAAATTAGAGGCGTCATGAACGTGGAAGGTAATAGAATTTTTTTTTTTTTTGGTCAGTAAGGAGTTGAGGAAGTGAAATAGATAACGAGGGATATGCTGAACAGGTTACCTAAAGCTTTGAAACAATTTAAAGGAGAGTCTCATGAAAAAATATTACAAGTGCCTATGCTAATTACCTGCTAAGCATATACTCCTTGGCTGTTAAGAATAATAACAAAGAAAAGGAGAAGTATTTCATCTATCTCTCGCCTTCCTATTCGAACAAAATATGCTATTCCAGCATTCGCAGTTAAATCAATAGCATTATTTGCTATAATTAGCTCCCATTCGTTAAATGATTTTCATTTCTTCCAGATAGTTGCATATATCTACAGTTGTGGGGTTGTGTAAGCGGATTTGTTTATGGGAAACTATTTTCTCAAATATGTTCTTGCTTATGGTTTTATGTCTCGTCGACGTCGAGGTCATTAGAGGCGGGAAAGGACAAATGTCATTTATACACAGCAGGTGGTTCGTTTTAGTACATTTTTCGAATCATGTTTACATGATCCGGAGAAAATGTTTTTCCTGACAAAGTACGGAAAGTTAAACTTGTGCTAAGGGGAGATAGAGCACTGTCATTTGCTTTGTCAAACTGTGATCTCAGACGAGTAGTCATCTGTTTCCTCGCCACGTTGAGATAAGGCACGGCTATCGAAGACCGCTACTGCTTATGGAAGCTTCTGTTCGCAGCCAACAGTCGTTTTTGTTAAACTGCCAAACGTAATAAGACAAAAAAAGAGATTGCCTGAAGACTTAGAAGGCCTAAACCAAATCCGTTAAAACACTTTACACCTCACAGATTTTGGCCATTTACATTAAGGTGCCAGTCATGTACTAAAAGTTATATGTACTTCTATATAAAACAGTTTCTATTTTTTTCAATTCGTCCTACAAACTTCCATTACCTAGTTACACTAAACCATTTTCCTTTTTGTGAAGGAATTCGGCCACTGCGTTTTGAAGGAACCATTCGCCTGGAGTCATTTCTGAAAGCTATGGGACAATCTGGCGGTAAGGCGATTCCAAGCTTCGTCCTCCCGAATACATTCGATACCACTTTCATGGCTATCATAACTTTTAGCTGAAGGTTTAAAATGAATACCTATTTCTTCTTAATTGAGCTATATCATTATGTTGCAAATGACATCTTCCGTTACAAATTTCCTTATTCCGGCGTCAGTAGAAGTTAATTAAGCTCTGAATTCAGTTTTCGTTATCATTCAGGTTTCGGCTTCTAGTTGATTATGGTGATCAAACCTCGAATAGATGACAGTGGTAAAGGAGACTTAGCAATACACATTCGTGTAGTCAGCTGAATTTGTATGGATTTGCATACAACCAATTGGTACAGCCTTTGTTAGTACATTTTAAGCTTCTGTAAAAATCACCACGAATAAAAACCATGCTGGTTTTCGCGTCCTGTAAAGTTAAAGCTTGTAATAACATGAAACATGTACTTTGAAGAATGCAAAGAAATGTAATTCGTATGTGAAAGAGAAAAGTTAAAGAAAAACAAAAGAAAGAATTCTGAATTGATAAAATTCCATTCAGTAACTGAATATAACGATTTTTTTTTAAAAAATCAGTGTCATTCAGAATGTTACATTGAAAAATTCGTTTGAAAGACAAAAACTAAATATAAAATAATTCTATTTTTTTAAGGTCAGCCCATTTTGCGGAATCAAGACAGGGAGTAAGAATAGATTTTCATTCCAGATTTGTTACTGAGATTGTGTTTGGAGGCTGTTTTTTCTTTTCAGTTTGCATATAATACATATTAAAGAAAGAAAAAAATTAAATAAGAAACGAGGGAATTCAAAATTTGCTGACAGCTCTGAAACTCGTTTAAAGATAATTCAGGTTCCATATGCAAGAAACAATCGAGGTTCAGTAGCATTTGCTGTGATTTCGGAAAGTGGTAAAAGAGCTAAAAGCAAAATGCGTGTTCGATGCTGAGATAGCGTTTCTTGATTCTATGCTATAATCACGTACGTTGTAGAATACTTATTGGATAAATGATGATAAGAAGAAAACGGGTGAAGGTGATTGATATCTAAAGCATGAAAACGGCAGTCACGATCACACATTACTGTACGTCCAACAATATCATGGAACAAATCCGGGTTTCTCTGGTATCTACTTCGCAAAACTAATTGAACATTCCGATCACTGTCTTGAGTTGCTTCGAATTGTTGTTGTATTATTGGACTTAGCACGAATTGGATAGTCTATCAGTATTTTAACGACACTCGTGATTAAAAAACGAAATATTTCGACGACTGGTTCGTCCATCTTCATGAAGAGAATGGTGTGCCTTCTGCAATGACGATCCGTCAACCAGCACGGATGCCTTTGATTCTGAAGAAGAAAGTAGGGACTGCCATTCAAGCATCATGCCTTCATAACATAATCCGGCAGAAGAGACGCGACGGCTCTACCGGCGCGAGTTGACGGGGACTCACATTTCAGAGAGAGTTTCCTCCGGCTGATGGCTTACGGCAGACATGCAAATATATCTCAGGCGCCATCAGAAAGACGACATTCAGGCCGTTTGGTGGCGCCACGAGGTACGGCTCATGCAGATCAACTGGTTCACCTATTGGGAAACGAAATGTCGTCAGAGAGGTACGGGTTGAACATAAGCCAGTTTTGATTTCCTTATGAGATATCAGCACCATTCGATAAGATCAACATAACTTGTCTACTCTCGCTTGATTTTGGCAACAGTATTTGCTTCACCGGCGTGGACCTTATTGTGCGAAGTAATGAGTTTATCTTTTGTTTTTCTTTTAGTAGCAAACGATAAACGTTTAAAGTATAGTATCTTTGTCACCTTTACTGTAAATTAAATGCCAAAGTTTCATTACGCGTATGGGAGAATTGATCTTTGATTTAGTGGTCAGATTAACGTTTTCCGTGTATTCTAGCGTAGGGGAAGGCCGGGCAAAGTAGCCACGCTAAGGTTTTACGATGTTTCAAGGTAACTTACAATATACCTAAAGGCATCAAAATCAGGGTTTACAAAGATCAACTATCCTAGGGCATACCAAAATTTTTTTAGTTACTTTTGCATTAATTTTAGTACCTAAAATAACCAATTTTTCAAAAAGTACCCAAATGGTCACTTTGCCCGACATGGTCGGACAAAGTGGCCACTTAGCTTCAAAATCAGAAATGAGTGATTAAAAAGGCTCTAAATTTGCAAAATACTGTACTTTATTTTAAGAGATGTCACATAACTTGTAAATAATAGAAATCATAACCCGCAAAGGGTACTTTAATTGCAATTTTCGCAATCGAAGGAATAGCTGTTTCGTTCAACTCCATCACAGAGATATTGAGCCCAAAAGTAACACATTTGGCACTCGATCCATCGTTCCTGTGAGCTTGAGCTGAAAACTTTCGTTGCAGTACAGCCACTGTGTCTATTCTTGATCATCGTCATCATTAAATAACATTCTTTTTGTGTTAGAAAATACGAGCTATGAATTGCGACCTAGAATTAGTTTACATGTTACGGAAGTAATGTGCAGGTCCCATTTCAAGTTTCTTTGTGTTATTACGCTCAAATATTTCAGAGAGTCAATCAAATCGGTAGCTGAGCTATTCACCTTGTACCCGTGAACAACCGGATACAAAAACATATAATATTAATTGTTTTCTGTTGTCTTTCTTGAAACGCAGAAGAAGTCTGTAATCGAGGAATCGACGCAATTTAAAATAAAAAACTATTTAACTGTAAAAATTGTAAGATGGAAGTTTTTCACGGCGTTGTAAATAAATAAGCTCTTTTCGCGATTCCAGCAGCGTAAAAAAGTCACACTTACGGGAAGTTTCGAAGGCGTCTATCTCAGCCCTCATTTTCAACCACAGATGTCACTGAGTAACTGTTTATGTGCTGCCACGGAAACGGTGGAAGACAAACGCCAACCCAGCGCGATGACGTCATCCACTCTTCTGCTCATTACCGAGGAGAAGCTGTTTTGACATTTTGATTGCCTGGTTCCAGGCCGCACTGAGTTGGTAACCAGTGTTTCTGTTAACTAACCCGGCTACCAAAATGCTGAAACACCTTCCCCTCTGTAATGAGCAGAAGATTGGATGACGTCATAGCGCTGGGTTGGCGTTTGTCTTCACCGTTTCCGCGGTAACGCGTAAACAGTTATTCAGTGACATCTATGGTGGAAAATGAGGGCTGAGATAGACGCCTTCGAAGTCCCACAAGTGTGACTTTTTTACGCGGCTGGAAGCCTAAGAAGAGCTTATTTATTTAACTAAAAATCGTGTTCGTGAAACTGGTGATAAAATTTTGCCTCCTTTCTAAAATTGCTTAAGTAACCTACATTAATGGCACAAGAAAAGTAAAACCCTTTGAGAGACTATGTGCGTTTTCAGTGTCCGATAATACTGATATAGGAAGTCACCAATGATTGTGTATGTTTGAAATGCAGCGTTTTCTTTGCTGCTCAGATAAATTTTTTAGTATACTTGAAAACTACCAGAAACTAATTGAATTATATACACAATTCATTTCAAGTAATGTGATTTACGACTGACCGCCTACAACCCGTATCGCAGGCGCAGCGAAATGAAGCGAAACGCTGGAGTTGGTTTGGCGGGTCACGAGAGCAGATGTGTCTGGTGAGGGGGCGTGGCGCTAGCGATCCGTTGTGTACGAGGTGTTGTGTGATGACGTACCGACCATCACCTTTGTGTTTGTTGAGTCACGCTACAGTGGTAATCTCGCAGCCAACTTGCGTTTTCACAGATGTTACCAGGGAACGGTATTTAGTAGTCACTGTTAGTTAAAATAATGTTTGGGATCTGTGGAAATATCACTACAAATGACAAAGTGGCGGTTTGCTAACCGTGTCGCCTAGACTGCGTTGTGGCCCATGTAATGTACGTATATGAAGGTTGCCTGAGGCTCTATTTCAAGTATCAAATGTAGACTGATTGTCCAATTGAGAAAATGATGTTTAACAAATAACTATAGTATCTCTTATATATACTATACATGCAGAAAACTTACGATGATAATACTAACTACCAATTTGTTAAAAGTATTAATTTTCCACCCCACTGGGCGCTGGATCCTTTATGTGGTTCGAGTATAAATCCTACGCCGGTCTTAGCGTTTAACGTAATTACGATTCCATGCGGCACCACACCTCATGCCGTGATAAATGTCTGCTTCTTGGTGATTTTACGCTTCAGAACTAGATTTAAAACGACAAAATGGCAACAAAAAAAAGCACCACCAAACACATACGTGACTAGCAGAATGGTGTCAACAGAAATTACTGAAACGTTAGGCTGATATATCGGTTATCTTAAAGTGATTTTTGTTTTAAAAATAGGGCACTTCAACCAATAAACTTTCAGTGACATTTCTTATGATGTGCAGATCCAGGATGCATTACTTTCGCAGGTATAATAATGATTTTGTGTGGTCACAATGACCTGGTGAAGGGTTTCTATTGGCTGCGTATTTCGCCCCTGTCGTAGCCGCCTTAACCTAGCCCGGCAATCCTACCGGGTACAGGGGATCAACAGTTCAACGTGTAATCCGAACCACGGAAGCGTTCTGGCGTACAGCAAGCTATGAAAGAGGTGAAGGTCAGGTTAAAGGCCTATGAAAATACCTGCCAAGACGGGGATTCGAACTGAGGACCTTTCGATCCAAATACTAAAATCCTCGCCTTGTAGGTATTTAAAAAAATTTATTTCCAAGTACATAGGTTTCCCAAACTATAAATAGTCGATACAGATAAACTGCCTGGTAAAGGACCCAGGAAATCACTCCAAACATGGAGATTCAACAAGCGAAAAATAACAGGTTTTAACTAAACAAACGTAATTTTAATTACTTATGCACTCTTAGCCATGATTAAAGTTTCTGCACATCTATCTCCAGAAGGGAAGTGTCATCTAAGTTTATTTTAAATTAAGGAAACAAAAATAGCATCTTACGAAATGTTCACACAAAATTGATCTGATTTGCGACATAATGTGTCAAAGAATTGTTAAATTTAGAAATTCAATAAATTCGGATATTAAACAGCTTCAGCTCTAGGTTTATTAACTAAAGTCTTAAAAAATAATAATAATTAAAAACAGAAAACTGTGCTGACATTTTTGCTGGTGGCGTAAGTCAAGCGCCGTATATTAGAAAAATAGTCTTCGCTAGCAGAAAACTTACCGGTCCCGTACTAGCTACGTCAACACTGCGTTTCTTCAGGAAGGGGCTGCGTTAAGTGGTAAGTATGGTAATGCTGTTCTGAATTTAAATAGTGCGTCTCAAACAATGCATATTAGATCTCTTAAAAACAGTCCTACCACTCGATTTGAGTGTTCTCAAGGAAATCATTTAACAATATCTCGTTTGCAGAGATGGTATCTGCAACAAGAAAATTAGCCCATTAGCAGTCTCAACAATTGGTATTACTTAGAAGGCTTGAGTAACAGCATTTAGCCGTACAGCTGATCGCAATCTCACTCGCCACTTCTGAGAAAAGTGGGCCAGCAAAGCTCCTCGTGTAACTAGCTGGTCCGGTCCGTTCTTTATCACTTCCGAGGAGCGAACAAAGCGAAATACGCCGC
Organism: Vandiemenella viatica; assembly: GCA_031002005.1. Classification (NCBI taxonomy): domain Eukaryota; kingdom Metazoa; phylum Arthropoda; class Insecta; order Orthoptera; family Morabidae; genus Vandiemenella; species Vandiemenella viatica. The sequence continues at coordinate 216,646,395 of JARYHS010009186.1, read as the reverse complement.
ACCAACACGTGTGGAGCCGATTTTTATCAACAAAAATAATGAATAATAAAAATAAAGAATAAACATCGGATCATGGCACAGTATGTTAGATTATTTTAGGATTTTTTTTATTTTTTTGCTTATGACTTTACGCCTCGTCGACGTCGAAGTCATTAGAGGCGGAAAACGACTGGGTGAAAGGAACGGGAAGGAATTCGGCCATAGCCTCTTGAAGGAAGCATCCCGGCATTCGCCTGGTATGATTTGGGGAAACCATGGAAAACCCAAATCTGGATGCCCGAACCGGGATTCGAACCACCGTCCTCCCGAATGCGAGGTCAGGGCGTTAACTGCTCATCCACCATCTCGGTTTATGGGATATTACCTTTAAATATATGAATTTGTAATTACCATCTATATTAGTATTGCAAAAAATGCTATTTTGGGTTTACAAACTTTTGGAAGAAGCAATGCCACAAAGAAGTTCTTGTACTGATCAAGTGATGTCATGGAAACAAAATTTTATTTCAAACCATAGATACCGATTGTTTCCTTTTTCAGTGGTTATGACGTCGAAGCTCAGCACACTGCTACTAAAAATAATATAATCTTTGGGAGCTCACTGCTGGATGATGTTGAAAGACAAGCTTTCGACAGCGTACTCTGGCGTCATCTACAGCTCCTGTACGCGGTGCAACAAACGGAACAGCGATACTGTTTTCGATAGCCGACGTGGTATTATTGCATCGCGCACACGGCCTGTGGAGTGGGGATGATGCCAGAGCTCGCCGTCGAAAGCACGTCCTTCAACAACATAATCTAGCAGCGCACTCTCCAAGATTATATTTCAGCGGCACTCCGGGAAAGGCTTTGTTCGCAAATATAAGATAAAGTTAAAGGACAGTGACGATAAAAAGTGTTCCGTCTATTTGGATTTGTTAATTTTATGATGGTACTGAAAAATAGAATTCATGAAAGGAATATTCGTTTCTATATAAGAAGAACTGTCTAAACTAGTTGGGAACGTCTCCGTCCCCGAAATGAAGTTTGTAAAAAATAAATGGCCCGTGCGAAAATTCAGCGAATGGGGGTTGGTGGTTTGCAGAAGGATGAAAGAAGAACCGACTTATATGTAGCAATTGTTGGTTTGTCAACTGAAACAGGTACCTAGCAAATCACTTACAACGTCTTACGAATCAAAAATATCCGGCAAGCTCCTCACTCCAGGAAACACACACAGTGTATCCATATCGCTGTGACGTGTGGTGCTTCTATCTAGTGGTAATCGGTCACTCCTTATCGACGCCAACGAAGCCTAAGAGCATGAATCTGAAGTATCAGACTGACCTTGATTGTTCATAATTATACCATTTACGGGTTGAATTTATAATAATTTCTATCTTAATAAATGATGTTATTAAAGGTGAGAATTTAATCTTTAAAATTATACCTCAGTTATCGAATTTGGTCAAGTACGAAGGGATAGAGATGGTTTGTCACGCAAAAAAATACAATTATAATAATTTATATTGTGTTTGGCATACTTTTGCTAAATAAGTAGCGTATTATACTAGAACAGATACTGATGTTGTCCCAAACATGGGCACCTTTCTTTATTAATTTTTAGAGCTTATAAGGTTCTTTATTTTTAGAAAATATGATGTACTTTATCCACTTAAATATAATACTTATACTTATGTTTCCAGCGTCAGACTAGTACATAGGAATTTCATTTATCCCTCTTTGTTCGTCGCTGAATTTATTTAGATACCCACGCTGTAAATCAAACTACTATTAACAAAATCATACCACACGAACTTTAAAAATCAACTCCTTTGTCTTTATTACAATCTCAATTTAAATAAAACATCTTCTACTTATCTTATATCTTCTACTTTCCATATAACAACAAATTATTAATTACAAATTCATATTTCATTATCTTTATCTTTACTCTAATTTCTCTGCCCTCAGGATGATATTTTCCAATTACTAATCCCGCCAGGATCCTTCGCGGTTTCTCCATCGAGCCTTTCTCTTTCACCTCTTCTCTCAATGCATTTTCTCTTCAAACCAACTCATCCTCTCCCAACAAAACTTTTTCTTCAACTCTTTTTCCACTGTTCTTTATTCGCCAAAGATCTCGTATATTTGTTTTGACATTCTGTGAACTTTGAACTTATAAATTCAATGTTAGTATTTACAATTACAAACACTAAATAAAAACAAACTTTACTAATTTAAAATCTCAAAAGGTGAGGTTGTGTACCTCACAAGCTGTTCGGCGTTTGGGTATCTGTATACTATTGATAATCAGATACTTAAATTAAATCTTTTCTAAAGTTCATTCTATGGGATTGGTTTTAAAGTCGAAAAGAAGGCATCATCTAGTCGTTGTATCATAGTGTTTTGGTGGCTATTCTCTGTAGTTATACTGGCATGGGAACGCTGAAAACAAACAAATGAGTCTCGGTATAAACAATCCGAACAACTATTTCCCTGGCGAGTCAAGCACTGCTCATAGAGAAAGGAGGCGTCCACCAATGACGTGTGGAATTCCGGACCCCCCCCCCCCTACCCTGGTGAGATTTGGTGAGATCTGGTCGGACCCCCCCCTCCACCCTAACATGACGTGAGATTTTGACAGGATTTCCCCCCCACACCTCGTAGTTTTTTGAGACCTCTTTTTTTTAACTCCTCCTATCGAAGGCGGTTTACCCCCCCCCCCCAATTATCAGTTTCCGCGTCGTCGATTCTAGATCTATTACACCCCCTCACCCAAAGTCGAAATCGTCGTCGTTTGTAGACTTTTTTTAAGCTCTACAGTTCTTCAAGAATTTCAAAACTTCACGTGAGATTTCCGTCGACCCCTCTCCCCCTTGGTGAGATTTTGCCGGATCCCCCTCCCCCCTATTTCACCTCACGTAATTAATGGACGCCCCCAAAAACCATTACTCAACACACAGATGCTATGGAAGATAATCGCATCTTATATGGCTGTCGGTCGTAAAAGTGGCGAGTTTGGCGAGGCAAAGCGAGTTAAGTCAGTGGCAGTTGAATCGGCCGCTTTCGATGTGTGCTTTCTCGAGTGGGCAGCACTACGACGTCACGGCGCATGTAAATGTGGACGCACGGGACAGATGCTAATCTCGAGTAATCATGCATGCGGCCCAGAAATGCGCCTGTCATCGTCTTCCGGGTGTGTTTGCCTTGGAGATGGCGAGCCGACCTCGGACAACCTGTTGTCTACTCGCCAGACTGCATCGCCTATGCATGAACTCAAGTCCTACATGCGACCCTTTACAACAGAAAAGAAAAATACGTTCGGACTTTAAATGTGTAGTGAGGGTATCACTATGCGGGTACCAGCACTATGCAGTGATCCCTATCTATCTACCCTGATAATACACGCAGCACAGCCTATGTTGTGATCCTCTCAAATAATTATGTTTACATGTTTCTCCTTCTTCATTCACATATCAAAGATGATGTTATTTTAATACAGGAAATTAGGCGCTGCTGTTTGTTTAGTATAACATGTCAGCATTAAATAGTATTTTCAGTATTATTACGATTATGAAGACTGTATTTCCTACACGTAAGAAGTACATTTGGAAAAGTCCCTCGTTCGGATTCCATGTTTCTGATCAGGTGCGCTTCCTCCTCTCAAAAAATCGGTCATCTTTTACATATGACATACTAACTCCAGCTGAAGGCTGCAATTAACTGAGTTAAGTTTTTATTTTTATACTTGAAGCAAGGTTTTCGCAACATTTGCTAGATTTATGCCTAAAGCCAATGCGAAAAAGGCAGATACCTTTGTTTCTAACCTAAATATGAAGTAGGACTTGCTGTTCTCTTTACAGATATCTTCACAGAAATTTATGGACTCCAAAATTTTTTGTGCTACCTCACAAATTTTTCTGTTTAGTAATGTGCAATGTGATTTCCGGAAACTGTGCTAAAATTTTGCTGACTGAATGTGTTTAACCCAATGCCGGACTCAACACTAACTTGTCACCACCATCTTCAGCAAAATATAAACCATACGATAAATAAAATAATTACGCGTTTATAAGGAGCTTTATGATTTTAAAATTTTTTTAACATAAAATTGAATCTTTTGTGGCTGTAGCGCCTTTTTTTTTTTAATGACACAGTGATTTTTAATGGTACACTCAGCTATTATCAGAGGAGGAACGTGCTCTGTGGTGTCATTTTTGACGTATGACTGCATCAGATAATTCTAGCTTTAATCAGTTACTGAAAATACAGTTGAGTATTACGGTAACTGATGGAAACGCTATGAGAAATATGTATGACGTCACAAAGAAGTATTACCAGCAACCAATTACTCACACTGCCGGTGTATTATGCCACATGCATCAAATAGACTATATCGTAAAATGCAGAATAGCAGCCATCAACAAGATCAGAATATACTGTATTCACTCATTCATATCTGTGCGCTACTGGACTTTCGAGATAAATGCTAGCTTATGGGGGGATGTGAAACGTGGAGCAGCATTGAGCAAGCTACAGCTGGCAGAGATTTCTAAGAGGGATAGAGAATGTCACGATAAAGGATACAATCCAAAACAGAAACTTCAGGGAGGGATTAAAACTCGAAGCAACAGTAGAGACGTTAAGGAAGGAAAGGTCGAAATGGCTTGATGATCGGAGAAAGGTTTGAGCTTTCCTAAATAAAGTAGTTTAAGTTATCTGACTTCAACAACCAGGTCAGCCAACGAAGAATCGGACTGTGTGTTAACATTTCCACTCTACAGGAAATTACAGCGTGTTATGGAGACACACTGCTGTTTAAAAGTCGGAATATTGTAATTTACTTTAATCAGCCAAAAACGATGGGAACTGTTGTTATTATCACTGTTATAATTTATTTAGGAACTGCGCCTGTTAGCAAGTTGCGCCTTGATTTTATTTATAACACAAATTACAAACATATTAATGTCTCTGTTCTGTGGGGCTTGAGACCCGTGTCCGTGAATTACAACTGGCACTCAACATACTCTGCCCTCAGCTGTTTACAATCACTACTACCAAAGATCTTAACACTACTTATCGATACTAGTTTATTATATCCCCAAAGACTATATATACTACTCCTTGTTGGAACATAAGGTACATTAGTACAGTTATTTATAACAATGCAATGTTGTTGCAGATAATTTTTTCCGCAATTGCTTAGTTAATTACTAATTGAAATGATAACGCCAATGCAACTGTTTAATTTGTTTATTGTTATGTCGTACGCGTTTCACCTTTCATCGAGGCATCGTCAGCGGCGAATCTGCGTTAAAGTTTTATATATACAGTTTTACACATTTTAAATTATACGATTACGTGTTTATTAACATGACATATTTTTTGTGGTCGAATTTTACTTATTATTTACAGCAGTTAGTAATAAGTGGGGATGCGCAGCTACATACTGTAACTAACAACTGTAAATAGTAAGTAAAAATCAGCCATAAAATTTTTTATGTTCATAAACATGTAATAATATAATTTAAAATGTCTGAAAACTGTATATAAAACTTTTACGCAGATTCGTCGCTGACGATGACTTGATGTATACCAAGCGTGGTGGTGAAACGGTTAGCGTTCTGGCCTCGCATTCGGGAGGACACCGGTTCGAATCCCCGTCCGGGCATCCAGATTTGGGTTTTCCATGGTTTCCAAAATAACTCCAGGTAAATGCCGGGATGCTTCCTTCAAAAGGCCATAACCGAATTCCTTCCCATTCCTTGCCCCCCATTCTTTCCCGTCTCTAAGGACCTCGCTGTTAAGAGACGTTAAGCAGTTAAAAAAAACTTGATGAGTAGTGAAACGTGTACGACACAACAATAAACAACTCAAACAGTTACATTGGCGTTATCCTTTGAATGACTAATTATTTATAAACATATACAATCAATTAAAGAAATTAATGATTGGTCGGGTGTGATGTTTTCAAAAGGAGAGACTGCGAAAATTAGTACTGTTGAACACTGGGAAGGGTAGGAGACTATTGGAAGGCAACCTAAAAGATGAATGTACTAGACGAAGAAAGACGTAGTGGTGATGGGAGTTGACTGAAACAAGTGGAATGGGAAGAAACTTGAAGTGATCTTCAGATATCGAAGAGGATGCACTGGATGACCTGCTAAAGCAGACAATCGGAATGATCAGATGTAGCCTACAGCTTTATAGTGCGCCGCAGTGAACTGCTTGTTGTACATTGGGCCGGAGCAACTTGTTTGGGTGAGGCGCCCATCTGTCGTGGTATCCTGGGTCGGCGTGGCGCAAGAACCAGGCCTACTCCCCATCTGGTGCGGTTACCTGGGCTGCCGCAATCACGAGGCAACAGATGGTCGACAGGTGCGATCCAGCGGTGTCCTTCACCTGGAAACTCAAATGGAAGAAGCGGTCATTCAGTGACGTGAAAATGACAGAGTAAAACCGCCCTTAGGGTTTGGGACCTGCATTGTGGCTGAATGCTTACGATTAGCGTCTCTGCCAAAGGAAGTGGAAACCGAGGCTGTTAATGGGCCATGGAGCAGGTGCTTCATGGTTTGCTCCAGCTCAGTTAAAAAACTTCCGTGAATTACGAAAGGTTATTGATTCTTATTCCCTCTCCAAACTAACTTCCTTTGGCAGCTAAATCTATATAAAAATTGTGCCTTGTAACTCTTTTTTTATATATATATAATGCTGTCTTTGGGAAACAGAAGTATCGAAAATTTTTGGATTGGCTTCCTCAGAAACCTAGAATATGTTGCGAAAATTCACGTTCCATCTTAAAAACAAATACTTAACATGGTTCACAACCATTGGTTGCATGGACCGTCCTGTAGGTGCCAGTATGTCAGTTGTAGGACGGTCAGTTACTTTCCTCTGACATCTGAACATTAACGAATAATGCCATATTTTATTTTTTGCTTATGGATTTACACCTCGTCGACGTCAAGGTCATTAGAGGTGGGATAAAAATGTGACAAGGAAAGGGAAGGAGTTCAGACATGGCCTTTTGAAGGAAGCATACCAGCATTCGCCTCCAGTGATTTGGGGAAACCTTGGAAAACTGCAATCTGGATGCCCGGACAGGGATTCGAACCCACGTCCTCCCGAATGCGAGGCCAGAACGCACCCACCCACCACGCTCGGTTCAGAAAGAATACTACTACCTTGAGAATGGTAGTGAAACACTATGCAAGGAACAGACGTTTAGACAACTGATAGACAATGAATCATTAACAGTGAAGTAGTATAAACATTGACTCTGATGTAGTTATCATCCTTCTCAACTTAATTAATTTCTGGGATCTTAATACACAAAGTAACTTTCACCCTGTTCACAAGGACACTGAGATTTCCTCTCGTTGTAGCTCTGACACGGCTGTTTCAAACTTTAAAATTCCGTTTCTGAAATGCGAAAATTCTTTCTGAGAGCATGGGTATTTGTAGTAAGTCCTCAGTTTGGATTATTTGTGATCATCTGGTTTTCATAGCCCATGAGATGAGAGAACATATCTGAGCTTGCTTGTCGACATCTTGCTTAGCTATATAAGGAGCAGGACACTTCGCTCAAGAGTCTTCGAGAAGCTGACATTAATCCACAACTCCCATGATTCATTCAGAAGACTGAGCTGAGACGGTGATAAAGGAGATTTCAAGAAGCTTATAAAACAGATAGAGGATCAGTTTTTGGTTATTGGGGTAGTCAAGTCTTGTTGCAATGTATATTACTCGTGACGAGTTTAATATTTTGGTACTACTCATATTACCAGTAAAAAAATATCTACCCATCAAAGATACAGTTTTTCAACCTGACATTAGTATTAAACTTTCAGTTGCACCGATTAAATTTTTCTTATAAAAGAACTCCCGCTTTCTGTTAAAAAAAATTAAGACTTAAGACTCATGGTTACTCTACATCTAGAATAGTATCAAAGAAATAATATTTTATATGGACGTTCTTGGAGCTATTTGTTGAGATGTATATTCTGAAAACTTAAATTCTATGATTCCATTCGCGCCACATACACCTGAAGCGTTCTTCCCCTCTGGCAAAGCTTGGTTTGTGTATGTTGATAAGGCTTAGTTTGCTTCGTGATTAGAATTCTATCTTACACCGAACGTCCCAAGGGAACACACTAGATCACTATATTTCTTTCAAGGAGCATTCAAGCAGTCTATGCGTTGTGTACAGATAATAGTTGTAGGATCTGAAACTACTGTTTTAAACCACAACAAGAAATTCTCCGATATATTACCAGTTTTTTTGTGAAAGTTAATAAAAAAGGCTTAGGGTAAATTGCCATCCAAAGGTTGAAACTATAGTAAATATTTCTGTTAAAGTTATGTATATGTTGCCTTCATACAATGAATAAGATAATATTTTTTTGGTTCTAATTTTTTCAGTGTTTTGATTTGTTTCAGCTTTTTTGTAGTTGAACTCTGCATATACGTCTTTTGAGAACGTACCGGTCTTAATCAGATGATGCACTTTAGTTTTTAATTACAGTACTGGTATATGGATCACAAAAAGAAAAAAAAAACAATAAAAATAGAATAAAAATAGAATAGACTCATTTTATAACTTTTACAATAAGATTTACTTTAGAAATCTGTGTATAGTACGAAAATTTCCTAGCGTGTTAATATCACAATATACTTAAATTTTCTGAAAATAATATAGTTTGAAAGCAACATGATTTCTGTTTTTCCATATTTATACCGAAATGACCACGACTGAATGTCGGAATGCTCCTTCACGAAGACCAATGCCAATTTCACAACGTTTGTTTTGGAAAATTCTATGTTGAAGATGAATTGTTACTGGTGTAAAAATTTTCGGGACATTCTAAGTAACTGAATGCTATAGTTTTCTTCAGAACAAATGCCTACAAGGTTTTTTGCGACAACCTTATTAAATGCCGAGATACACTGAAAATAGGTACCGAAAACAAGAAGGTCGCAAATAAATATCAGCTAACGAGAGATCAGATGATTTTATGTCCACGGCTACATCACCTCTAAAATTGAATTGGTTATATATTCAATGGCATCCTTCTGATCTAAGGATCAGATACGCAAAATATGAAGAAAATTACGTGGTGGCTACATTAGGCTTGTTTCGATTAGGACTTCACTTGGGAGCTGTCTCCATTCGTGATGGATATCATGCCATTCGTGGAGAGTCGTTATCTACAAAGCACTTTTTCTGCTCGACAGTTGCCACGGCGTAATCGCGGAGTCGTGTTTCACCGTGATCTGCATAAAATGATGAATTTAATCCTTGTGGAACACGAGTTAGCTCTACCAACGTCCGATTCCCCTGTGATGGATATCCTTCCCACGTGCTTCAAGGAGTATTTCTTGCATGACCTGATGGCGATCTTCCGTAACAGTTGTGTTGTAACAGTCATTGCTCAGTTGTCGTTATAATCAACTCTGTTGGTTATTCTCTGTAGAAACCAATTTCACTTAATACGAAGCTGTCGTTTGCGTAGAAAATTAATGTATTTTCTACGATGTAAGTTTTTTTCCCACTGCACTTTAGTCTCAGTTTAAAAGTTATACTGAAATAGTTCATAGGATTTTAGTAAACAGATAAGTTACTTTATAATAATTTTCATTTGATAGGTATAGGTATCTTTATTAATAACTGGATTTATAATTAAAATGACGGATTTTACTGCGATAGTAATTATAATAAAATGAATGATGATAACAAATCTCAGGACTTACTGAAGATCTTGCAACGTATCAATAGCACCGTTTATTAAATACTAAAAAAAAATAATTTTGGCTTCCATTTTGTATGTGTTTAATACAACATGAGTATCTCTATCGACAGTAGCGGAACAAGGCGTGCTATGGGTTCATTCATTTTATACCCCATATTTACCGATTTATGTTAAGAAAAAACTTAAATGTGTTGAGAGGATCTGTCTGTTGTTCTTCATACGTGGCCATTATTGCACTCAAATTCCAACTGTGTAGATGGAAGTCGTGCAGCTGTAACGTGTTCCAGCTGACTCAGTTCCAATTTTGCTACGAAGTGAATCTTCTTGCGGAATTCCAATGATGAGGGGGAGGCGGAGGATAGTAGCTCCATGAACTATTCTTCCGTATAATAAACCAGAATATATTCCATTTGATACAGAAATTTATTTGAAAACTATAATAATAATTGAAGATAGGATACGTGTGCATAGGTGAATATTTCCTGTCAATAGAAAGCTGTCAGCTTGTGAGTAAAGAATGTACGCAGCCAAATTAACGCCATGTTATGTAACTTCTGTTGCTGTTAACGATTCATATTACGTGGAATGGCTTTTTACTATTTAAACTGCGTAGGACGTGATATGCCGCTAATAGAGAGATAATAGAGATTAGATGTGCATCACGAGACCCAGCTCCGTTTTGCCCTGAAATTGGTTATTCCAATTTTTAAGTCCAAAAGTCCAATACTTTTGAACAGCTGTTGTAGGTTTAGGACATTTTCAGGAAAATGTCTTTTATTCGTGTTTGACTTCGTTCGTACTATTAAAATTAGAAAATCCACACATTGCAAAGTGTTTTTTTTTTTTTTGTTTTTTTTTTTGTTTTTTTTGTAAATTTGTTTAATGATTCCGAGTTAGAATAAGTTATGTAGCGATTCTTGAATTTTTGTTTTCAAGGTGATTTTCATTAAAATAGTTTTCTGGGGGAACGTGGGTTTGAATCCCTGTCCGGGCATCCAGTTTTGGGTTTTCCATGGTTTCCCCAAATCACTCAAGGCGAATGCCGGAATTGTTCTTTCAAAAGGTCATGGCCGAATTCCTTCCCGTTCTTTTTCCCCAATCCCATCCCGCCTCTAATGACCTCGACGTCGACGAGGCGTAAAACAATAAGGGGAAAAAACTTTAATGCATATGGTAAACACTAGACATATTATGTGACTGCAGCGTTCCCAAATTCATAGTGTAGCAAAATGTATACTAATAACTGGTTATGTGCATAGTAAGTGACTGGCTGCATGAAAATTTATGGTGTGATACTAACGACCATTTCTTTCTCCAAAAGACACCAACTGGATGTACGGTCAGATCTTATTACACTATTTCGATCTCCATGAAAAATATCGCATAACTTAAGAAATCACAACGGGGAGGCTTGAATCATAGCTGAGGCTTCTTGCAATCAGTGATCTTCCACCTGTCCTTCCTTGCTGGTTAATGCGGAATATTTCTTCTGCACACAAACTTAACAGCAAATTGGCCTTTCTACCATGAAAGTTGAAGTAGGACCTCGGGTCTTAAGTAGTAAGAAAGAATAATTTCTGTACTAACTAGAATCACTGAAAAAAATTCTTGTTGATGGATGACAAAACTGCTATTGATACAGTCCACAATACACCTGTAGTACATCTCAGAGAAACTGAATCGTTGAATTTTCATTCTATAAGAGAAGTTTTTTTTATATTAATTTAAATAGCTAGATTCTTGAACTTAATGGCAGGATTCACAAAATTTAGCTAGCACCTGGAAAAAACCCAAAGCCTACCATTCTAAAATGCATGTACCATCACTCCCTCCTGTAACAACGAACCAGGGCCGGCGTTAGGGGGGGGGGGGGGTAAGCGGGTCAAGTACCCGGGCCCCGCGGGCTGATGGGGGGCCCGATCACCGACTATAGGGCCCTCAGGCCATGAAGCGAAGCCAATATTACGCCCATTGTCGCCTGGCCATTTTGTAGAATTTTACCCCGGGCCCGAAATTCCTAGCGCTGGCCCTGCAACGAACCAGTACTACACACAAAGTGATGGCTTACCGATGGGGTCTCCGACATCAGGAACAATTGCAAATATGTTTATGCAGACCCCAGAAACAGATTTCAAGAAATGCATGAAAAAAATTTCTTTCACTTTCACTGACAAAGAGAAACAATATATGGCACAAACGAACCCCAGTGCTCCCACATTAAGAAGTCAGCCCAAAGTTCACAAACCTGGAATACCTTACACGTCCAGAGATAAATTTCAGAAAAGCACCAACATATTATCTTGCCAAAAACGTGCAGAAATTTCTCTCACAATACTACACTCTACACAGTGACAAAACCATGAGAAACACCTCACTCCTCAATGAAAAGACCAAAGACATAGACATACCAAAGTCAACACTATTATCCTTTGATATACTGAACATGTACACGAACATCCCAATGAAACAAAGTTTACAAATAATAACCAAAACCCTTAGACAAAAGAAACTAATCTCTGACACACATGTTGCGGAGGCTATAGATATACTTACACTACTGACGTCACAGAACTATTTCCAATTTAACAACGAGTACTACACATAAAATGATGGCTTACCTATGGGGTATCCGATATCAAGAATAAATGCAAATATATTTATCCACAACGTCCAGAGTTTTGAAACTATCGCGAAGTCACGTCCTTGGAGGACGCGTACTGTTTCCATCAGATGTCTGCGAGGAGGGTGATAGCCATCTTGTTTGGCGCCAGAGTCTTATAACTCACTTGGAAGGCAGAGCCGGGTAGTGATTGATATCTGAGATGGATATCGGCGTCGGATTTACTGCGCGGGTCCGCAGCAGATACAGGATAACTCGCGATAAGCAGGCGGGTGCTCCGACACTCGCGAAGTTTGGACAGCACGAAGGCTGTCGAAGTATATCGGACACTAAATCCAATTCTTCGAAGATAAAATAAAAACATGACTCTGCTGGTCTGTGACCTTTTAAAATGTACTCCTTTCTAAAACGGGAATGATTAAGTTAGTGGCCCTGCGCCAATATGTAAATACTGTTTTTCTGTGGATTTTGGTGTTGGAGAGAAGCGCAAGAAGAAGAACTACTTAAACACAAAGAAGATTAAGCATAAGATAGTCAAACTTTCTGTACTTCTACTGGGTAGAGGAGAATGCCTATATTCATCATCTTCTATGCCTTGGATACTGTAAAGGACACATGTCACGTCAGCTTGTAATTAAATGTAAAAATAAGGATATATTATTATTGTTATTAAAATTACGAATATTAGATATTGCTGTTTTTTTTGTGTCTTTGGTAACGAGTCATTGGTGGACTGCAGGATGATGAAGAGAGTGCTGGGAATGTGCGAGGCATATGTTGGTGATGAGTCTTGGAGGGATATTGGTCAAAGAATTAGGAACAGCGCATTGAAGGGGAAAGATGACCATGACCACAAACTGGCACTCGATTTCATGCATAAAGGAATGGGAAAATTTTATTTTTGTTGGTAAGGTTGTCAGTGATCGGAACGGCTAAAATTATGTAAGGCAATTAAAGAAATAAAATAAAAATGGGTCAATAGGATGACAGGGAATTGCCCCCGGAACGAGTGCTCCATCGTTATTAAACTGATAATATAAATTATCCGGGACCAAGCAGAAACCAAAGACGTTTGTTGAAAATTAACGGACTGAGATGAGACTGGTGCTTTAAGATGGACCGATTATAATGAGAATGATGATTTTTATGACGGACGCATTAAGTATGATAGTATAAATCCATAGAGAAGCGTGACCACGGCTGATTAGGTTGGCAGTGGCCACGAAAGAGCAGCGAAAGTATTATGTCAATGCTTTAACTTCAAATGTGAGGAATGTTGATTTATATAAAAAATAGTAGCGTTTTTGGTCAAGGAAAAATAAGTTGTTGTAAAAGTTATGTTGAGTTCAGTGTAAAGTGAACTAAAAGTCGTGTAATATATGTGTCATTCAGTGCTTATAGTGAAGTTTAATACTAATTATATAATCGGTTGTTTTGCTGAAGGAAGAGAATTAATTTAAGGTACAGTATACGTTTTCCTTCCAAATAAGAAGAGGAAGCACAAATGATAACATTACAACCGGAAGGCGAACGTTACCTCTAGTGTAAAAAATGACATAAAACGTACTAATTCCTTTTGGAAACAACCAAAGAACATGATAAAGGTAAAATCAGATTAATTTAGATTTAAGTTAAGAGGCATTATGGGATAGCAAATTGTCAGCAGTTAGGTAGTGGTATTTGAATAGCTATCTGGGGATGAAGGTTATATATATATGCACATATTCACATATGGCTTTACTGCTCTTTGACGTCGAGATCATTAGAGGCGGCATGGGACTGGGTACAAGGGACTGGAAGGAATTCGGCCATGTATCTTTTAAGGAATCATCCCGACGTTTTTCCTGGATTCACCATGGAAAAAAGAAGGTTATAATGCCATACTCTGAAGGATGGGTATTACTATGGGAATTGTGGGAATATCCTAGTGATCGTGAAGAAAGATGATTTATAAATATGAGTGATCTTTTTTGCATTGTTATTATAATAACTAAATTTAAAAGAAACCCAAAACAAACAACTGAAAACATGATAAGAGAGAAAAAATAGCGGAAGGGTACGAAATCCAGTGAAGTAAATAAAACTGCCTGACACCAATAAGGAACAGAGAGTATCCGGGAGATGAGTTGTGTCAACTACCATAATTCAGCGACTTTTCAATGTTGAGAAATTTTTTATTATACAACAGAATTATTTTTGCGGTTTCTTCTAAAAATATTACCAGTTCAAGTAGAATTAAAAACATTTTAATTATTTTTAATGTTGACTTATTATTTGGCGTTCCAGAATAAGTGGAGCCATTGTAACTTTCGCTGTGTATGAATAAAATTTCGTTCCTCGAGTATCAAGTTGCTCGGAATGCTGTCTGCTATGATACGTTGTAGCTTACCAGGTATTATCTCCCGAAACCTGGTTATCAGGTACAAGTACAGTACTAGGGAAAAATCTTAAAAACGCTAGGTAAGAATGGTATCATACTGGAAGGTTTTAATTTCTGTCTTATGAGATTTTCCCATCCTCCTACCCTGTAAGTGGGAGGTTGAAATTTTGGTACGTTTGTGATTATTTAATTTGAGAGTTTTAAGTAATGTAAGTAGTCCGAAAGACTTATTTAGTGACATATAATAATTTAGACAATTTTTTTTTTTTTTTAAAAAAAAAGAGAATTGTTTGAAATGAATAAAGTTTTTGGTATCTACAAAATTCTTTGTTTGTGACTTCATCAGGCTTTAGGACATTTGTACTTCTTTCGTTTGGGTGCGCTGGAAGATAAATTGTACACGATTTGGCCAATACGCGAGGATAAACAAAGTAATTTTATTACTATTTTTTGTTACGTTATTTCAATAGGAACCGTACCCTCGACTTTTAATTTTTTATTTTTGCCAGTATGTGAACGGTCAAAAGGGTATTCAACGGTTTTCTCTGCAATGCCCAGATTACTGCAGCTATAATTTGTTAAACGTTTCGATAAATAGGCAAAAACCTTAAAATCGATTTTTTTTAACAAATGTATTAGGCTAATAACTAATTTTTATATATATCCCACTAAGTCAATCACAATTTCCAGGATGCCGGAGATCACCGTTTAAGGACATTTACAAAACATTACGCAATTACTAGACAACCATGAAGTTGTAAAGCCAATGCGTAGCGGCAATGGCGTATAGTGCATTTCTTCTTAGACTGGTTTATTTTTCAGAACTGTGTTTGTTCCTAATCTATATTACGCCCTATGTAGCAAACAATCCGAAGAAATATTCTAATATATCAAAAGCACATTTTAGTTGTAAATATTTTCTAATTTCTCCTTCAATTTCTTATGTTTCAGGTAAGTTACAGAAGTGAGGAACAATGGTGACGACAAGTATGAGGGTGGTAGCTGGTTATGGTAAGCTGGAAAATTTACTTCTTCACAGCGAAACGTCCCTAAGGAAAAATGTTTTCATTGCATTAATTGAAACAAATTCCGAAACGCTAATAGCATTAACTTAAACTTTTGTTGACATCACTGACTAACATTTTTTTAAAAAAATCTCATAACCATGATAAACCTATCGAATTTATTCTATCTTGTCGGATGGAATTAGCTCAGTAAAAGGCCCCAAGGTAATAATATCCCCAATCCGGTTTCTATTGCAAGCGACCAAAGAGTGGTAGAGTGTGTGATGTCCTGGCGTTGACGCTTCGGAAACAGTTAGGAAGTGTGGTACGCTTAAAGGAAGTTTGTCATCATCAGTCGTCAAGATCATTCCTGACGGCCATGACCCCTTGAACTGATTATCTGTTTCCAACCCTGTAGATGTTCAGTTTCCCTGAGGGACTGCTAAGGACGCAACGGTGATCTTCTTTACTGGATACATCCACCTACAAGCTTCACTTCGTCGTGGTCACTAAAATAGAGTTTAATAATGGGCAATCGTGAAATTTCTTAACCATTCTGTCGTATCGGTCAGTACTGCAGTCATACTGACTTTACCACGCTATTGAGTAGGATCGGTGGAATCAAGTTAAGACACCCCCGTTTGGTTGGAAAGTGAATGGGAGACATGAGCATGCCTAGATGTGAGCAAATGATATTCTGGGAAGATATTACCGATCACATTGTAACGCTCCTATTTTTCGTGGTAGACAGAATGTATTTTATGTAAAATATTAAGTGAATAATAATGAATATTAATATAAGTAGGTGTGATATAACCGCATATTTTGTGGACTGGTTATAAATATAAAGAATTCAATCCTTTTGTTTTCGACAGTTTTCAGTTTATTATACAAAATTAGTATTCCTTTAGGAACTACATCGAACTTCTGTAGTATCCGAAGATGCAAGGTCCTTCAGCAATGAATGATTTAAAAGCAACCGATCTGTCTCTATGTCGTTGGCCTCAATCCTTATTATTATTTCTCATTTCCATAGCAAGCTACGCTTCTTTTCTTTAAGAATAAATATATCGATTTTTGTTTACTCTCAAGGAACAAAAATATAATTTTCTTATAAAATATTTTGTTAGGCCTATACATTTGAGCCAAGCTGCTGCGCCATGGAATACCGAGAGCAGCATAGATCGACCCACTCAAAGGACTAAAAAACTGACTATTGAACAAGGCAACACGACGTGGATGATATAAAACTTTTATGATGTGAGAGACTGAATAAAAGTATGTAAGACTACAAAATTCAACAGATGATAAATTGTGTAATATAAAATAGAATTTAATGCTGTGACAAATGCTGCAAAATGTACATGTAGTGAAACGTGTTCTAAGGAATTTTGTAATTTTGGGTATTAAATTTTGTACGACGGAAGAAGAAATACGTTGATTAATGTTGAGTGGAGATTAAATCAGTACTGAGAGAATAAGGGAAGTAAACTATGAAATCTTAAAAGAATAAACATTCTCTTTCAGATTTTACAAAGCTGAATTCATGCTACAACTATAAGGGATTTATTTATTTAAGGTAAATACCTCAGTTATATTTCATTCAAGATCTAGGCACCTCATAAAATGAATGAGTCTAGACGAGAAAAGTGAAGGTTCCTTTCGTAATTTGAGCAGCAACGTTATCTGACCACAGGAAAGACATTATTCACGATGGCATTTATGAGTACTTCCTTGAACAATACCTCATCTTGGACTAGAACTAGGATAGCGCCTTTTGTTAATTTCGTAAGTGATGGTGTAAATGTAAAAGGCATAAATGTTTGTAAATGGAGTATAGCACTCGAAGGTGACCCAGGACGTATCGAAAATTAACCGAACTCTTGACTTCGAAACATTGATAGAAACAAATATTTTTTCCCTATTCTGGAATGTAAGTCAGAAGAGATATGGTCCCGGCATATTAAAAATTAGGGAGTTGTATTAAAAAATAATAGTGCTATTTTTTAATTGAAAAAATAAACGAACAAACAAAAGCAATAAATATCAAACAAACAAATAAATATAAAATAAACATCAAACAAACAAGAAAACATAAAATAAACATCAAAGAAACAAGTAAACATAAAATAAACCTCAAATGTACAAATAAACATAAAATAAACACAAAATAAATAACAAAAAAACGGTTAATGGCTACTAGTTAACAAGCCGCGGTAACTAAATGGATAGAATCCTGTGCCGTTCGCAGATACAGACATCCCGGCTGCAGTCTCTCGCAATTAATAACAATGGTTTTTTCCGGTGCGCGGCCGACTCCATAAAGCAGGCTCGACGTGCGTGCTCGCGGAGCCGATTATCTGGCCCGGTATTTGTATTCAATCAAAAGATCGTATGTTGGCGCGGAGTGGAAAATGAGCGGTATGGCTGGCCGCGCGGCGAGATAGCCGGGACATGGCCTCCTCTGCTGCTTTATGGCCGTAGACGCCCACATCCTCCCTGCCGCGGGCAGGTGCACTTGCTGTGGAGCAGGGTGACAGTACCTCACCTTCCTAAAATTCCGCTGCAGTTGAGTTTTGTGAAGCTGAACAGGTACTGCACAACATGAAACGTTGATACACGACAGACGTTAACACATAAAGACTCATAAATAATGTTTTCTATGTAGGGTAGTTACACTGACTGCATTGCAATTAGTAGGATGGACGAGAAGACTCCTTAGTACTTCTTGCAGTCATTGTCATATACGTCATATAGACAAGTACACGGGTATACAACATATCGTGAAAACTTAGAATATCTCGTAATTTGTAAGAGGAGAGAGACACAGAACTTTTGTTATATATATTTCAGAATAAAATTCAGTCATTTTAGGAATCTGAGGCCTGTGATCAACCCTTTCACCTCTAAATTGTATACAGGTTACATGTAACTTCGTTTACGTGTAGTGAAATTACGGACCTGTCTTTTAAACCACTCATGTCAATGTTAACGCAACGACAGCGAGGAAAATAATATATGTATATATACCTGTGGATACTTTTATCTTAAATTTCTCAGCTTTCCGTCTTCACATCAAAATGTCCTATTTCATTTTCCGGACATTATCGGAAACTCCATAAAAATTCAAAGGGTAGTCAACAGTCAGAAGCGCGTTTAGCGAAACACAAGTTGTTTCCAGCAGTTGAATTGTGTATAATATAGTATATATACAAAATCTAGTTCACAGTATCACACACTGAACCACAACTTATGCGATATCGCGCTCCTACATGACATTCGGGAGGACGGGATTCAATTCTCGCCGGGTTACCCTGTAGTTTTCTGCAGTCACCGCAGGCGAATACCGGCATGGTTCTTCCGAAAGGCCACGGCTGGCTTCCATCCCTTTGTCTTCCCTTTAGGTTAAGTGAGTTGAAAAGATTCCCCGATAGACTACAGTAGCCCGCCTCCCAGGCTTTACGTGGGAGGAACGAAAAAAAAATCAGAATCATATCTGGTAGATAGAAGACGCACGTTTCGTATAAACTTATTGGTAAACTTGTGTACTCCCACTTTCACTTACGAGTGTAGTGACATACTTCGTCCACCAACCTATTTGAGTCGGAATGACAGGAAAGATAAAATTAGAGAATTCAGGTGCCGCACTGATTCTTATATGAATTCTTTTTTCCCTCGTTCCATTAGGGATTGGAATGCACAACAAAGAAGCTAGCTTTGGTGCTGAGCACCCTCTGCCTCCCACAAGTTTGTGAATTGCAGAGTATATATGTAGATGTAGATTAAAGGTTAAAATTTCACTATAAAAACAATTCTATGGCTTTAAAATCAGTGCAGTAAGTATTCCATTTAGTGGTTTTGAAATAAGCAGATAATTCGTTTGGCAAAGTCACTTACAGTGCGACTTTGGTGTTATAATATTTTATTTTTCGGGCTATACGCCTCGTCGACATCGAGGTCATTAAAGCCGTGTGAGGAGTGAGGCAAGGTTCGGCAAGGAATTCGGCTATGGCCTATTGGGAGCACTATCCCTGGAGTGATCTCGGGAAACCGTGTCAAGCCGTGATCCGATGACCGAATGGGAAGTAAGTAGATCTTTAGACCTGTAGAATTTTCTGACGTTATTTTATTTTTATATTAATTATTCGCGTCATATAACAGTAGTTATCTAGAATTATGCGTTCAATATTGAAAGCAATGAAACTTAAGAAAGCAAATACAATTAATAATTGCTACGTATAGACTTGAGGCTAAAGTGAATCATTCAGTCAGAGCTAGGCGGAGAACAGCAAGCTGAGATGGCACCTATTCTAAAAACATATGAAACCAGCCCGCAAACCGAATGTTGGATGGACCCTCGCGAAGAAGGTGCAGTAAGCCAGTGCGTCAGAGATAGGCTAGATAGTTCCTTTTCTCTGGATCCGATAGTTCAACGTGGAATCTGAACCACGAACCGTCATGGCGAACCTCACAGGACCACAGCAAAGGACATAAAACTTTCCTGTTAAAACTGGGTTCAAACACGAGATACCTGGCTTTGAATGTGAACACCCCCTTCACGGAGCTACCAGATAGCTCGTTAGCTGGGTATATAGAATAATTTGGAAATTCATCACAAGCCAGACGGGTTCTGTAATAACGTTTTCTTCATCATTTCGCTACCTGTGACCGTTTGCTAGGTATTTCTCATGAATGTTTATGAGATTTTTTCAGGATTCTGATATAATTTAAGTGATTTCCGTTTCATTCAAATTCCTCCTGTACAAAATATGCCAGAGATTTTTCCCTAAAATTTTCTTTTCTTGCTTTTAAATTACCTTTAATCTGAGATCCACCCCCAATAATCAAAGTTTCCGATGCGTATAATGCCTCTGGTTTGATGACAGTGTTATAGTGTCTTAACTTTGCATTTCGGGATATTGACTTTTTATTGTATCTTTCCCAGGTGATTTTATAGGTTTTTTATTTGTAATTTAGGTATTATCTCATTGTTTTATTCTCGATTTAGTCCTGCTGGTTCTAATGACTTATTGACACAAAATCCACGTAATTCAATATATGTGTAGTGTGCTTTCTTGCAGGTTGGTAGGTCTAATTGTAAATTTTGGTGAATCCTGTAAAACTTCGACAGCCAGCTGATTACAAGGTAATTTATGGACAGTAAGTTTTTTTAAAGCCTAACCAATAAAAATAAATCAACATATATTAACACAATAATGATATTCTTTAGTACAATCAAACCTTACATAAAAAAAAAAACTGCTTAACGTCTCTTAACAGCGAGGTCTTTAGAGACAAGAAAGGAGGGGGGGGGGGGCAAGGAATGGGAAGGAATCGGCCATGGCCTTTTGAAGGAAGCATCCCGGAATTTGCCTGGAGTGATTTGGGAAACCATGGAAAAACCAAATCTGGATGCCCGGACGGGGATTCGAACCGCCGTCCTCCCGAACGTGAGGCCAGAACGCTAACCATTACACCACCACGCTCGGTCAAACCTTACAATCTTCACCAGGTTTTTAGTCTCTAAAGCATTTAAATGTTGATAACAGCATTAAAGTTATGCCATAATTTCAGATCCGAAGGCAATACACCGCGCGCTTTCCATTCTCTTTCCGCGCGATTACCAACCGTGAAGTGTCGATTAAAGTGGAGGCTGTGTTTGTCTTGCCGGCGAGGTTAAGTACACTGGTTGTAACAAGAAAGCTATTCCCTCAACAGGTCTGACGAGTGTCCTGCGCCGTCCTTGCGACGCTCTTCTTTTTGCGACTTCTCTCTGCCGGTTCGTGTTTCCAGCAAAGCAGACAGAGAGGACGCGAACAAAGCGACAGCCGTGGCGCGGAGTCGGCCCGGGCAAAGAACTTCACACACCGTCTCATCCTGATAGGCGATACCCAGTGAAAGGTGTTACCTCTTTCTGTGGCTGTCATTTCGTCCTGTCAGTTACAATGAACCAAGTATCAATATTGGACTTCTTATCGGAAATCTCAACCAAATATCTAAGTTTGATTGCTTCTTTGAAGATTGGTTTTTTAGTACGAGTCATAAACAGGTATTTACCAATTCATTAACAGTATACACCAGCAATTATTTCTGAAGACGACAATAACACAATAAGATAATTTAAAAGTTATAGTCCACGATCCGCCTGGATGATTTCTACTTTCATCTGTTATTTGATTGAAACGTAATTTTTATGTATAAGTATTAGTAGCGGAATACGATTCTGCCGGGTTACCTATTGAAATATGGCTTCAAGTATTTTTAGTTAAATTTTCAAAAAAAAAAAAATTCAAAATATTTTGTTCAATTTTTTAAAAATAATTATAAATCATGTCAAAGAGTGACATGTAAAGAACATAAAAAAGCTTGGGTTGCCTATATAAAAGTGGTAGCAAATAGGGATTGCCAGCTGTTAAAAATATGTAAGAGCGAGAGAGAGAGATTTAATGTACCACATCTTCTGACTTTAACAGCTGGCAACCCATACTTGCGGCTCTTTAACATAGGCAATCCAAACTTTTTATCTTTTTACATGTCTCTCTTCGAAATTAACTATAATTTATCTAAAAAAAAAAGTGAAATAAAAAACACTTGCAGTCATATTTTTAAAAATATTCAGGCAGAATCGTATTCTGCTATTAATAATTATACTAAAAATTGCATTTCAATGAAACATCGGACATAGAAATCATGAAGTCGGATCTTAAGCAAAACCGTGACGATTCTCTATGATTTACCAGACAGATTCCTACAATAACTATTTAATAAAGTTGTTTCATACGAAAAATAAATTATTTATCCCCGACATTAAAAAAATTCAGAGAAATGAATGAATAAATTGTAATTACATGTTTGGCACTAACACAGCTCAATAAACGATAATAGACTGAAAACCTGACTCGAGGCATATAAATCTGGAGTTGCCTGACCGTTATTTTATTTATCGTATGCAAGTACAGATACTAACCAAACATTGATCGCTTTTCCAGTTTCATCAGTATAATTGCAAGGAAAAGCAAAATGACTCATCACTCACCAAAGTTGAAGGCAGCGACGAGAGAAGAACATATATCACGAACACACAAATAAACTCAATATTTCGGTTATTAAACCTTATTCATGATGGAGAAAATGAGTCATGAGGCTCGGGAGGTGTGCACACGCCCAATTTTCACACGAAATTAATGTGTTTAGTGGCTATATGAAGTAAAATATGTCATTAGAAAACGTCTCTATAAGATCCAGAGAAGTTAAAACCAAACATTAAAATATATCGAGGTAAACAGTCGAGGAAACAGCTGCTAAGTACAAATTTCCAGTTTAATACACATAGTGAAACTGCATTCATATGTTCACGAAAAACCTTGTAGACTGAAC
The DNA here is from genome assembly GCA_031002005.1 of Vandiemenella viatica. Classification (NCBI taxonomy): domain Eukaryota; kingdom Metazoa; phylum Arthropoda; class Insecta; order Orthoptera; family Morabidae; genus Vandiemenella; species Vandiemenella viatica. The sequence continues at coordinate 216,623,283 of JARYHS010009186.1, read as the reverse complement.
GACAGAATTTGAGCCTAAGGTAGTTGGTTAATAATAATATACGGTATGCAGATATTCACAGTGATATTAGAAAAGGCAGGCTAAAATTTTACGGATACATCAAAAGAATGAACCGTAACAGGCTGACAAGCCAAATAGTTGAATTCTATGAAAACAGAAGTAAAGTAATATCAGATATAATAAAATGGATTGGGGAAATCAAGAAAGACCTCAAATTAGCAGGAATCGATTCAAAAGATATCGAAAACAGAGATACATTGAAATCCAAAACTTCACGAGTGGCTAGTTGATAAGGAGAAAAGACTAAAGAAAAGGCCCTGGAACAATATGGTCAGATGAGAGAAAAGAAGCCCACAGCAAGCGTATGAAGGAAATATGGTCACAAATGAAAGTGAACAAACACTTCTGAGTACTTTGCGTAGTCCTAATGGGCTTATCCGCAAATAATAATAGTAATAATGTACGGTATTCAACTTTTGCATTGTTGCAATACACTTGCGACGCTATTTGGAACTAAGAGCGTAGAACAGTTCAGAGAGGGCAGGAAACTGAAGAATAATGTGGGTTTCCCTGCTATATTAAGGGCTCTAGGAAGCTGGAAAAGCAAGAGGTCCTTCTGGACGCTCAACAGGTGTTGGTGGTGCTCCGGAGACAAGGCCATCAAGATGGTCGGGCGGGACACACCGACAATTTGGCCCGATCTCGGGAGCCAGGGGCGTGGCACGAAGACAACGCGCTCATGGAATGTCTTTGTTGCTAATGATCTGATTAGCGTGGCACTGGGCGGAGTGGCCGGATTAAAGCGATAATTGACTATTAACGAGCTCTCGTCTGTGCATGGCGAGCCAGAAGGAGGACAGACAAACACTATCTCCAGGCAATCAATGAACATATTCTTCTCAACAAATAATTTAAAATATTACTATTGATACTCAGGTGTACAGCAGCAGGCTAATACTGACACAATACTTGCAGAAAAAATATAGCAGATATGCTTCAAAACGGATTTTTTTTTTTTTTTTTTGCTTATGACTCTACGCCTCGTCGATGTCAAGGTCATTAGAGCGGAAAAGGACCAGGAGCAAGGAATGGGAAGAAATTCGGCCATGGCCTTTTGAAGGAAGCATCCCGGCATTCGGATGGAATGATTTGGGGAAACCATGGAAAACCCAACACTGGATGCACGAACGGGGACTCGAACTCGAGTTCTCCTGAATACAAGGCCAGAGTTACTGCTCACCCACCACGCTTGTTCCATAACGGGATAACTATTGTATGCTGGTGTTGTACTGTTTTGCACCACCTGTGTCAAGCTGTTTCTTTAGCAAACTTTTGTTTCAGAAGGTAGTTTATAATGGAAGTTGCACAATACATTAGCAGAATACGGTTTTAGAAATTTCGTTATTCGTTTTTTTTTCCTCAGCGCGTGAGTATTCGTCACGTAAAGTTGGAAGTAAGACTGCAAGAAAATCATGTCTAGATTGTAGACTGGTTATATTCGTTGGGGATTTCTTTAATACTATGATCAAAACTCGTGCATTATTTGAAAGATTTTTACTGACTGAATATATTATAATTTTAGAATAATACACATTTCTTACAAGGATTACAATTTCTTACAGTTAAATCGTGGGGAGCCGTAAATTGCTCGTTAGCAGGACTAACAATTTGGAATTATTTTTTGTTGCGCCAATTTTCTTTCAATCGATATAGTCGACTGCTCTCAGCAATTTACGAGAATTTCGGTTTAAACTGATGTAGAAAACTTTTCACTAGCGGGGCAGTTTGAATATTTTTCAATTTCCCCTGCTATTTCTGTTTTCAGCCAAATTTTCCAGCGCCAATTCGTTCCTCAGTCTGTGGTTACTATTTTAAATGCTATTCGACATATATTTTAATTTTGTTTTGCTGACATTAACGGGAAATTTAGGCACTATTCGTTATAAACGTTGAAACATTTTCTAACATTTTTAGAAAACAATACAATTTTGTATTTTATTGTAGCTAGGACATTTATTTCCATTTTAAATTGAAAATTCGCCAGAACATTGATACAGAGCCAGAAAACTTGTCCCGTTAAAGGTTCTGCACGTACTGAAGTAATTAATTTAGATCTTGATGCGATATGATGTCAGCAGCGTCCAGAAATTGAGGAGAAAACTTAGCAAGTTACGTTAGAAGCTGGCATTCTTCTTTTTCAAATTGATATCTAAATACTTAGATTTGGCCTGTTGGTCTAAGAGTTACAATAATTAAAAGACACACTGTTTCCGTAACGGATGTTTTCGCAAGCACGTATCCCCATCAAACAATGCGTAAGATATTCATTGTACTCACGTTAAAAATCTGTCAGACAACAGTTTTCTTTTCAACCTGACGAACCTTTTTGAATATATCTATTTAATTCACCACGCCCTCCCTGATTTACTTATCAAGTACGATTTACGAAATGTATTTAGTAATTGTTATTTCGAAACAGATGGTCTCAATGGCTGAAGTCATTCAGTGGTATTTGCCAATGCAAGCCTGAATAAAAAATGTTTCAGATCCTGTTTTTTCCGGTAAGACAATGGGTAATATAGAATGCACAGAAATATTCCTGGTTCTGTAAATTTCCAGTTACTCATATCCTTACTTTGACATTATATATATGATTTGATGTTTTCAGGATATCACATAATAATTTATCACTGAGTAGGTGTTATAAAAACCTTAATTTTTATATAAAAGCGCTAAAATTATTGTAGTAACAAGTATCAAGTGGAATTGCCTCATAGAGTCACGTGGCCAGATAGAACTGCTACAATATTCTCCAGGTAGAACGAACGGTCTTGGTAATTCTCTGTCAGTCATCTACAACAAACCCTGCGATCTGGCAGGATTCCTCCTGATATCTCTTGGACTCTGCTGCAAACCATCTTTGTCCGTCTTTCCTCTTTTCTCGGAGTAACACGCAGGATAATGAAGGAAGATAATGCAGCATGCGATCACATTTTTGCCGTTGCGCTGACTATAAGATTAATAAATTTTCAGTTAATTTAATTCATAAATATGTTACAATACAATTCATTCCTAAAAAAATATTGATGTTTGTTCTACGGCTGTTTTAACCCATAAATAAACTGTTTATTCAGGTGGTAGCGCGTAAACAAACAGTTATTCAGTGACATCTATGGTTGAAAATGAGGGCTGAGGTAGACGCCTTCAAAACGTCCCACAAGTGTGACTTTTCTACGTAGCTGGAAGCCCGAGAAGAGTTTATTTATTTACAAAGCCGTAAAAAACATCAATTTTTAATCATGTTAAGTGTTTATTTTTACCATAGATTGGTTTGTGTTCCACGTGTAGCCGGCAGCGACTGTACCGTCGACGGAGATGCTGTCTCTCGCTTGTGGGCCGCGCCTCCTACCCAGCGCCCACTAATCTCCAGCCTGCATCTCTACAGCAGGGAGGGGACTCGCTCGAAACAGTTTCTTTATTCAGGGCTTTATCAGATTTGCGTATTCTCACGTTTCTTTTACCTCAAATTAATTCCCGCCGTGTAGAGAGATCGAAGGGTTTATACCATTAATCACCGGCGGGTCCCGGTACGAGTCTGTGTTTTTTATATTATATAAGAGAGATAGGAGGCCACGGCGGGCTAGTCAGGGAGAGAGGGGTGCACAGATACACCGAGTCACAGGGAGGCAATTAGAACGTCTCATGAAGCATCGCGTTACTTCATTCCGTATTAAACGCATTATTTCTATAACTTAAGTCATATGACAAACGTATTATCAATTATACGTGAGATCAACAAAAAAAATTCAAATTTATTGGCCACCTACATCTACATATACTCTGCAAATCACAAACATTGTGGGTGGCAGAGGGTGCTAAGCACCAATCCTAAACCCGTACATTCCAATCCCGAATAGCACGAGGAAAGAAGGAATACATGAAAGCATCAGTACGGCATCTTATTTCTCGAACCTTATCCCTCCGGTCATTGCGACCTACATAGGTTCGCGGAAGAAGTATTTCATTGGACTCGTAATTTAAAGATTTTCGCATATTCTCCAATAAATTCAAATGTAAACTACGTCGTCTGTCTTCCAATCTATGTATCAATGTTGTGACGCTTTCATAAGGACTGTAGCAACAAATCACCAATCGAGTGGCTTCAGCACAATAACGCTGTTCTGCTATTTGCATCAGTGAAACTTTTAATCACAAATATAGATATGTTTTATATTAAAAAGTTATAACACCAAAGATTTTTTTTTAAATGCAGTGACTGTAAAATATGATCAAAATACAGTAATACATATTTGGGACTCAACATAATATACCAGTAAGAAGAATATTTAAATATATGGAACATAGTTGTAATTATGAGTTTCGACTTATTAAGGGTATTTAGCTTTAGTCGGCTGAAACTGTTTTATTTACAGAGGGAAGGATATACACTGAGATCGAGAATGTAACTGCAATCTTCTAATCTCTTTTATGTATTTAACTAGCCTCGACCGAGCGTGGTAAATAAGCGATATCGCTTTGGCCTCTCATTCGGGAGTACGCGGGTTCGAATCCCCACCCGGGCATCCATGATTTTCTCAAATCACTCCAGGTGAACACCGGCATGGACCCTCAAAAAAAAAAAAAAAAAAAAAAAAATCTAGCTTGGAAGCCTGTCAAAGTTGAACGGATTGTTCTGGAACGTCATTTCTTGGAAGTTGCTTAACTAAATAGAATCGTTATAAAATACTCAGTGCAATTCCTCGTGCCTCATGCTGTAGCAAAAAGTTTCAGTTGCATCCTGGTCCACGTTGCATTTCAACCTAACCACAAACTCTGCTAATATTGCCCTTTGAAAATCAAAGCTTCTATTGCACGCGATTTAATACGAGCCGATATTACAAAGTTTGAACGGCTGACACAGTAGGAAATATTTATGTGAGGCTCAAATGATGACATAAGTAATATGGTGTCAATGAAAACAAAGGAAATCCAAAATAGTGGCTTATCAGCAGCGCTCGGGTCTGGTCTTCGGTAGGACGACGGTTTGAATCCCCATCAGGCCATCCAGAATTCGGCTTTCTGTGGTTTTCCGAAACTACTGCAGGCGAATGTGGGCACTGTTCATTCAAAAGACCGTTGCAGAATTTCTTCCCGTATCTTGTCCCAAACCTATCTCTCCTCCAAGGACCTCAATGTAAGTCCTCAAGGAAAAAAAATCTTATTATACGATATTAGTTCACTAATTGTCATGAAACACTTCTGAATCATTTCACGAGAACAAAACTGAAAATTAAGGGCAATGTTCTGAGATACTACATTTAGTATTTGTATTTACTCAGCAACTTAATTTACCATTTCCTTAACCGAATTGTTGCTATGCTAGATGACCATAGAACAGGCCGAACACTACCAAGCCTGCGGCCAGATTCGAACACGTGGTTGTCGGTATATGAGAACAGTGCTTGAGCCCCTACTCTACCGAACGGCAAAGAGATTCCAGTACAAACGGAACAAGCAACTCGTGAATTGTGCACCCAGAGAAACAATTTTGGCAATTTGGTACAGCAATAAGCAAATGTCATAAAAGACAATGTGGGACATCTACGAGAAATTATCAATACTGGAAACAAAAATACAGAGGTATAATAAATATTTTAATCGATTTATCAAATTTATTGTAGCTTTATTATTTGACATACTGTTACAAAGCTTGATCATGCTTACTCTGCAGGTATCATTGTTATTATTATTCAATTTTTGCCTCAATTGGTGTCATTGTAATTGTTCAAACCCATCCCTACACGTTTTTCTGTTGTTTTATTTATTTATTTTTAATTTTTTTGGGTCGGGGGAGGGGGGGGAGGATAAGTGGGGAAAATCAACAGAACTGCGAGCTGTCGTCTGAAGTGTTTTTGAGTTGATATGGACATGCTGCACCGAGTGTGTCAAGAACTTGAGTATCGACTTTATATCTGCAGAGTCAGTAAGGGGACACATACAGAGCACTTTTAAAATGTCAAAAAATAAAAAATATTTGAGGTTTTCCTTATGACTGTAAAATTTAGTTTCAATATGTAATATTATACAGTTACCGTAAATCTGTGAAATTGCTTCAGTCATCATTATATGCATATAAAAAAACTCCTAGGTTTGCGTAAACCGCATTATCACGGACAAACCACATTTTATTGAGTTGATGCGAAAGGTATTTATATATGGCGCTAGAGGCTGGTAGGCTGCAGGTATGAGAAAAATCAGTCCATAAATATAGAAGTTAGAATCCAGTGCGACTTATTCGATTAATTAATTAATTTATTTATTCTTTTTTTTTTTACTTATGGCTTTACGCCTTGTCGACGGCTAAGTTCATTAGAGGCAGGATTGGACTGGGGACAAGGAACGGGAAGGTATTCGGCCATGCCCTTTTTGAAGGAAGCATCCCGGCATTCGCCTGGAGTGATTTGGGGAAACCATGGAAAACCCAAATCTGGATGCCCGGACGGGGATTCGAACCCGCGTCCTCCCGAATGCATCCGATTGAAACATAACTAACAACCTTACTCCCCTCCTAAATACCATTGGTGGGAATATGGCCTCAATTGGTTCAGCGATTTGTCAGTGATGATGGTGAAGAAAAAGACAGCAGTCCAATTGCGTTGTGATAAATTTAATTTAATTGATACGGAACGCACGCTCCTGTGACAATTTCCCCACACATCCAATTTCCCCCCTTTCCATAACAAACCTACTTTTGCCCTTTACAAACTTTAATATTAAATTGTTTCAACGTTTTTGGTAAATTATTCATTAATTCTCTTGGTAACTTATTCCAATCCCTGTCCCCATAACCTACAAAAGAAAGTTTTGCCACACCCTTGGGCCTGAAATTGAGTGCTAACTTGTGATCATGATTATCTTTTTCCTTCCATGTATTACATTTAATTCTTACACCAATTCTTTCCACGCCTCAGCACCAAAATACGCCTTGTACACTCTGATGATTCTCTTCACCCTCCTCCTGTCTTCCAATGTATCCCATTCCAGTTCTTTTATCATATCTGTTACTGATTGTGTTTTGTGGTAACTTCCAGAGACAAATCCCCAACTCCTGTTTCAATATAAAAAATGTGGATCCCATACTACACCACCATATTCAAGCAACTGTTTGAACAAAGTATTGTAATCCAGTTCCTTTATTTCTCTCGTACATCCCCTCATCACTCTCTCCAACAAGTGAAATATTTTTAAACCTTTTCCTACTACCTGTCCAATGTTTCCTGCCCAGATGACCATGTTATCAAATGTTATGCCAAGATATTTAAATTCCAAGTCTTCAACAAGAAAATCTTTTCCCACCTTGTAGTCATAATCAACCATTAGTTTTTTTTTTTATCTGTGTATCTAATAAGCTGACTCTTCTTTGCATTTATCTGCATTATATGTTTACCAACACAGCTAGATATCCTATCCAGATCACCCTACAGTTGTGTACAGTCCTCTACTGTTTTGATCCTTTTATATAGCATTATGTCATCTGCAAAGAACCTAACTTCTGATAGTAAACCATCAACTTTCGACATTGCGATTCTGTTAGGGCGTTTATATCGCAGTTTACACACATTCAAATAAAGCAGGCAGCACTGATTTTAATTTTGATTACAGATAAGCCATGTGAACACAACTGAAGTGTGCCTGTTGGTCATCAACAAACATAAGCTTTCCCAATCAGTATTCGTTTGATGGAGAGGCGTTCAAACGTTATAAAAGTATTCCGTACAGTCGAAATGCAGAAGGAGAGAATAACATCCCAGAAACCCCGTCGAGATTTCTGTTTTACATCGTATCCCGAAATCATTTCAGGTGAATGATTCATTCAAAAGGCCATGGTCGAATTATTCTCGTTCCTTGCGCGCAGTCCTTTCCCGCTCCTAATGACCTCAATGTTGACTAGGTGTTAGAAAAATCTTTATTCGTTTATCTGTGAATTAACGGAACAAATCTGAAATCTAGACAACGAGATCGTGGCCACAGCTAGAGTTTGGAGCACGTACCAAGGCGGGTGGGCTACGCGTTCTGCGCAGAGAGAGAGGGGAGATGTGTTGCGACGCTGCCAATTTGCTTCTGTCACGCAAACCAACACCACAAGCTTCAGCCGCCTGCTCCTGGCACTTGGCAACGGCGCGACTCGCACCACATGGTGGCGCGGACTCAAAAGAAGACTGCCTTTTCAAGTACTGATACACACGGAACACTATTCCTCTCGCTTGTTTGTGCAACACTTGGCGTGATTCTTTACCATCACTCATAATGAACCCCATGAGGGCAAAATAATCACTAAACACGGAACACTATAAGTGAAATAAACTGTAAACTTGACGAACACTGCACGACGCGCACAGAACGAACACAGGAAAGCTACTGACACGCGATTGGCTGTGAGTCACGTGGTACAGCTCCACAGGCTACTGCGCATCCGCCCGTGACCCGCCTTCATACTTGCTCCGAACTCTAGTTTATAATAAGTTTGCAGAAGTGGTGATGTATTTCCGGCAAGATGTTACTGTAGGGCAAAGTGGTAGTGATTTGCATCTCCGGACATGGGCGGATAAAGATTCTAACAATCGTGCTGTAAGTACAGAGTGTTGTAACATCCCTCTATTAACACCCGTATGAGGCGAATACAACCTGCGAAAGACGTAAAAAATCAGAACAGTCCTACTAGGCGGAGCGTGGAGTTGTAATTGCGGCAGCAATGGCACCGGACCGCTACACCAAAGACAATACCAGCCACGGTTCCAGGTTCGAATCTCGCCGCCGGGCAGGGAGATCCTCCAGGCGATACGGTCTGTGGGAACAGTCCGCGTGTGTTCTGAACAGGAAGAGCCCAGAACAAAGGCCGCGGACCAGATTGCGAACACTGCTTCCGCCACGGCACTAATTATATCTTGTCTGCACGTGCATAAATAACCTGCACATATGAATGCTTCTCTCCTTTTCGACGGCTTGCCAGCTTTCCGGTGGGTGCGCAATCTGTTTGCATATATGCCGGCTCCTTAGATACGCAAGCCGCCGACAGTCTCATTTCGGATTCTCGATTCGTGATAGGCGGGCAGTGTTGAGACCCGGAGCAAGCATTTTGATGCAGCCAGCATTTAGTGGTAAATTACAAAAGCCATTATACCTTGGCAGGTTCTGCATGGATTAAAAAATTAATCCCGTACAATACAATGATGTTTGTTCATATCGAAAAATAGAAAAATACATTTCCGCCATCTCTCAGACAATAACAACAACAATCTTTAGGACGGACCGACCGTCTCTGTGCTTTACAATAGCGAAATATTCTGATAATTTAATATTTTAATTTTACTAACATGGCAAAACTTCTTGCACTGATATCGTAAAGCATTTTAATTTTTGCAGGGAATGGATCAGACTTGCTCTAAACAAAGAATTAGTTACATAATTAAACATTTATTTTCACACATACACAAAATTTAATGTCTTTAATTTTAACAAGAATTTTCAGTCACTTTCCTTTAACACAATGATTAAATATAATAAACATTACATACTGTGGGCGCCTCCCTGCATGAGACTAGTTATATTCTCACTCGCTGTTAACTCTTAATAAAAAAAATTATATTGTACAGACTAGCTCAGTTTTTTTAAGTCTTAATATAGACATGACGAGATCTTATCGGGCGAATTGCTTCGCTCAGGAGCGTGTACTGGTGCATTGATCCAAAAACATATGCAGTGATCAGAAATAACCACCTTAACCATTTTGCTACTGCGTACTGTATAAAATTAAGCAGGGCTACTCCAAGCAACCATAGACTTTATCAAACCGCAGCTTCACCCACTTCACTAGTTAGGTGAGATCCCCGCTGAAATAATTTATTGACCACTTTTCAATTTATAAAAAAAATTATTATCTCGAACCACTAAGAGGTGAGACAGACATGTTGCTTCCTCGACCACCTGTCGGTCAGTTCCTCTCTTCTCCCGCAGTCAGCGCACCCTTTGTCCCTTTGGCGCGCGAAATTCCATTGGCCAATCGGGTGTCTTCAGTCACTTGTCAACCCCACCGTTCAAGTAGCAACCATGGAAAAGAAAACACACCTAACATTCCGTCCATAGGTGGCATGACCTGCCTCTCTCCAGCCAACCTTCCCATTCACACTTTCGTCAGCTATCTCCGTAGTTGCAAAAATACTTTACGAATAATACAAAAGAATATAGAGTGACACTGTTCATTAAAACTTGCATTCTCATTTAGAATAGCATTTTATGTTTAAAAACATGGCGTTAAGTACACAATTATTTAAAACAAATTATTGATGTAAAAACACTGTACGAACAACCTATATTCAGGTTAATCCTTCTTAAACACAAACAATAAAGTACTTCCTTGCTTGTATAATATGCACGGCTTCTGTGCAAGGGTTCCAAACAAACGTATAAATTAATATTGTTTTACCGTTAAAAGATTTATTCATTTTACAATATGAAAAAAAGGATTGTTAGTTTTCGCATAAATTTTTATATTTGTGGTACGCGTGGAATTAGAATGTTATGGCTAGAATTGGATATAAAAAGTTGTAAGTTACGCAGAAGGTGTACCAAAAACACGGAGTCAATATGATACGACGTAGAAACTATCACTTTGTGAATGACAGTGAGAGTGACGTCTGATCACCGCAGTGCGCATGCGCGTCCGCTCCCAGCATGCTTTGCGCCGGCTTAGACGCCACTGTCTGTGTGCTGAGCTGTACAAGTTTATAATGTTTAAGAAAATTTATTCGGTCACCGACTGTGAGATGCGATCTGTAATTCGATTCTCCAGTGCAGTAAAATTGGCAGCAGCCGAAATTCGCCGTCAGATTTGTGAAGTGTGCGGTGTAATGCCAAGAGTGATGATAAAGTTCAAAATTGGGTGAGAATGTTCAAGGATGCACTGGTTAATGGACAGGATGAGCCACGCCCAGGCCGGCTTTATCTGATTTCTGAAGATTTGGTTCGCGATGTGGACACAAAATTCTAGAGTCCAGACTTTGCACCCAGTAATTTTCATCTGATACGGTACTTAAAGGAGCTCCTTGGTAATCAACAGTTCATCTTTGAAAGAAGAAGTGACAACTGTAGACATGAATTGCATTTCTTCACAGGTGGCAGATTGCTTTGATGCCTGAATTCAAAAACTTGTTGAACGGTATGACAAACGTTTGAAGAAAAATGGAAATTATTTAGAAAATTAGAAGAAATTATGCTGAATATGAAAATAAATGTGTATATTTAATGATATTTATAGAATTTTTCTTCTTATTAAAAAGATATATTATTTAACTTATGACCCCCGTATTACACTGCAGTTTTACGTAAGTGGAATTAAAAAACGATTAGAAGTGTTGAAGGATGTGTAGGGTTGTTAATATCATTACTCATTAACTTATCTTCATGAAGGGTTTAGTGTAAGACTTATGTCCACCATATCTGGTTTTATCAGTCACATTGACATTCTGATTTGTATTCCATGAAAGTCATTGTGAAACGTCTTCGGTGAAATATATTTCTCGAAATAGGTGAGTGAAGCTCCTATTATTGTTTTATCTGTGATGCTAGGATGATTGGATGGAGGAATAGATGCGAGTTCCTTTTAGTCCTGAGAACCAATGAGATCATTTGTGAACATGCTCCTTGCTGGTTCCTCGATGAGTCGGATAAACTTAATGTAAGAGAGCTTTCAAATTTTCCAACTTTTCGAAGATTGTGCTGGTGCTACTAGAGCTCAGATCACAAATGAAATCATTTTACTTCAGCAGAAACTTTTCATACAGTCATTACATGCAGACAATCGTGGAAAATTAGTAACTTCATTTACTCCCAGCTTGGACTGTAATGGCTAAAAAAACAGTCCCCTGAATGAGAATGTAAGATACCAAACTGTGCCTCTAGACAATAAATGACACATCCAACATTGTTTTACAGTCTCATCCACATCAATAAGTGGCAACTTGTTGACTATGACGGAAAATATTCATTAAGATTTCTAGTCGCATAGTTATTCACTGAGTGAACTTGGAAATGAATGGAAACATTTAAAGTTTGCAAATGATAAGGCGACAGTTGTATAAGTTTTATTTCGAAAGAGATTACTTTACTTAGGATTTCCTTTCAAAATTTAAAGGTATTTGGCAGAGACTACAATCTCGACTTCGTTTACGTTGATTTAAAGTAATGCTATTCGGTCATTACGTTATTCTTTGTTTTCTTAGTTTATTCTAAAACATCTATTCTATACAATTTTTTTTTCTAACAGCTTGGTTCTGATATACTGCAAATGTTTTAAACAGAATTAATGGATACGTGTGTTATATAATCTTGAAAAATGTATTCCATTGTAATCAGAAGAGTATATGACAATTATTTTAAGCTTTGAAGCTTTTCTATAATAAGAAACGGAACACAACCTGCATGATTAGAATAATCGTCTTCACTGAAGAATTAGACGGTGTCCACAAAAATCAAACTGTTTGGTGATATTCTCTCTGCATATTATTTCAGACGAAAATAATACTTTTGCTACCCCAACTGAAAATTATACGTAAAGTTTTATCAAAAGCATACATTTTACGCGACACAAGTTAGACGGTTTATGTTCATTAAAATATTTCATTAGATGCTAATGCTTTTTGGAACAGTTATGATGACCAAAGAATATAGAGCTAAATTCTTTAGTTCTGGTACGTTCCCAGTTCCACCAAATTCGCACGGAACTGTTCTCCTAAGCCCGTTTTCACTCATCAGTTTATCATTTCCCCAAGTAGATAAGTTACTCATGGATGGGTTCCGTCAGTATATCATTTAACGGAAACTTAACAACTGCTACGATTATTTATATGAAACTGTAGCGATTGCTAATCGTTAGTGGTGATGTGAGAAGCAGGACTTGTACTAATTAAAGCAGGCACTGGTTTCTAATTACATTCCCTATGTTCATTAATAATTCATCGACTACGAGGTCTGAAGAGCAAAGCAAATTAATTGATGTCAGAATTACAACATTATCTTCGGTATCTTAATTAAGAGAGAAATCCTTATATTGAGAGATGCGTTTGGAATATTGTGTTCTTTAAAAATCAGATTTTCCTTTGCACAAGTACATTTTTCTAAGAACATATATTTAATTTGAGTTTAACGGCCCTTCGACGTTGATGACATTATGGCCGGGAAAGGGAATGGACGCAAGGAATGCTAATGAATTCGGCCACGGCATTACACCGTCCCGGCATTCGCCTGGATTGATTTAGAAAAATCATGCAAAACCGAACTCTGGATAGCATGACTGAGGTTTCAAATAGCGTCCTGCCGAATGTCATGTCTCTACGTTAACCACCACTGACCAAGATCGGGTCCGGACTCTTGACTTATGCGGCTTTAAACTAACAATTAGGAAACCATAACATCACTTATTACTTGTATCCAAACTCTCTTCACCAGGAATAGAAATGTTTTTTTCCCCAAGATTACCGGATTGGAAATTTTGTAAAGTGGATAGAGGTACGAACAGTTTAAGTGCAAATAAAAAACGTGGGATTCCAGATAAATAATGATAATGTGGTTTAAAATTATGTCACTTTCTGGGTACATCTTATGTTAATACCACATTTTACACAACGTTTTTGGGTTTGCCGTCATTTGCTAAGATATAGTCTTTGGTGGTTGGAACCCGGTGAACTAGCTACACATAAATTCGAAATAATTATATGGTGCAGCGTAAATCCACATCTACACTGTATAATAAGTTGTGTCTGCATATGAAATTTTTGAACTGATCATATGCAAACTACCTGCGAGAGAAACAAAGCATGAGCGAGCGATATCACTTTAAAGAGACTTACATGCTATCCGTCTGTTTGTCAACGTTAGATTAGTTTTCAGAATTTCATGACAAAATATGTTAGCGTTTTATTTTGTTTCTGCTTTTATGCCTCGTCAACGACGAGGTCTTTAGAGGCGGGAAAGGACTGGAGGCAAGGAACGGGACGGGATTTGGCCATGGCCTTTTTGATCGAACCATCCAGTCATTCAACATGGAAAATCCAAATCTGTATGGTCGGATGGAGATTCGAACCCCTGTCCTCTCGAATGCGAGGCCAAATATGTTAGTTATGTCCTTTCAAATAATACTCATTATTTCGTTGTCAAATTTTATTAAAATCGGCTTAGCCGTTTAGTCGTAAAAATGTGAGAAACAGACAAGGAGACAGAGTTACTTTCGGATTTATTATATTAGTGCTAATAAGGCGAGAAATCTGCGCTGGGTATCCAGGGTTCGTCACCTGTATAGTTACACCCGGGTAGCCGGTGAGTCGGTAGTAAGACGTGTTAACAAGGCAGCTGACAGTTTTACGGCGGCCAAGGGCAGCTGACAGCTGGGCAGATAAAGAGCCTAGACCCACGCAGACCACCGCTTCCAATTAGAGTCCTACCGGGATACCACGGCTCACTTCCGTCACGCTGGTTTCTCTTATTCACACTCGAGTTCTCTCGACTGCTGAAAACAGAAACATTTACTCAGTAATTAAGATCAAAAGACCAACGCAAGACTTAATTTTTCGTAATTTATACATTTATAACTTCGCTAAGAATGCGGTATTCCGTAGTGTATAAGCAACATATTAACCCACCAGTGTGGCTCTTTGCGCTGAAGCGACACACAATGGATCATAACGTACGTACAACGGGACCCACGCACCGACCGTCCAGATTGCGGTTTTTAGGCGGATTCCCGCAGTTATGTAGCGAATGTTATGCTACACATTTCACAAACGAAAATACTCTATCTCCCGCTGAACATAGTTACAATTTCACAGACAAGTGGCAACACTTATCATACAGAACACACAAAATTACTTGTTTTGCCGAAATTTTGCCACAAAAGAGTTCCTCGAATAGGTCAGATACTCCGGCCCTAGCCCACACCACTCTTTTGGTTGTATTGGCAAAACAGTTCCGCTTACGATGGCTTCCCACGGCCCGTGCATTCATCGGCCGCACTGGTCTAGCTATGAACAGCGGGCCGTGGGAATGGAGCCGCCTGTACTGGCAGGGATGGCGCGCCTCTATCCGTCACCCAATCGGTAAACATCAGACGCCCGGATAGCTGAAATGACACTAGGCAACGTGGTGTTTAGGTGGCGAGGGCTAGCCTGTGGCGCGTGCTGATCTGTAAAATTCGGCTGCATGGCGCCACCCACAAAACCACTTTTTTATATATATTTTTTTTTTTACTTATGCCTTTACGCCACGTCGACGTCGACGTCGAGGTCATTAGAGGCGGGATGGGACTGTTGACAAGGAACGGGAAGGAATTCAGCCATGGCCATTTTGAAGGAAGCATCTAGGCATTCGCCTGGAGTGATTTGGGAAAACCATGGAAAACCCAAATCTGGATGCCCGGACGGGGATTCGAACCGGCGTCCTTCAGAATGCGAGGTCAGAGCGTTAACCGCTCACCCACCACGCTTGATACAAAATCACGGGCTGTGGAAAGCCACTATTAGACTTCGGGAAGGAACTCAGTTCCTCCCCCCCTTTTCTCATAATTCACACTGGCCACCTGTGGTGGGCAGTGGTCACGTGTCGTTGGTGGCGGAATCGGAGGAAAAAAATTTCTACAGCCTTTTGAAGAATAAAGCAAGTTAAGAAATGAAAAGATAGAATTATTTCATAATCCATATTACAGTTTGGTTAAAATCAATGGCGCTAATTTTCAAATTCATTCCACTAGACGTAGAGCTACTTCAAACAACAGGCGATTCAGGTGAGATGAGGTCTTTGGCGTACTGTTCAGTGGCATGTTGCATCATTTAATAATTCTGAGAATTGGCCGTAGGGCCACTGGTGCGAACTGACCGTCAGACGTTCCCTGCCGCAAGTAAACAGTGCATAGCTAGTTTTCAAGAATATACACGTTATTCTAGGTGGTGCCCTGTGGATAATACTGATGTTGCATATTGTTATTATAGAACGCATACCATCAACAAAATCCTGTCTCCGGAAAATAAGATGACGTAGAAAAATAGAGAATGTACAATTTTATTTATACATAGTTTCGCAGAAAGATCTTTGCTGTTTCCTGTTTTACGTAATAAATCTAGGCATAAAAATTATACGTTTCACGCAAAGAAATTGGCACTTAACACACAGAAATTAGTTCACAACGTTCTCAAACATTTGTAGACAGTTACTTTCTTCGATGCAGTCGACATCCATGCCGATAGATGGAGGCGCTATCGCCAAACCGGGTCACTCTCGGGCAGACCCCGGGGATTCCCCGTGCCAGAATGCCATGTGATAAACATGAATCATGCTCTATCCAAATAGGATTAGCACAATTAACAGTCTACAGTCGAATTTAGTGCTTTATTGATCTGGTAATAGGCCAATTTCCGCAGTTGTTGAAAAATAACTCCGTCCACAAACAACTGTTCTGGTGAATTTTATTTTATTTTATTCCCCGGACGCGTTTCGCCTTTGCGGTGTAGGACATCATCAGTGTCTACAAATGTATGTTTTACATGTGTGATATTACAATTACTATCTACAGTACAAATATATATACACATATGCACACACTATACTACATGTGAGACCGGCATATGAGAATTACCACTCTATCTGTGAGTACGGTGTGTGCATATATATAATATGTATGGCATTTGCGGGTTACCTGGCAATACTCAGCAACAATAGGCAGAATGCACAAGACGCATTGGAACAGCTACCTCAAATTGCCGCCAAAACAGGGCTACAAATTTCGTATAAAAAACTCAGTACATAGAGAAACAAAACAACAACAAACAAACAATACACACAAAATTTGGAAACATAAAAAGCGTCGATAAATTCTAATATCTAGGGGAATACATACAAGTAGGAGGCTCTCACAAGCTATCAAATTCGGAAAGATCAGAAAAACTTCAGAAGGCTTACAGACTCACATTGTCATATTATAACAAAAGAAATATATCAAGACAGGCCAAACTCAGACATTACAATACAGTGGTGCTGCCAGAAACATTATATGCATCAGAAACAACCACGACTGGGGCTTCAGGCATCACGAAAGCGGAAAAAATTGAGTGCAAAATCCTTGGAAAATTTTTTGGAGCAATATATAAAGACGGCATATGGATGAAAAGACCAACGAGAGAACTATACGAACATACAGACAGATTGACAGACATAGTCAGAAGACGTGGATTACAATTCTATGGACTTTTACAGCGAATGAACAGCACTAGATTCACAAAGAGGATCTTTGATATGGTAAATGGTTCGCTCAGGAAAACCAATTGGTTCCAGGAAATAGAAGAGGACTTGAATCATGTAGGGATCATCAAGGAAATTACACTGGAAAGAAGAAAATTTAGGAACCAAATTATGAACACAGAATTTGAAATACAGAAGAAAACAGGAACAAAGAGGACTGATCAAAGGAAACAGGAACACTGTGAGCCTATGAAGAGGTTTTGGGAAGAGAAGAGGAAGAAAACAAATACAAACAAAAACTGAATAATTTGAGTTTAAACACTGTCCTCAAAGACAATAATGATTAATAATAATAATAATACTATACAAAGATATGTGCTGTAGATTGTAATTGCAATAACATACATGTAAAAATATACATTTATAGCCACTGATGATGTCCTACACCATAAGGGCGAAACACGTCTGGGGAATAAAATAAAATTCACCAAAACAGTTGTTTGCAGACGGAGTTATTTATAAGAGGATTTCGTGCTTGTTCTGACCGAGCGTTAGGGGGACATAGTTGAATTCCTATTCCGGACACCAAGGTTTCGGATTTATCCGGTTTCACGGAAAAACTCGGCGCAAATACCTTCAAAATGTGATGGTAAATTTCCTTTCTGTTCTTTGGTCTAACGACCAAGTCGTCGACGAACCGAAAGTCGAATCAGTTGAATTTACGACTCAGCTTATTGCGAACCCGATAGGTTTGACTCGAGTTAACTTGTGTTGTTATACAGTATGTCCGACTTTCTTTAATTTCATTCATCGGAGTACATCCCGTGACAAGAAAAACAATTTAGTCAATAGGTGAAATATTGATGATGTCATTACTAGTAGCATAACATTTTTGTCTTAAATTTCGTAAGCTATATAGAGAGAAAAAATGTTCCCTTATAGCAGTGTTTCTAATATTAGCTTATTCCTTGTATGTATATCATCAGTGAGTTTTTAATCATGTTAACTGTAACTATAAGG
Organism: Vandiemenella viatica; assembly: GCA_031002005.1. Classification (NCBI taxonomy): domain Eukaryota; kingdom Metazoa; phylum Arthropoda; class Insecta; order Orthoptera; family Morabidae; genus Vandiemenella; species Vandiemenella viatica. The sequence continues at coordinate 216,604,983 of JARYHS010009186.1, read as the reverse complement.
AACACATTTAACTTCCAAGCGAATTTAATTTTTGACGCTTTCTAATAACTTAATTAATATTTTATTGCAATATTTTAGCCTTGTAATCATTCTGTTTGCATTCTGTGATCTCCCTAGACTGAGATTGAATTACTCCATTTGATGAAGAGATCTTACGATTTAATATTCGGCCTCCAACTAAAGAAAACTGGGACAGCCTCAGACAGCAAGTGCAATGCTGAATACGCAACGCCCTTTATGCTTTTATACCTTCAGCGATAGGAAATCTGACAGAAAATTAAATAACAGAAAATAAATGTTCTTCATATGACTAGTTAGATTCTAATTTATTTGAGAATCGTTTTGGCCAATTTGTTATATTAACCTAATACTACGCGGTGACTGCCAGCTTTCGTCAGCCTGTAGACACCGGACACCTGATGAAGACAGCCGAGCTGGTTGTCGAAACGTTGTGTTTTCAAAACACCATCCGGCTGCACACCCGTGAAGACTACATTGCTTCAGTACGCGGGGAAAGTCTCCACGCACACAACCTAATACTATGATAGTCGATCTCCCTTTTTATGCAAACGGTATATGTTGCGAGTGACGTTACCTTACGATTGTGTTCACTATCTTTTTTTTGATGGGGCGGGGAGGGGGGGGGGGGAGGAAGGAAACATTGATGTCATTAGAAGAGAAGGTAGGGGACTAGGAATGCGAAAGAATTCGGCTATAATCTTTTGAAAGAACCGTTCAGGCATTCACTTAGAATGATTTCGGGAAGCCGGAAGAGGCATCGAACCCACCTTCTCGAGAATGTTAGACCCGAGCTTTAGTCACTCTCACGCCAGGCTCGGTTTGTTCACTCACCTCTACATACAGCTGCAGCCAAGCTCAATGTCACAAATATTGTATACATTTGACACATTCTCCGTTGACAACATTGTCATGCCACTGAATTTCAGTGCCTTGCTTGACACCGTAAATCCCGTTGCTTTTTCTTGAAGGGATGAATTTGATCTTATGTGGTCACACGAAGTTCATCGTATTGGTTTTAAGAAACACGTGTGTGTGTTTTTCAGAGTTTTCATGAGTAGTACAGAAATGGAATGAAACTGATTTTTACCCTTAAGATGTGCTGCCCCTGTAGTCAGGCTGCCCTCAGTACGTAGAAAGATCCATGCGACGATAGTGGGACAATGCTGGCAGCGCATCCTCATAACGGTGCATTAACTGCAAGACTTCTACGAGTAGACGCTAACGGAGCCTGATCAAAGTGTTTACTCCCAACTGAATGCTGCGTGATGGAATAGGTTTTTTTTTTTTTTTTTTTTTTTTTTTTTTTTTTTTTTTTTTTTTTTTTTTTCAACTACAGCGGTTACATCGCTTACAGTGTGTATTAGAACAATCACTACATAAATCTGTATTCGCCCAATTTCTAAGGATTTCTTTGTTAAAGGTATTATGCAAATACTATAGAACAGCTCTGGATGAGGTTTTACAGTCTGAAAGCGTAGGAATATCTTATGATTCTGCAAAACGGTTGATGGACCAATAAATGTTAATCTGTTCCTAATTTGAGTAGATATATACCACAGATGATACTGCATCAAAGAAAGATAAACATCACATACGTTTCCTTCTCTAAAAGATGTTGTTGACTATGTAACTTTTGTTATTTATTTCTTCAGTTTCCTGAACCATAGAAAATACACGAAAAATGTAAATCGAATCCTTCAAAGAGCTGGAACAACACCCGACATATGAAAGTAGCTACTACCGTAGAAACTTCTTAGTGTGACATTTAGATTTTTCCCTTCGCTACTAGGGTTTAACAATTTAAACAAAGCTGCGATAGTAATAAGGTTAATAAAATGGCACTTTTTTTTTTTAAATGTGTCCTATTCTGTAATACAGAACGTCGTTTCTCAGTTTGATCCAGGCTGCAATTCAAGATAATCATAACCTCTGCTAACATTGCGGCTCTAAAACCGAAAGATCTTTCATGCAACCTTTTGTAGACACATCTGGGTACACAGCTACAAGCAAGTTCTTAGTTTTAGAGACTCAAATGAAACATGGTGCACGTGAAAGATATCGTCGGCTTACCAACAATTACTTATAAATTTCAAATATATTAACAAAACATTTTCGAATCTTAATTTCAGATACTGTTGAGATGAAAGTTAATATTTATCCACGCAGAGTCCATTGATTTAAATGTAGTTTTATCGTTATCACCTGTGTCTGTCCTATTTAGCATCATCGCCGGCTGTATTCAGTGCAGTGATATTATAATCTCTGGAATCATTTTGTCCAGTGTGATGAAAGTCAAACTTTATGTTATCTAGTCATTTTTAATACTCTCGAAGATAACGTGCAAACTTGATGAGAGACGAAACATTTTCGACAGTAAAACAAAATAAAAAAAAAGAACTAACTCTCCCACTGTCTGTACAGGAGATTATGGAGGATATGTATTTCGTACTTGTTTTTACTGAGACTACTTGCACTCTTTACACCTGACCCATTATGCTGTTTAAAAATAAATTTGTTACTTCTTGTAATTTATTTGGAATCGATACTGATACCGGTTATTCTTACAGTGGTCGGTCGAATATATCAGTGATGAAACTGGAACAAAAATCGATCCTGAATTACATAATATGAACTCGAGAACAATGTATTTGTGAAGTTACGCGACGTGCACCTTATAATGGAAAGTACATTTCTCAACTACGGAGAAGATTTCTGAGTTCCCGTCCATCTGGAGGAGAGCAACCCCATCAGTATTCCGGCTTGTTGGCCACGTGCACATCAGCAGATTGAAAGCTATCAGTCCTGGAGTTAATTTCCAGCGGTACGGCTTCCCCATTGTCCGACGCCATCCCGACAAGTAATTCGCAAAACCTCCCGCTCTGCTCGGCGAAGACTTACACCGGCGACGGCGTATCTATATTTTAATTCGGAATTTCGACGGAGGAGTCAGAATGGTGCGCGGATTTTCTCGCGACAAGCTGCGCGAATACGTTTCCTAATCTTTTCCATTTTCGCTCCCTCCCTCGCCGCCGAGAGGCGCGGAATCCAATTCTCACTTCTCGAGATGGCGTAATTATATTTCGCTTAAATAAGTGAGCAAAGTAGAAGAGCAGAGACGGATGGGAAGGCGATCGCGGTAGGCCGTTAATACAGCGCACCTTTTCGCAGGCCGTAGATACGGCGCTAGTACATCCAGGCGGCCAGCGCTCGCCTTTGTTTTCCATTTCCAGCGCGCCTCCAGCTCGTTTCCTGCCAGATTATAGCCGGCAGCGGCGGACCGGCGCACCATCTTGCTCATGGAATCATGAAGACTTGCCCAGGAAATGAATCCGCCCGCCGGTGCCCAGATGGAGAGAATAAATAGCCGGCCGAACGGGTTGGGGACGGAGGCGAGACCAGCGTGCGTTGCGCGTTACTTCCAGCCCGCCGCCTTTGATGCTGATGCGACTCAGTCGTGCGAGCGTCCACCGCGCAGGAGTACCAACTTGTGCGTCTCGCCACAGCCTCACGGAGATACGGAGGAGTGCCACCTCGTTTCCGTTTTCGCAATATCATCCAGCCCGCGGCAGGGCACTCGGATCACGACAAAGGCTAAACCGTCAGTATCTACACCAAGCACAACAGAATAGAAACTACTTGTACAATGAATGACAAGGAGTAATCCCCTTACGGTTCACCGACATGCAAAACTGATCAGACTCCAGTCATCGGTTCCTATATATAGGAATCGGGTAGTGTCTCTATAGAGGATTTATAGATATATTTTTTGTTATGGCTTTACGCCTCGTCAACGTTGAGGTCATTAGAGGCGGGAGAGGATTGGGAACAAGGAACGGGAAGGCATTCTGCCATGGCCTTTCGAAGGAAGCTTCCCGGCATTCGCCTGGAGTGATTTGGGGAAATCAAGGAAATCCCAAATCTTGATATATATATATATATATATTCTGTACTGGGATTTAGTGTTTTATTGTTTTAATGTTTTAATTCTCTCTAATGACATAAGAATAATCATGTGTGTTAGTGTCCCCCACAACTCGTCTGAGACAATCATTATTCCTGCCATCTGGCCTGTATTAACGTGAAACGAAACTGAAAACTAAATTTTAACATATCCGAAAATTTACACCCATTGGTAAAGCATGAATGTGATCTTTGATGAAGAATCATTTCTACATCTTAACGGTATTTTAACTTCAATGCGTATTATCGTTGATGTAAAACCTTGTGTTTTAGATTAAATGTCATGGTGCTTTTAACGTATATACCCATTGACATAAAACTTGATTCCCAATTTAATGTAATTTTCTGTTAATCTGTGTATATGTCGAGGTTAAATTTTATTATGTCATGTTTTTCGCTGTATAGAGGAAAACCAAATGCCATTAATATAAAAAAAGAAATTATTAATTCACACGACAAATCATTTAGGAACGTCACGGCAAAATTGAAAAAGAGTTCACACTATTTATGTGACAAGGGGATCGAAATAATTAACATTTATTGACTTTTTAAATTTGTCCTGTAGTAAGAAAACAGTTTGAAAGTACGGTTAATTGATCGGTTAGGCTAAAGTCTCGTGGCGCTATACACGTGTCGAGAATTATTAAAATTGGTCTTCCACTGGTTGGTGAAGATTACCCGCATTGTTGGTGAACCCGCAGTGTGTCCATACAACGCACAGCTCGTCCCCGGTGACGGCAGTCGACCGCCCTCGTCACATCGGGTGTTCAAAGAGAGCAGATGTCTCCACTCTCGTAGTCAAAACTGTTCTACTCGCTCACTGCACATCCAGCGACCAAGAAACCTCTCTTCGACTCTCGGGGTCACCCTGCGATGCCGCCGACCACGCGGTCCCTTCAGCAAATCATCTCCTCCTCTCTTATTCGCTGTTAACATTTATCACCGACAACAGTATCTGGAACTAAAATTATCTTATTGGCTGTTTGAATATCTCCTCTTTCTACCATGCACTGAGAAACTGGGAACTGGCAAGACTGCGGGTGGAATTCTTTATACATCAGACATCCTCGATAAGGGGTAATAAAAGTCTTGGGCCGTGTTATAGTGGCTTCCCACAGCCCATGGTTTTGTATACCGCGCCATGCAACCGAATGGTACAGATCAGCACGCGTCACAGGCTTGAGGCTAGCCCTCCACAACTCGTAGCCACCTCTCCATCACGTCGCCTAGTGTCGTTTCAGCTATCCGGGCGTTTGATGTTTACTCATAGTGTGACGGATAAAGGTGTTTCATCCCTGCCAGTGCAGGCGGCTCCCTTTCCTCAATCTACTGCTGACAGCTGGACCGGCGCGGCCGGTAAATGCACGGTCCGTGGGAAGCCACCTCTAGGTTAAGAGCTTTCTCCGCTGGCAGGTCGCACAGTTTTTTTTTGTTTTTTTGTTTTTTTTTGTCACCGCTGCTCATCAAAAACATTCAAGACCACGAAACGGCGGCATCACTTCCCTCCTGTGAGCCACACTGCATTGCATTGCATGAGATATATATATTCACCTCCAGTCAAAACAAAGAAATTTCTATTCCAACTAGCGGCTGTTGTGTAATACAATACAGTTTTTTCCCCCTGTTCAGTACCTCTTTTGACTGTTGGTGATTAAGTTCTTAGTAAATAGATGCATGATTTCATCGTTCGTTCATGTGATTGGCTTTAAACCTCGTTGAAGTGGAGGTAATTAAAGGCGGAAAAGGACTGGGAGCAAGGAATGACAAGGAATTCGACTATAACCTACTGAAGGAATCATCCCGAATTCTCCTGGCGTAATTTTGTGAATCAATTGAAAACCGAAATCTGGATGCTCAGACGGAGATTCGAACCAGCGTCCTCCGAATATCAAGCACGAGTGTTCAGAGTTTCAACTTCAAAAATTGTATTATTCATATCATCACACCAACACAGGTAATTTTTAAAAGTGGTTAATGGCAGAAGGAACTAATTCTACAAGTAACAGTTTATGCAGTTGTAAACGTTATCAAGGAGCTGCAAAGTCTTCGGTTTCTATAATTTAAGTCACCAAGTGACAGAATTTAACAGAGAGCATTGCCCTCGCGTCGTGACTACTTGGCAATCCTGAGTGTGTGAAAAGTGAGTGTAGTTTTCAGGGCAAAAATTAAGGTACCCCTTGAATATTACCATTTAAAAACCTTAATCAGGGAGCCAGGCAGCTACAGTAGACGTTGTAACATAGTGGAAAAAGTCTGCCTGATTAATATTATGAAACCATAGTCATAATTTATTAATACTTTTTTTTTTTTCAATGGTCTCATGTATTCTTTGGCATTCGGTTACTCTTGGAGAATGTTTGATTGTTACAGTTACGCGATCAGAGACAGAGGCAATGTACCGAGCAGAAATTGTTATGTTCAGAGACAATATTTAGTTCGACTACAAATATTAGGTGACGGTTTTTAATGAGTAAGTGTACGTGTACGAGTGATTACAGCGAATGTTTTAAAGACGCAGCAGTGAATTAGACACTTCAATTTTGTTCCGCCATCACTGTTAATAAAGAAATTGCATTATTCCAACATTTAAATTTCTTTTTTGTTGTTTACTGTCGAAATCAAAAGGTACAATATTAAAATTACCATGTTGATTGAGTGTAAAGAAAACTGCATTCTGTCTTTTAATTTGAAGACAATTTAAAGAGTGAAATTAAGTGAACGAGAGTTTTGTCCCTTGGAGGCCGAGGAGAAGAACCTATTTATACCATCAACAGCTATCTAAATGAGCTGATTCAATATTTTACAAACAACCAACAACTATTACAAATTCAACAACCTGTGTGCTATATGCGTCCAGTCTCTCTGTGTTTTTACACACACAACCAAACAGCAATATAATGTCAATATCCTCACATTTTTTTACTACAGAACCCAAATTCAAAATGTTACTGAAATTTATTACTAACTTCTGTGCGCTAATAGAATTCAGTAATGAAAAATATGGAAAAAACTAAAAAGTGTATTTTCAACAAACAAAAATAGAGAGGGTGAGAAATAGTAGACGAACCATCATATTAACTTATGAAAGACCAAACCGAAGTTGTGTCGAGTGTGGCACGTGGTGTATTCCCTACGACATCAGAATTTGGCGGACTGCGTGGCCTTTCCCGCCGCGGCTGATGAAGCCTCCCCTGTGATTGATGCCGGGTGCCAGTATCGACCCCTGTGGACGCTCACCGCGTGCATAATTCGCCAGGGCGGCCCTTATCGCTGCTGGGCGCACGCCTCTGCGACGCAGGGCGCGCATTTTTGCTTGTCTGGGGGCTGCTCGGGTGCTCGGGGCGCCAGACTGGACGGCGGAAATGAAGTGCGACTCGAGGGCTGCGATCCATCACCGCGTCCGGCCCAGCTGCCGCCCGCGCGCTGCAGTATCCTCGTTAGCACCGGCTCCCTCCTGTCACGGTCGCCATCGCAACTTTGATTCGCTTAATTTTCAAGAAAACTCACTCGCTATTATTGTGAACGTAGTTACGACATATTCGATAAGCTACATTTGTAAGGAATCATACAGGTTTCATCTTGTTTTCGCCACTACCCAAATGGTTAAAAGCCCAAGCTGCACATTTCTGTGGTCGTTTAATGTTAAGTGCCATTTATTTCATTCGTGAAGAACACAGTGCGATCTTATTTTGTTACGGTTGCCTCGGAAAGTTCGTTACTATTCATGGAAAACGTACGTAACACAACATTATGATTCAAGCTGTATATTTCTCCTACTACTATTAAATAGTAGCAGTTCCACGACTCATATAACATTTTTGTGTTACCTGCTTTTAATATGTTTTTCCTTCTGTGCTGGATTCTTTCTCGATACTCCCGTTTCACTCATGTAATATAGTTTTTGCATTCAAAGAAACTGAACATTATTTATTTCATTTCATAATGCTGATGCCTTGAAGTATCATTAAATTTCAGAAACTATTTTTAAAAAGTGCTTTGTGAACTTATGTTATCTGAATTTTTTTTTGATCCTCTATAAATACAGAGCACAAAATAATTAATTAACTAATTTACTTCTGTATTTTTTACAATTATTTTCTTCCTATGTATAATTTCAGCTTTGTGTATTATATTTTTTTCGTTCATCAGTCTCTGGAATAGTTTTTGATCCAGTTCTCACTATCCACCTATACTGAATTCATCTTTTCGTATCAATTACAGCTTGTGGCCTCAGTTATCTGCTTAATATATTCAGCTTTAAATCCAAATTAAATTTCCAAAAACTGCAAAACATCCTTTTCTAGTCCTGAACTTAATCTTTCATTCTCTACTTCGAGAATGCAGCCAAGGAAAATTAATCAATCTTAGGAAACACAATTTTTAAGACAAATGAAAAGTATACTGCATAGATTATTTCCATAATTTGTCCGCAGCGGAAGTAAATATGATTCAGCCCCCCTTCAAATTTATACTAAATAAAGTATTAGCTTACAATGAAAATTTTGAACGTGTATGTCACAGTAAAATGATTGACATTTTCAATTAATTTACACCTCAAAAATAGGTAAATCACCGTCTCATAGTTGAAAAAGTAGAGATCTTATCAACTAATTTTACATTAATTGTTACAAAAACCATCTTAAGTTTCAAAATTTTCCATTTTGGTTTTTCTTTGTGTTTCAGGTAAGTAACAGAAGAATGTTGATGTGGGAATTACACACAAATAGTGAGTACGGACAAAATTCTGCAGTTGTAATTTTGTTAATAATCTCTGGTACTTACCAGCTGCTTACAAAGTATTGTAGGCTTCCTTGTAATTTTCTGCAGTGGTAATGAAATTCTAGAAACAGTGTCTCAAAATAATGCTCGATCTTCGATACACTCATATTTCTTAATGTATGACATCAATGCGAAAGCAGACAAAAGGGTTTTATGTATCACTAAACATAATAACTTGGCGGAACATATTCCTCCTTCACTTACAGACTGAGATCGTGCTGCAGTTACGTTTTTTTTATTCGATTTATGAACTGTTCTGAATCATTCTCACCGAAGTTTTCGATTCCACCGCTTTCTGGAATCAGTTTAGAAATAAACCGAAATCGTTCTCAATGTTCACCATGACCTGATTCTTTACTCATAATTTTTTCCCCCGGAGTACAGTTCCCTGTTAATAGTTACAAACAGAAAATTAACAGATATGTCCCTATATCCCTTCTCCGTTCTAGGGATTGATCATTGGAGAGAAGAGTTGAAGATAAATCACTGAATTTCATAGACGTTATTTCAAAAACCACTCAAATCTGTGAAGAAACGCTTCTGTTTAAGCTAAAAGTCGCCATTTTTCATGCTAATGAGGTTTGATACGGTAGAATAACTCTGCGTTCACTTCTAGAAGTCGAAATTTGCATGAACTGAAGACAGCATGGTTAGCCGTATAAAATGTTCCTAGCCTCCAACAGGGATACACGTCAATTTGATACGACGTTTCGAAGCTGCTCTCAGATTTCCTCTAATACAGCCTGCGCCGGGTAATATGAAGCTATATATATAAGGACGGACTCTCCGGGAGCTCTAGAGATGAACTCTAATAGCGGATTCTAAACGCCGCATCAAATTCACGCGCTTCCCCCGTGGGAGAACCGAGAAGATTTTATATAGTTAATGGTGCCTTACCACGGCTCGTGGTTTTGTAGGCTGATCAGCACGCACCACAGGCTAGTCCTCACCCTCGCAGCCATCTCTCCACCACTTTGCCTAGTGTATTTTAGCTACCCGGGCGTTCGATGTTTACCGACTGGTTGGCGGATAGAGATGCGCCGTCCCTGCCAGCAGAGACGGGTCCCCTCGCACAACGACCCGTTGTTCATCGATAGATCGGCGCAGTTGGCAAACGCACTGGCCGTGGGAAACCACCTTTATACTTCGGGAAAGCTCCCATTCATTCATAAGAATCGTTAGCTACAAACTCCAGACATGCTTACTCACAGAATGGTCATCATTCACTTGGTTTTAATCTCTTGAAAGGTGACTGGTCCTTTGGGGCTTAAAAAAATCTTAGTCAGATCGGAATCTAGTCACAGGTGGTGTAGTGCGTATCCAGCCGACCTAGGTACTAAGCTGTATCACTTCTGTGTACATGGTACAAGAAGTTTTGAGTGGCGACAGAGCTGCTGCGGTGTTTGCGAGCCGGACAAATGGTGGGTCGCTATCAGTTATGATCCGCGCTGGGCGTAATCCAGGTGGGCAGAGCAGGGTGATTAGCTGACCATCACTCAGTCGCCCGCCGATACAGCCGCCTGCCTGACAAATGGAGCCTCCCGCTCTCGCAGCGCTCTCGATAATCATTCTGCTGATCGCTATCCACCACACGCCACGTGCCAGACTCCTTGCTGGCACATTCAGTATCTATACAAGCTACCTCGCTCACTGTGTTCGTAATGCTTACGTCTTCGTTACAATACTAGCTGCGGTCACAGATTGTGACAATACCACACCCCACCAATCATTTTTATTATTTTTGGGATTAAATACACAACTGTATGCCAGTTAATTGGTTATATCATAGGATTACATAAGCCGTACTATAGTCTTTGGGTTTAACATAAATTTAGTAGCGTTAACTAATGTAAAGAATCTTTGGAGGTGACGATGGTATAACAGCTAAGGGAGCGTCCATAAACTAAGTAGCTCCATAATTGTTTAATTATTATTTCACATTTTGTTGCAATATGTTCATTGTCAACTGTAATGGTTTCTATCATTATTTAATCACATAATCAGGAGGTTTGTGAAAGTTTACTCGAGAGATTGTAAACACTACTGAAATAATAATAAAAAGAGATAAAAATTAGGTTCGGGAGATTAATTATTACATTTGAATTTAAATGAATTATGATTTTATAATTAATAAGGGAGCATCCATAAATTACGTGAGGTGTTTTTCCGTATTTCCGGACACCGCCCCCCCCCCCCCCCCCCTCTCCTTAGAAATCGCCCTCACAACTTTTGGAGACACTTTTTCTTTAAGGTCTCACCCTCCCAAAACCGGTTACACCCACACTTTTCGACGAAATACCTCCCTAAAATTGACTTTCGCGTAATTTGTACAGAAAATTTTTTTTTTAGCTCTACAGTCCAGCAAAAAATTTTCAAAACTTCACGTTAAATTGACGTTAACTCCCCCCCCTTCCCCTCCCCTGGTGTGATTTCGCCAGATCCCCCTTTTTCTATTTCATCTCACCTAATTTATGGACGCCCCCTAATCGTGATAAAATATTTTTTGCTTTTACAGAAAGCAAAGATTAAACTTTCAAAATGTGTAATTTATTAAGAAAGCAAAAGGAGAACTCAATAAAATGTAGTTTGTAAAACCTTTACATTCATGAAAGTAAATTCTTATATTTAATGCATGAAATTTTAACTAGGTGCCCTACCTAGTTAAAATTTCAGATAGTATTAAAAAAAAAGAGATTTCGGAGAGCAGTTAGAAATCTCTTTCTACATACAGGCTCCTATAAGAGCGTTTCTAGTTCGACCAATACCGAAGAGCAATGTAGTTTAAATGTTTCTCAAAGATAGTGGCAGTGGTTGGCAGTCAATCAGCACCTTAGCTGCTTCTGTTCACTTACGGCTTACAATTTTACAAGCGATACAATATATGAAGATGGCTGCAACATCCAAAATCATGTGTCACATGCACTTGTGCAGAGTGGCACCAAGCCACTAACTCCGCGAGCCAAGTGACGCAGTCGATGATCCCGGCTCGAATCCATGTCCCGTTGCCTCTCTCCCTCCAGCCTCTCGGCTTCCCGTTGGTTTGCAGAAAAAGAAAAGAAACGGAAAAACAATCACCTTTGACGCTGCTTTACATTCGTGGCACATCTAAGAAATCTGCTGCTCCACTCACTTCCAAAATGTCTTTCTTGGCTCTCTCTTTCAGCAAACTGTGCTCCTTAATCTAGTAAAAACGCGCTGTCTCACGTTCGCATCTCAACAATGGCATCCACGTGCAACGCAGACATGTCGCTCGGCAGGTTTGATCCCCTACCACACAAAACACTAAGACGCGCCTCATAGTGGGAAGAGTCTCGCCTGTGCTGGCGGGGACGGCGCACCTCTATCCGTCGCCAGGCGGTAAAGACGAAAGGCCTGGGTAGCTGAAACGACACCAGGCGAGGTGGTGGGGAGGCGGCGAGGGCTAACCTGTGACGCGCGCTGGTCCGTACTCTTCGGCTAATCAAAAACCACGCCTCGTGGGAACCCACATTAAGAGCAATGACCTGCCCTAGCGTTATTTTCTCGGGACCGTGTCCTACCGACGAATTGTTTACAGTACGCCAGACTACCTTAATAAAAGACGAAAATTCCTTTACTGCGTTCGCAGTCACAAATGATTATTCTGTTCTGTCTTGAAAGTATCAGGATTACGTAAATAATTAATTAATTCTGTTTGGTCGTAATGACCTGGTGACAGGGTGTCTATTGGCTGCACCTCCCGCCTTAACCTAACCCGGCAATCCTGCCGGCTGCAGGGGACCTCCAATTTAACTTGGAATTCGAATGACGGTAGCGTCCTGACGTCCAACACATTATACACCAAGCTGTGCCAGAGGTGAAGGTCGGATTAATGACATATGATAATCCCCGCCGAGACAGGGATTCGAACCGGGGACCTTTCGATCTTCAGTCAGACACCTTAACCACTGAGCGATGAGACCGCTAGGATTATGTAATCATTCAATTAGATCATTTCAGTAGTAACAATCGGTTGTACTCGGCTGGCTAATGCAGTGATGGGTATACGGAGACAGAAGGACAACAGAAGTTCCGCTAAGGTGGCGAGCGCTGGGTGACCGGCGAAAGTTGCCTCGGGAATTCCTGCCTCGGGGCATTCGCTATCTCGGATCGGGGGAATTCTTGCTGTGCTGTGTGGATGTAATGAGGTCACGGCTAGTTCTGCTGTCGGAAAGGTTCCTCCAGATCGATTAGAGGTCGACAGACAGCGTCCGGATAAGGAACTCCTTAATTTGCCATCGACCACCGCGCTGTGGGTCATGCGAATATTAAATCAGCCGAACGCTATCGACAATCTAATAGGCAAACAATTACCACAAACCATTTGTCTTTCTGCGGGACCTGCACCGATTGGAAACGACGATTTATCTGTTATTGTGGCGAAGACAGTGATGTCAACAGAGTAATCAGAACTCTATAAAGGACTGAAAACGAATTTCTAGTTTTTACGATACTACATAAATAGCTATAATTGTCATAAGGATGATGATGTCTTTGCTGGGTTAAGTATCAGATGCGCAAGTTTGATATATTTTACGCTAACAACGATTCTCTCTGTCTGGTTAATTAGAAGGTGCTAACTAAAGCTAACTAAACAAAGCGTATTTTTCTTTTACCTTTCTTTGGAGAATTATTGCTTATCGACGGGCAGTCATTAAAGCCAGGATAGGAAAAAATGGCCTTTATCAAGAAATCACCCAGTCATTCTCCTTCAGTGATTTCGGAAAACAACAGAAAACTAGATAGACACCTGCGAAGATAATATCGCATCATTACGCGGTAAAAGTCTTCATTCGTACTCGAATTGTAAATTTGATGTTTGTGATAGGAAGGAATTGAAATAAAGAAGAGTTAAAAGTTACATAATTAATTGTATCTTTTTTTTGTGGTGTAAGTTCGGTAATACAAATAAACTAGTTCATAAATACGTTCTTTGTGTTAAGTCGGACTACTTACCACAATTTCCGTTATGAACTTTACCAGGTAAAGAAACTTAACGTTAATTCAATGTATGTCTCTTACCATGCTTTAGGAGTATTTTATGTAGCTCATATGCAAGGTCTCTTTAATCTCAATCGTCATAAGTTTCCACCGATTTTCTTATAATCCTTACCTGCGAATATCTGTATTGACTTGTTTTCTGCCCCTCATCAATCTGTCCCTTGGGTGTTGTTCTCAGGAATTTCCGGGCTATCTTCACACCCCAAAATTTGTCTCATGTGTAAATACTACATAAACAGGAGGATATGTATTTCCTCAAGAATTGTTCTATTTTCACTCATTAGTCTTTTCATTTTCTTATTTGGTAAGTGTTTTAATGGCGATATCCTTGCACTTCTTTGAAATATTCATTTCCACAGCCTTCACTTTCTGCTCATACGTTTCTCGAAATGAATGGTTTTTATTTCCTAATCCTGCATGTGTTCTTATCACGATACCCTCGAAGTTGTTCATAATAAATCCATGTAGTCAGCCTCAGCCCTCAGTGTTTGTCAGACGTTTCTCTCGCTGCCTGATACTATTTGTGTGTGAGTGTGGCCGTAATAAGGTGTGAGGTGAGGCGGGGTTTGAGGTAAGGTGCAGCACTGCCGATCGCATCTGGCCTCTGATCTACAGATACAGCACTGCTACGACCAGAACCGGCCGCAGCAATAAAAGCCAAACATTAGCTGATGGCGCCGTGACTGCTGACATTTTCCACAGTGTGCAATATCACGACGTGAGCTGGCACACAGAAGTCAAGCTTCAATCAACCAAGCTTACGAAGCAGTGAGGATGGCGTACTTGACACGAAACAGAAAACTATAAAACTTTAATCGATAAAGGTAGAGTTATAAGTATACCAAAAATCAACTTTATTTGCTCCATAAGTGTTAAAAACATATTATTTTTGATAAGATGAATAGTTGATAAGTCACGTGACGCGAAACGGCAATCTCAGTGCGTGACGTCACGTCCCAGCATGGACTAGTTTTGCTCCGTGCGTTAAGCATCTGTCGCCAATCTATGCGTGGTATACTTAACGTTTTAAGTTCGTTTATTACTTAATTCTGGTTACCAATCCATAAAACATAACATTTGCAATGAAAGCTGGGTTTACCAAAGGAAACGACTATAATTTGCCCAAAATTTAGGTGACGAAGACGGGAATGTTTTTCGCATAAAACAGTGATTTTTGCACTGAAGAATTGCGGAATGTCAAAATTTACCTCAGAGTTATGTACCCCAAAACCTGAAATCGTGCTGAAAAGTGCACATATTGTCGTGTAAGAATGAAGTCTTTCTCGACGTTTTATTTGAATGTTAGGCTTTAGACTCAGTTTAGAGGATACATTACATAAACTTATATAGCCTAGAAAGAATTGTTGCTATAAGCTGAATATAGATTAATAGGACCATTATTAGCAGAAGCAGTAGTTAAGTTAAAAACGTAGCTTAATCGCTGTGGAAATTAGTAGAAAAGGAACTAGCAGCTAGCATTATACACGACGATATACCAATATTCAGATGAGATGATATATTAATTGTGATGATAAAGTATAACTAAACCTATTTAAATGCAACTGTGTTTTATTAACCATAGGCTATTAGAAAAGATAAATAAATCGCAACCATTTGTATGATGAACGGCGTAATTAGGAACATATTTTGAAAAGAATTACTAATTTTCTAGATGTATCATGCACTTGTATTCTTTTAAATCATTTATCAGATGATGTCTGACTAATTTCAACAGGTTATAAAGACGTTGAGTTTGTGGGAGCATACGACACTCAACTTTGAAAGGGATAATTCATTTATTAATACAAATTTAATTTTAAGAGAGAACAAAATAGTGAGGTACATAGATTATGAAACGTAATTAAATATTAAGTAAAAACTTCCGTCAAAGTAATCTTCACAAAAGGCTTTTGTAGACAAATATGATGGGTCACGTCGTGTAAGTTTTAGTCTTTTTTCCACATATATTCCTTATGCGGAACGTGAATAAACAATCTACTTTTTGCATGATGTGGGCTATTAACAAACTGAGGCCCTATACATCACCTATGAATTATCAAATTATCGAACTCATTTTACCAACGAAATACACAAACCACCGCTTTGCTTACAGCCGCTCGATTAGGAATGTGACGTCACAAGAGACGACATTATGGAAACGGACAATTTTGCATTTTTACGGTTTTTTTTTTTTTGTTATAGTAGACGCACAGCTGCAATATTGACTACGTGGTTCAGCCCCGGCGGAGGCAGAACTTTTCACTACCCAGGACTCGGTGAGATGGATAGCAGTGGGTATCGTGCACATTATTAATCACCACATTACGTATTACAGTTCTGGAATAAATAAATAAAAACATCGTCTCTGTGTATATGGGCAAAGGAGATACGACACTGTTGTTCGTCGCTCGTCTGTCGCATGGGACTCAAACACGTGGCAGCCTCTTTCGTAGAAAATGACATCGAAAAGTAGGCATTACAGCCATGACTATTTTCAGTTAATTGGATCAGTATATTTCCATAAATCTGCTAATATATGTTCTAAGCATGAAAGAAAAACAGGACAATCAATACACTTAATTAAAAGAAACGCCCTAGCCTTCGGCCATAATCCACAACTTGGCGTATGGCAATATCTACAGTTCTGCAAATCTTTCTGATATAAATAACGAATGATAAAATAACCAATACTATCACCTAGAGAGCGAAGATCACCTCATACTCTCTCTTGCAGAATACTGAAGGCACGAAGGGGCGTACCACTACTACTCATCCCAGAAAACCCCAAGTGATTGGGTATATATGCGGATTCATATATATTTATAACAACTAATAACAATAATATATATATATCTATATAATAATAACAATAATAATAATAAAATTAAAAAAGGCTCAAAAAAAAGGACAGAAATAGAAAGGGGAAAAAATACCCATTAAACAAATTTAAGAAGGCAATGTCAAAAAGGCAAATACTTCTACAGATGAATTCCTCAGCCTCAGGGCTAAGGAAGAAAGATAGAGCCTCGCAATTTTTGATTAGGAGAAATGTGCAGAGGTACAATCATAATGTTTTGATTGTCTTAAATTTAACAATAAGCCTTACACAAGTTGCCAACTGTTATGTGAAAGAAGCCGTTCCCGGCATGTCAATGAAATATAATATTCACAGACACTCCGCCGGATGATGTTGAAGAAAAACGAGCTTTCGGCGCGTGCTTTCGATTGTACCAAAAGTAACGAGTAACTATACGATGGTAACGAGTGCTGATTGGTTTAGTAACGAATACATACAGGTACATAAATTCTCCTTACTTTCACAGCACTAATCTGAAGTAATTTTGGGTAACCATAATAAACAAAACTACGGACGTCCTGACCGGGAATCGAACCTTCGTTCATCCCAGCAGTAGCCACCATGCCCGGCGTTATTTCGACCTCAAATTTATGAACAAAAAAACATTTCAGTATCAGTTGTTGAGAATGGAACTTTTAATTGGATACGATTTTGGCTATGGATACCGCGGCTGCGACTGCCTTTCTTTTAATCCGCAGCAAACAAATATTGCGAGACGATCGGTTTGCGGAAAGTGAAATGGTAATGGCGGCTGGCATGGATTTCGACACGGCGTGGCGATGTGGCGATAGTGCACACGGGTCGAGCACTCGCTCCCAAGGACGAGAGAGGCGCGGTAAACAGACAGTCGTCCAGCTCGGTCTTTGTTCGCAATGGAGGGGCCATTGTGGGCCGCCGATTTATAGGTGTTTGTAACGCAAGTGCGCCCGCCACGAACAATAAACAATGGGTGCGAATAATCAATCAGTGATCTGTGATCGGACGGGAGGGATGGAATTCTCCTCCTCCACTCCCAGTAGGTGCGGCTCCGGCAGAAGAACCCAACCAGTGCTGCCAATTTAGTATTTGTATGGCTAAATTTAGCTCATTTCCAAGTGATATAGCATGAAAAAAACTCAATTTAGCATAAAAAATTTTCAGTTTAGCATATAGTATATTTTTTGCATTTTTTCCTGATTTCTTAGACTGATAAAATTCCAAATAAAAAGCATTAAAAAATTTTAGTGAAACATTTCTTGCATATTTTGCCACTGCAAAAAGGCCGAATATGAAGATCGAACTACAAGAAGTGTACACAACTAAAATACAAATTACTATTTCTCCAGTAGCAAACATAATATAACAAATTCACATATTGATTTTTTTTTAAATTAATCCTCCCTCCTTTTGCCACTTTCCAGTAGCTTTTATATATATATATATATATGTTGAGGCCATCTGGAACCACGTTAAGCCTTTGTGGAATTGGGCCCAGAAATACTTCATTCGTTTTTAGTGTGCCTGTTTGCTTTCTTCTGTGCAAGGTGTACCACGTCTTCTTTAGGAGTGTTCGTCTCGAATTGTCCCATTTTTCATTAACTTCTTCCGAAAAAGATCTCTATTGGAAGCAGCTTCGGGTTCTAATCCTACCAAAAGAAGGTCTTCTTTAGTAGCCTATATATTAAGCTCTCTCTCTCTCTCTCTCTTTTCTGCTCTGATTTTCCCCTATAAGAAATACTACCCAATAGCCAAGCAAATAATTATATACACTTTCTAATGTAGAGAGTCTGGTTCATTCCCAATGCGTAGCTGTCAAGAAAATAACACAGCACTGTGCTGATAGAATCCCACGTATAACTCGGTATTATCAACTTAATAATAATTAGATGATAGTTGAACGTCCGTACTATTACGAAAGTTTTAATCTGACTATTTCATGCTTTGATGATATGAAAGATATTACTATCAGGATGACTACGTTACGATTATTTTAATGACTAAAACATTGGTAGAATAGAAAATAAAAACGTTTTAAAGGAGAAGAATTCTGGAGGATAAAACAAAAAAAGCGATTAGTATTTTGTTCGAATGTTTTAGTTGACTCATCAACGTTTAACCTATGAACGGAATTCAGCAGTATTATTTCATAAAAAAAAAGTTTCAAAAATTTTTCTTTCATTATTTTTATCTGAATATTTTTTAAAATAGATCAGTCTTGTAGCGACAAAAGCAAAAAAAAAAAAATATTAATAATTTTAGCTCCCAACAAAACTCTTTTTATGTCTGATTTATGTCTGATTTTCATTATTTGTAGGAAAGTAGTAAAACTAATAGCTTCTTTCTTATTTTATTTGAAAACGTAACAGCAACAAGAATCGAACATTTTCCGATGCAAGATAAACATACATGCATTGTGCCTTCTGCGATACGTTAAAGTTGTTAAGCTCTAAGCACAACAAGAGAATCGTGTTAATTGGAGCTATTCGTTTGTTTCTTTCTCCCCCAGTTAATGAAGTCGACGTTACCAGCACGTGAACAATATGTAAACGAACGCAGTCACGCACAGGAAAATTAACACGCAGATTTAAAGAGGCCGCTGGTGAGGCGATCTTCGCCTTGTCTTGCGCCGTAAACACCCCCCCCCCCCCTCCTACCCCGCGAGGACCGGGTCTTCCTGGACGGTGATTAGTGGCTCATTAAATGACGCTCACTTGACTTAATTAAGAAGCTCGTTAAGATGATGACATCTACAAGCGCTGTCTCGCGCCGTATCTATTTGGAGCGCGGCTTAGCGGCAGAAAAAATAATTAGCCGTCCGCAACAGGGCGGAAGATTAGCCGCTCGAGTCCTCCCCAAAAATTACTTTTTAAGAAACATCGCGGCTTAGTTGACGCTCATTAAACGTTCGCGCAACGCGCTCAGCCAAATGCGCTTCGTTGTGGAGCTCGATTACTTGCCTGCTTCCAGATAAGGATCTGCGAAGATGAAACAGAATATACATCGTAGGTACCAAACCTTTTTTGGCCTACCGCCCACTTTTCGAAATCAAAATTACTCACCACCCTCCTTTTCGAACAAACAATTGCTCACTACTCCCTGTTCAGAAAAAAAAAGAAAAACACAACACAGCGACTTCCTTTCTTGCAATAAATAACATAACAATTTTTTTGACTTCTAAACCAAATTTTTGAAAGATTCGATGACTTCTTAGGTGAAGTGTAAGATATCAAATGTCCTTGTTTTTCTAAAATTACTTTATTAAAACATACAAATAAAATTGTTTGTATTGTTCACAGTTTGATTAACAAATACATATTATTAAAATTGTAGGGATGAGCTTAGTGTAATGAAATTAATTTTTCAATATTTTGTGCCTTATTTGTCATCAGCAATCTTGAATTGCTGTGTTACACTATTGAAAATCTGTTTCTTTTCTAAGCCAACAAATTGCTGACTAAACTAAATCCTCTTTGGCTACACATGATCATGGGAAAGCAATTAAAAAATTCTTTTATGAAGCTCTTAAAGCCAGAAATAATACTGGAAAACAAGAGGGTGGTGGATGGTACCGCTAATATACATGACCTCCCACAATATTACTTTTAGTTTTGACTTCTTACAACTGTGTTAAATAAGTACTTTACAACTAATTGTTCCATATTTGGATAAAAAGAACTTTTTGCAACCAAACGTTTGTAACATACTCTATACACCATCCGAAACAATCTTTTTATTTTTATAGAAAAATTTGTTTACTTCTTCACATACAGGGAGACGGGCGATTAACGTCCAAAATCAAATAAAAAAAACCTGATTAGGATGATTTATTAATTGCCAGAATAGACGATTTATTTGCGTACCTTTTAGATATATGATTTATTTTGTACTTTTTACCACTTTTTTATCGGTGCTATCTACATTACTTTAGCAAATTATTTTTTTGTGCTTCTTCGAAACCAGAATACATCTGGAGCTTCCACATATGAACTGTCTATGTGCCGCGCCGTAGCTACATTGTCACATTAAATGAAAAACTTTTATCAACCTTTGATCAATTTTGAGATTTCTTCAGGAAATATCAATAACTGGATGGTGATAATTCAACCTTAGCGAAATGTTCTCGTTCACCGTGAAGTTTGAAGGTTTCAACTGTAGTTACAACGAGGGAGCTGAGCGTTACTGTGTTGGTACCGTGTGCGTTCAAATCCTGAGAGGATCTTCGCTAATGACAGAACGCCGCACCGACAAGGCTAATCTGCTAATCGATGCAGAAAACGTTTTGACACCATCCGATGGCATTCTCTCCGGAGGACGCTATCGGGAGGGTATTAAATCACTTGTTTGGTTTCATCACACAGCGAACGTGATTGCAGGAGCAGATGGGGATTACAGCAGCCTACGCTGACAGCGGTTCTTCGGTTCCTCTCTGAAGCAAACAATACAGTCACAAAGCGTTGCTACTAGATACACAAACACACGGGAAAGCAAACACAAAACAAACGAAAATTACTGGATCGTCGTTGGAGACAATGTTGGTCTTGTTTACGGTCACAATTTCTGTCAGAAAACTGACACTTATTGAGCAAAAAGAGATCTTTACCTCTATTAAATTAAAAATATAAATAGTGTGAAGTGTGAAACACTGGTACAAAATATGGCGAGAATTTCAAGTTATATATTTTTTCCGATAATTAACTGAATTTATTTTTTTGCCAAAAATAGACTGTTCTGAAAATAATTTTGTTTTCGGTTCAGGACTGCTTATATCATTTGTCACAGTTCACTTTGTTCATTCTCTTCGATTAATAAACTTCCCGCAACAGATAACACGTCGGGACCATCATAATGTTAGACATCTCAGCTTTTTATATCTATTAATCGCCATTATGGAATGCACTCTCACAACGTAGTACTAAGCAACTTTGTTTAATCTTAATCGTTATATCGAAACTAATCAAAGATATTTAAGTGGAAATATATTTGGATATTAATTCACCGAGCTCGGTAAGCTACCGGTAAGGCATCATCCTGATATTTTGGTGGATGCGGGTTCAAATTCCCGTCCGGCCATGGTTTTCCGTGGTTTTCCGAAATCAATCCGGGCGAATAAGGATATGGTTCCTTCAAAAGGCAATGGCCGAATTCATTCCCGTTCCTTATCTCGACTCCTTTCTGACCTCTCTTGACCTCGGAATCTGTGAACCGTAAAATCCTCTCTCTCAAAAAAAAAAAAAATAATAATAATAATTGTTGAGAACAATTTTGTTTAACGTAATTACATATATATGCGTGTGTGTCCCCATATATGTCCCCCTATATTTATCTTTACAGCCACAACTAACTGGCGCAGGTCACTTGTGTTTGTGTGTGGACGTAGCCTCGAGTCTCCAGTCATGCAGTATGGTGGTTGCATGTCGATAGCTGTGGACGTATGGGAGATATGGTTGAAAGTGGTCGACCTACGGCATATTCATATTTCGACCAGACGTGTCTGTCCCTATATTTCACTTTGTGACCACAATTACCTAGTGTAGACCACTGATGTTTGTGTGTGGTAATATCCTCGAGTCTCCTATCGAGCACTATGATGGTTTGCTTGCGGTAGCTATGGAAGTGTAAGAAAAATGGTGGTTGAAAGTTATCGACCTAGGATATTTTCATATTTCAACCAAAGTGGTCTAAAAAATTTGAATGTACTGGAATGCTCTTGAATGTACTAAAATGTTTTACGATACGACAAATTTTTCAGCTATTAACAAATATAAATAATTTATGCTAGATGTATTTAGTGTGTGAATCTATTTTTATGGGACGTTCACTGGCGGGTTGCTGATTTTGCAGGGAGTAACTTTTTATCCCAGGAATATTTGAGGCTATGCACAAAAACATAAAAACCTTCAAAATTCAAAATCGTGGTCACCAGCTAGTAGTTTACCACGATTGTATCAACATAGACACAATTGTCCTTTCATTTAACAATGTTGTTTAAGCTTTCGATGTGTACTGAAGGGCATTACCTTCACATGTATTAACTACATGTTTATTCAATATGTAGAATTTTTAATGGTTTCCAAGCGGGACAAAGTACTTAAAAATCTGTTGGGTCAGTAATGGAGCCACTTCAAAGTATGAGAATGGAACAATATTCCAAGCAGGTTAAATTTTTATATGGAGCAAAAATTTAGTTTTCGTCCAAAAAAACCTTAAAAACATTGAAATTAAAATATTGCCACAAGTATTTCTCTCTCTTTTGCAATACCTGTGATTAACTACGAGTAGTTGTATTTTGAAAATGTAAATACAATGCTGACGATGGCTTTGAATGTAGCAATGGCGTTGATCAGTGTTTGCTGAAGCGGAAGAGTTAATTCTGTAACTATGGTGTGTTGCACTTAAGCCCTCATCATTGTGGGTGTAACCGGTGCATTGTTGTTCTTGTGGCTTCGGTGGAGGGGTTATTAGGGCTGGGAGTGACGTAATTCTGCTACCAATCATAACAATGGCAGTCACAACATTAAGTCCACTATAAACGTACAAAATTTAATTTAATTTAATTTAATTGCAATGGAGCATACGCTCTGGTGGCAATTTCCCTACACACCCAACTTCCCCCTATCCTACACTCACCTACATTTTCCCTCTACAAATTTAAACTTTAAATTCTTTTAACGTTTTCGGTAGGTTATTCATCATTCCCCTTGGTAACTCATTCCAATCCCTGACACCCTTACCTAAAAAAGAAAATCTTCCCACACCCTTGTGCATGAAATCGAGTGCCAGTTTGTGGTCATGGTCATCTTTTCCTTTCCATGAACTACTTTTCATACCTACTGCAATATCTTTCCATGCCTCATCGCCAGTATACGCCCTGTACACTCCCATGACCCTCCTCATCCTCCTCCTGTCTTGCAATGAATCCCATTCCAGCTCCTTTATCATATCTGTCACTGATTGCATTCTGCGATAATTTCCAGAAACAAATCTAGCAGCCCTTCTTTGCACCTTCTCCAACTCCTGTATTTGATACTCAAAATGTGGGTCCCATACTACACTACCATATTCGAGCAATGGTCTTACCAAAGTTTTGTAACCCAGTTCCTTTACTTCTCTCGTGCATCCTCTCATCACTCTCTCCAACAAGTGCAGAGTTTTGAAACCTTTTCCTACCACCTGTCCAATGTGTCCTGCCCAGTTAAGCTTGTTATCAAAAGTAATGCCAAGATATTTACATTTCAAGTCTTCAGTAAGCAATTCTTTCCCCACCTTATATTCATAATTTATCTTTTGTTTTTTATTTGTGTATCTAATTAGCTGACTCTTCTTTGCATTTGTCTTCATCCCATGTTTACCAACCCAACTAGATATTCTGTCCAGATCACCCTGCAACTGTTTACAGTCCTCTATCGTTTTGATCCTTTTATACAGCATTATGTCATCTGCAAACAATCTAATTTCAGATAGTAAACAACCAACACAATTATTCATTAGAATAATGAATAGCAATGGTCCCAATACGCTACCCTGCGGCACTCCCATTTTTACTTCCACTTCCTTTGATACCGCATTTCCCACCCTAACTTTCTGTTTTCTACCTTTTAAAAATTCTTCTACCCAGCAAATCACTTTCTCATCCACTCCAATAGTTTTTACCTTATTTACTACCATTTTGTGGCTTACTCTGTCAAACGCCTTTGAAAGATCCAGGGCTACACTATCAATTTGGCCTCCCTTGTCCATTTCATCTGAAATATCTTGCATATATCCCACCAACTGAGATTCGCATGAATATCCTTGCCTGAACCCATGTTGCCTACTTGAAAACCACTTACGTTCCTCACATACATTTCTGATGTGGTTGCATATCAATCTTTCCATTAATTTACCTACTACTGAAGTCAAACTGATTGGCCTGTAATTTTCGACTCTATTTCTCACCCCTCCTTTATGTACCGGCACTACTATCGCACTTTTCCAGTCTTGTGGTAAGCAAGTATCCAGACTCAATTTAAATAATATTTCAAGATAAGGCACAACGTCACATCCGACTATCTTTAAGATATCTGTAGTAATATTATCTGCACCAGCCCCCTTATGTTTTTTCAGCTTTCTTATTTCCTTCATGATTTCTTCAGGATGAATTTCAAATTTTTTAGTATCTTCATTTCTAATCGTATTGTTAAGCTCGTTCTCCGAATTAGACCTTCCCGTTACTGATTCATTGTCTCTAATGCTCTCACTAAACCAGTTATTTAAAATCTCTGCCTTTTTCAAATCCTCAGTAACTACTTCAATACCAATCTATATAATGAGTAAAAACAATCAACCAGTTGTACAACTTTAGGATTATGCCAATCATCAAGTTATGAAACTAAATGCTAATTTTAACGCAGATTCGTCACCGATGATGCTTTGATGAGAGATGAAACGCGTGCGCAAATAACAAATAAAAAACATTTTTACCGGCGTTGTTTATTAACAATTAGCTAAAACAATTACGGAAAAATTGCCTGCAATAATAGTGAACATTATTAATAATTTTATCTTTACCATTTAGTCATTTGGAGCAGAGGAATGCTAGTTTAAATATAAAAGAACGACATGTAATTTTTTGCTAACACAGATATTAGTGCTCTATACACACCCTCATTTTAAACATTAGGATTAAGAATGCTCTTATGAAGACAGGTTTTAATGATGGTAGTCTGGTGACTCAGTGGTCAAGGTGTTGGGTTGAAATC
>JARYHS010009186.1:216427653-216578630 GCA_031002005.1 Vandiemenella viatica | reverse complement strand
TAAGTGTTATAGTTGAGGCAGTTTGCATCTCGTGGAATAACAAGGTAGCAACAAAACGGACAGCAATGAAGATTGGAAGTATATCAGTGTTTCATAGCTGTGCAGCTGCGAAAACAGAAAACCTTCTTGATATAGCACAGTGTGTTGAGGAAAATTGAAATGAATTGCTAGAGGTTAGGAAGTAGTACTGTGCGATGAATGTCAAAATTGAATATGACCTTTGCGTAATAGCTTCACATTTTCGGGAAGATCGAGCATTGCCACACTCATTGAGTGTTGTACCTGTTCTGTAGTGTAGTGAGATAATGAATGTAGACCTATATGACAGGAAAATTGCAAACGATAATCTACATTTACAAAGTTACAGATATATGGATATTAAGAATCGTTGCATGATTGCAAAGATCACGAAAACTGCTTCGTCCAGTAGTTGTACGTACATTGCGGCTATTTTTGGGTGATAGAGCTACAATAAAGGAACTATTGTATTTATTCGTGTAATATTGGTTACGATTAGCATACTGTGATGATATACACCTCAAAGTTTAAGCAAGATTCTATGTTTTTCAAACTGTAAAACCCCATCAAATTCTTTTTCTTTGCTTATAGCTTTGCACCCCGTCGACGTCAAGGTCGTTAGATGTGGAAAGGTTTGGGGTTAAGGAACGGGAAAAGAATTCGGCCATGGCCGTTTTGAAGGAACCATCCCGGCATTCACGGGGAGTAATTTAGGGAAACGATGAAAAACTGAAATCTGGATGGCCGGAAAGCGCAAACGACATTCTACACTGAAAACGCCACAATCACAGTCATCCGAACATTGTTACAATGAGGAAGGCAAGGGGGAACCATTCCAGTTCATCTTGCCAGACGTCCCCATGGACGGGTAAACATTCCCCGAGGTAGCTACTTATGTCCGTACACGGGCAAGGCGTTCATAGACGTTATTAAGTTATGCCAGGGAATTTTGTATTCAGAAAAAATTTAATTTTCTAATCTGTTGCTAAGAGATCGAGTGTGATTATACAGAAATCTTGTTTTAGGTCAAAACCTAGGGTTTAAAACAGTGAAAACCTTATGGAAATGTGTTCAGCAGTTTTTACGTAAGTCAGAAAAATAGATAGAATCCGGTCAAAAATATCTCTTTGTATATAACCCTGCATCGGTATGTGTCTGTCTGTTTGATCTGGCATCACGTAAAAACTACTGAATAGATTTTGATAGAGTTTTCACAGTCTGAAACCTTATCAGCTAACTAAAAATCTTCGATATGTCTTATGGGTGTAAGTGACTTGAAACTGGACAGACAATTAAATCTGATCTTAACCTCAAATTTTTAAGCGCTATATTTCATTTGTTTTCGTAAGGTTGCTAAGAGAGGACTCGGTATCTCTCACTAATGATGATTGTATTAGTCGGTCTTGATTTATAAGAAATAGAATGATAAAATTTGTAAATTAAAAATTGCTGAATGTACATTAGCGTAGGTGAACAGAAATAAGGTCCAATCATATTTGCTGATATGTCAACTCGAGGACTAGAAACCACAAGAATATTGAGAATTGGGTCAATGTAACGTGACAGAAAAATTTGTGTTATCTTGTACTGTCATTCTGAATAGGGTAATGTAAAACATTCTTCCCAAGAGCCGCATAATTATTCAAATGATTTGATATGAACGTAGCAAATGAGTAATGAGGTACTGAGCAAAGGAAAGAAGGTAAAGATGAAAGACAGAGGCCAATGAAGTAGATGCACGTAGTGAAAACTACTTGACCTAATAAATTACAAAAGGCACATCATCTAGAATAGCATGTTACATTTCAATAAAATTTGACGAATTGTTAGTATGTGGGGGGAAAACATGGTAGTATCTGGAGAAAAAAAGTAGATAATTTATGTAGTAGTAGCTAGAAGAGTGGGCAAAATAATCCTGTAGTGGATGATGCCAAAAATACAAGTATTGTTCCAGTTTAACAGTTCTCTTTGCGTTTATCGAGTTCACAAATCTGCCTCTTTAGCTGGAACGGTTTTCTCCTTTTTGCAGAAGATGTATATTTATATATTTTTTGTACCAATGTAAAATGGAAAGAAGACGTGAAACTCACTTGTTTTGATTGTACTCCTGAGAGAAGATTACATCATTCGCTTTGAAATCAGTTTTCTTGTATTTAGTTGCAATCTCAGTGGTGTAATTTTTTTCCAATGTACCGTTGATGTAATGTCTTATTTCGTAACGACCACTGTAAACGTAGTTAAACTGGACATAAAATCTCTAAAAAAAGAAAAAAATACATTATTTGTGTTTCTGAAGAAAATCTTAAGACAACGTGAGATTTTAAACCGAACAAATGGTCAACTCTTATCACTTACCTGATTCGCGGTGCCTTTGAGTTGTAACGAGCCGCGCTGTCGCCACGTTACAAGGTGCATTTTTATTATATATGTAACAATATAAGAGTAATTTACATAAATCTTGGGCGACCACGTGAATAGATTTTTGTTGTAATTTTATAAAGTACGCAAGATTCCAAGTGAGGACTGTAATGAAATGGTGAACTTATACAGTGTATCGTAGCAAAGCGAATATTAAAGAGTTATTGAGCTATGTAGGCTTGAAGCTAATCTTGGTGTTTCCGAGCCATGGCGACAGGACGTCGCAGATTTGGGATTTGCCAGACCACACACACTGCTCCCTGGGGATGGGTCACTCACCGAGCGGGGAAAGCCTGCCGTCCGAAACCCGAATGTTCTCTCGCCCCGGCGAACTTAGCCGAATATGTCCGACCTCTGTTGGATTCTTTGGCCAAATCACATATCGAGGATATCACGTGACATTAGGTGCCGACCTGAAGGTCCAATCAAAATGAGCGTATAACTCAAAATCCTGGGAATTTTTTTGTTGTATGTGAGCTTCGAGACTACAAATGGGCGGAGCAAGAAGTTTCCTCGTGGACCGAAGAGCGAGGAGCTGACATTCTGGATTCTAACTTCGATCGCACCAGTCTGAGGTTGACTTGAAAAATCGACTTCTTTCGCTACTTGCTGGAGCGAGCGTATCACCGCAACACAGCCGGTAATGCGATGATGCGCATTGCCAGACCAGAGATGCCTGTAGCCGACTTGTGAGATAATCTCACATATCGTGGGTCCGCTACACTCATCACAGACATCAGACGCAGAACTACAATGGTAATTTATTACGACCAAGCCATGTGATTGTGCATTCCGTGAAACAGAACCCGTAAGCGACTTTGAGAGGATAGGTCCATGTTCTCACTTAGTAATTGTAAAAACCCCTGAGCTAGCGGCATAATTTGCCAGAACTAGTTATTTTCGAATGATATATTGTTCATTCTGGCGCCCATGATTTTCTTTTTAACTGTAAAGTCACAGTATTATGATACCTTTGTCTGAGGTCATCATAACTTGTATTTTTATTGTTCCAACTGTCATTATTTCTTGCATTTTGATTCTGAGATATTTAAAAGTAAATATACAGTTGTTTGCTTGCTCATGACGGCTAATTGTACTCTGAGCGTTGCTTTTATGATTTTGCCGATTTGTGTTAATGTTAACGATAAATTCGCTCAGACTTGTAATCGCCAGTGATCAGAAAAATAAATGTCATATTGTGACAATTTTTCCTAAATTCCAACTAACGTCGAGATTCTTGCAAATTAATATTTTCACATCCTTCATAAAAATTAAAATTAAAAAATCCACAATTATTAATCATAAAGGTATGAAAGATAACTGTAATGTGGTTTGCCCACCAAGGCACCCACCACAAAAATGTCGCCCAACGCTGGTGCCAGATGAGACATTACTTCTTAATGTCTGCGAACTTGGTGGCATAATTCAAATTAATACTATTTGGAGCCCAAAATTCAGAAAGTTTCATGGAATGTTGCACATGGTTTTTTGCTGTTTTATCATTCTTGAAGTCAATAGAAATTCATACAAGATTTTATTTTGATGTTTCACTTATATTTTAATGCATAAAGTTCATTTTGTTTCAATGCATAAAATTTATTTTGTTTCAACGCATTAAAAAGAAGTTCATTTGTGTATTTCAATTGAGATGCAATACACTTGTATTGTAACAATTTTGTGATCATTTTTCAAATTTTTAAATGAGTAACTTCAGTGTTGATTTCTTAAAGCATGGTAACTTCTAAGAAAAATTAAAGACACGCATGTTTTGCCTATGTGTTTGAAAGTAAGTCTGCTTTCATGGTGTTGTGTTGCATGATTCATCGTTGCTTTTCTCGTGCTGTAATTTTGGAGGGGTATATGTATTTGTGTGTATTGAAATTCGCGGTATTTTGTTTGTTGTGAGTCTAGATTTCGTCATTGCACAATTGCGGTGTAAATTCATTCGTTGTGTGTTCTTATGAAGCTGCGATCCCGTACAATAAAAGGTTTTGATATGGATGATCAGTCTGATAGGCAAAAATCTCCCGAAATCATGAACGAGGTTCAGTTAACAGAATGCGGAATATTGGCTGCTGGGGAGGGGAACGTAAGTTCTGAAGTTCCGACCCATTCATATAGTTCGCAGTCTACTTTGGTCGCCACAAGAAAATATGGAAAATTTTTCGTTTCCTGTAGGTGAAATGACACAGAATACGCCCACACATTCAGAACAGACACAACAAATGGCCCAAATTCCTGTAGAGTCACCACCCCCATCATCACAAATGCTAAACATGTTGATGGCTGCAATAGAGCAATTGAGCCAGAAAAGTAGCCAGCAATCTCTGGAATCAAGGCAGCAATTTGAGCAGCAATTGATTCACATAGACAGGAATTAAACAAGCGTTTTGATTCACAAAAGGAGGAAAATAAGAGCACGAATCAACAATTAATGCAGGAAATTAATTCGCAAAAACGGGAATTAAGCCTGCAAATTAATTCACAAAAGGAGGAATTAAACAAGCGGTTCGATTCACAAAAAGAGGAATTTCTGGAATTAAAGCAAAGTTTTATACACGATTTGATTCGCAAGCTGCGATATTAACAAATTTGGACGGGAAATTATCCACCTTCCGTTCTGAGGTCACAAAAACACACAGAAGTATCAACTGCCGCGATTACCGATGAATGGATCGAAATTGCACAAGTAGAACAAAGCCAGAATACAGACCAACAGCTGGTAAACTCTGAGGAATGCGAGCTTTCCAACATTACGTGTGTCGATGGCATGGTCGAAGCAGTTCCACAAATGCAAATTTGCAATCGGACACTGCTCGGAGACGTAGCAGTAACGCGGCAGATTACTGAGCATAGTGTCTGCAAAAGCGTTGGTACAGTGCAAAAATCACTCAGAACGCAAGTGAGTCGGTTGTTAAAGTCACCACTCAACTCTTAGTCAGTGAAATTGTCAGTTTGTACGCAAAAATATCTGAAATCAAGAAACACAATTTCAGTTGTCTTGGATCCACAGTTAAGTGCAAACTGTCAGTAAAGCATAAGACATTTGTAGGGCAGGAGAGGAAAGATGTACAGTACATGTCGTTCTTGAAAGTCAGACAAGAGTCGGCAAGTTTTTCAATCATCGGAGAAATGCGAAATCAGTCTCAGAATTCACAGCCTATCAACATCGCGTGGAAATTTTCTGTCTGTCCGTAACTTTGTGTGGAACACTACACAATTTGTTCATTCCTTGCGGTCAGAAAAGACGCAATTGTCAGCTGGACCAGTTAGTAAGTGGCGTCGGTCGACGGACACTATACCTGTTCCAGGAATGTCATTAGCTGTCGGGCACAAACCGCCGACGTCTGTACCTTGTAAGCCCAAGCTTCTACGTCCTTCGAAATCTGTTGTTGAAAGCGTAAAGACGAATATTCACGACGCAGAATTATTTTCCAGAGGAAGATCCATGGACGTCTCAAATTCGTCTTGTAGGCATTGTTCAACAAGTTGTGTAGCATGCCAAATACGATGACGAAAAGGCTGACTATGAATTGACCGATTTGAATCAAAAAAAAAGGGAAATTAAATGTACAGTACACATTCTTTTAGGTTAGACGCCTTACCGAAATTAATCATGCTTGAAAAACGCCGATGCCGTTTCGCTAGTCTAAACCGTCTGTTTTGCTGGAAAGATTAGATAAACGGAAAATTAAAATTCCAGTTACCAAATTTGCACTTACAGTTAAAGCTACTTAGGATATTTCCATATTCGGAATTTTAATGCTTATTTCGCTATTCCGAACTTTATATTTTGTCCACGTGAAATATTAATAGTCACTTTTGACTTTCACGCTGTTAATTGGACTTGATTTGATAAAAATCCTGAAATATTAAATGTTTTCCTGAGCCAATAAATTGATACGCACTCGCGGAAAATGAAGCGCCATTAGCAAGCACATTTCTTGTCTTCGCAATCACAATGAATCTGACAGCGATACAAATATTGTGATATGCTTTCTAAGATGTATTTTGTGACATAAACGAAAAGGGTTTCAACATTTTGTGATGCATGAGTTCGATGTAACGTTTTACCTTAGGTAGTTGCATTATATCTTTTCTGAGCAGAAGTGTACAGCGAGCGTAATATCGCTTTGTCTGTGTTGATCGAAGATCGCAAGTTATCTCGTCAACGTATTTACTTCTTGTTTTGTGTATCTATAAGGGTGCTAACGTGCCATAGATAATGCCCTATAGAACACGAAACCTTGCCAGAAAGATTTGTTTAAATTGTGTTGTCATCACAGAAATTAGGAATCATAAGTTGAAGATTACAGATATACAGGAGGTTTTCACAATACCTTGCTGTTATTTTGCTAACGATAGCGCGAGGTCGAAGAGCAAAAGTTAAAGGCGACTGCATTTGTAAAGGCTAAGGGAAAAACTTTATTTACGGGATATATTCAATAATTCAGCTAACTTTGCAAGTTAAGGTAATTATATTTGATGCTAACTTCAATTGAAAAGGAATTTTGTATATGATAAATGCACAGATGGTGAAGACGTGAACAATAAGATTATTGGTGATATCGACGTTTTTCCTGCTATATTTCTGGCCTTATTTGGTTGCCAGAGTGATCTCGAAGAATTGTTATTTGTTGACGGACGGACAAACCGAGATCGGGCCTCATAACGCCCGGAACTTAAAGCCATTTCATACAAAGTAACGGTTTCGAAAGAGTGGGAAACAGCTACCATCGAACAGCTGAGGTCAGCGCAGGTAGGCAGCTGAACTCAACCGGCAGGTTCCTAGAATTCTGGCAGGTAGCGAATACCCAAGAATGAATGGGAAAGAAAACAAAAGTTTCACGCCTCGTTCTAGCGGTATTTCGCGTACCCTTACTGTAAATTGTATAGTATTCCGTAAATTAGATTAAAACTATTGTTGGACAGCACATGTTTTGCTCAGAATTGTGTGCACTCAACGAAAATAATTTCAAGGTTTATATTGTTGCTTTATATAGATTCATAGTATTCTGCTAGCGTGAAATCTCAAAATTGCTTTGTATTGGCAAACGGAAAACCTGAGATCGTACCGTTCTATGCACAAAGCTTACGACCTTTTCATACAAGCTAAAGAAGCATAAGTGTATAAAAGAAAATATTCGCTAACTGGGATGCATTTTCGGCATAAAACGTGGAGTATACGGACATGTTAAGAGGGTTATAATAAATCCTAAATAAAAAAAAAAGGGAGAAAATTTTATTCTTTGAATGTCGAGATAATCTCGAGTCATCAATAGACCCATTGTGAAGGAATCGTAATATTACCGAGGAATGATAGTTACGCTATTCATTATCCTTTCAATTTGTGTGCCGAATGGATATTTTGGGTCCGCTTGTACGCCAAAGATGCTACAGCGACTTTGGTTGACGATGATGAAAGTTCACGTCAAACCGCATGATGTGTATAATGTCTCATATGGGAATGGTAAATTTTATAGAAATTCCATTACATATACCCATGAGCAAATACAGTTTCCTTTCGCCATGAAATTCGCAATCACTTCACAGACGGTATATTACAAGTTAGAGATGTCGACCAATGAAAGACTAATTAGGAGACCACCTAACATTCAACGAGTAAGGTTCATAATTTACGTAACAAACTAAAACATGTACTTACATCGTTCATTCCACACCACGTTGAATTATAAGTAAATGCCACGTCATTAAAATCTAAGATTACAGTTAGTGATATTTGACCATGAACACGGGCACATCTTCTCTGAAATGCTTATTGAATTAACCGTCGGTCATGACGAAAATCACGTCACCGAATCCGACTAAACTATTCCGTTGTTTTGAGATTAAAACCGCGCAATGTAATGAGATATTTTACGCTCACCTCTAGCATCTTTATGGATGTTTGTTGAAGGCAGAATTATTTTTATGCACATGAGTAAAACATCACGCTAAATTGTAAATACAATGTATAGTTCAACCACTTTCTGCATAAGTGTTCTGACAATGTTTTGTTTTATTAATGTGTTTCATTTTAGTGATTTAATGATAAGATTTGATACAAGATATTTTCAAGATTATTATTATTTAAACATGTATGTAAATAATTTCTTTTCATGTATATTTTAGTATTGTGTTTAATATAACTTTGTATTTGGGAAGGCTACCTGAATTCACGTGCTTCTGTTTGTAAAGAATTGTAAGACGGCCAAAAGGACATATGCTCCCGTTATATATTCACCTTACAAGGCAGGAATACCGATGGTTATTGGAATCACATTTAAAATTAATGTAATTATAAAAATGCTTAAGTTTTTGTTGAGTCACAATGGAGATAGAATTAGGTAGTTAAAAATAAAATTATTGTACCATAATTTCATTTTTCACCAACGGCCGGCCATATTGTAACGAGCCGCGCTGTCGCCACGTTACAAGGTGCATTTTTATTATATATGTAATAATATAAGAGTAATTTACATAAATCTTGGGCGACCACGTGAATAGATTTTTGTTGTAATTTTATAAAGTACGCAAGATTCCAAGTGAGGACTGTAATGAAATGGTGAACTTATACAGTGTATCGTAGCAAAGCGAATATTAAAGAGTTATTGAGCTATGTAGGCTTGAAGCTAATCTTGGTCTTTCCGAGCCATGGCGACAGGACGTCGCGGATTTGGGATTTGCCAGACCACACACACTGCTCCCTGGGGATGGGTCACTCACCGAGCGGGAAAAGCCTGCCGTCCGAAACCCGAATGTTCTCTCGCCCCGGCGAACTTAGCCGAATATGTCCGACCTCTGTTGGATTCTTTGGCCAAATCACATATCGAGGATATCACGTGACATTAGGTGCCGACCTGAAGGTCCAATCAAAATGAGCGTATAACTCAAAATCCTGGGAATTTTTGTTGTATGTGAGCTTCGAGACTACAAATGGGCGGAGCAAGAAGTTTCCTCGTGGACCGAAGAGCGAGGAGCTGACATTCTATTCTAACTTCGATCGCACCAGTCTGAGGTTGACTTGGAAAGTTGACTTCTTTCGCTAACTTGCCTTGCTGGAGCGAGCGTATCACCGCAACACAGCCGGTAATGCGATGATGCGCATTGCCAGACCAGAGATGCCTATAGCCGACTTGTGAGATAATCTCACATATCGTGGGTCCGCTACACTCATCACAGACATCAGACGCAGAACTACAATGGTAATTGATTACGACCAAGCCATGTGATTGTGCATTCCGTGAAACAGAACCCGTAAGCGACTTTGAGAGGATAGGTCCATGTTCTCACTTTGTAATTGTAAAAACCCCTGAGCTAGCGGCATAATTTGCCAGAACTAGTTATTTTCGAATGATATATTGTTCATTCTGGCGCCCATGATTTTTTTTTAACTGTAAAGTCACAGTATTATGATACCTTTTGTAAGACTACTTGCCTTTCTTGTGGTTGAACTGATACTTATGGTAGACCGAACTTCGTGCTTGCTAAAGTTTTAATTACTAACATACAGCACCCGAAGTTGGATAAATGAGTTCGTAGTCGCCGCCGGTCGCCAGACAGGGTCCAAACCAGTCCGATAAAAGTGTGAGGATAACTAACTAAGAGAAATCTTCAAAAGTAATGAAAATCTGTTCTCCACACATTTATTTGAATAAAGTACACATCGAACCAGTTGGCCACTATCAGAATTTAGATGATAAGGCTATTGAAACTTCGTAATCCGTCGATTGCAAGATTCTTAGAAACAAAAGGAAAGTTTTTTAATCCAAATCAGTCCACACTATATTACTTTCGATGCCACACTTCACTGTTCTGGTAACTCAACCCACTGTTCAAATCAATTTAAAACATACGTCGCAATGGTTAAACAAGTTCATTCTTCTTCTTACTTCTTGCTACACCCGCACAGTTAGTATAGCGTCTCACATTACGCGACGCGAGCCGTCCGCTACAAAACCTCGATAACGACTGACTTTAAACAATGTAATCATGCGCTCACTTCGGCGCTACTTGCGGGTCGGCGGAATGCTACTGTTATGTTACATTCCCCAACTACCAATTTGTGATAATTGTTCAGGTTTTTTTTTTTTCAAAAGAAACTGAAGAATTATCATTACAATAAAAAAGAAAATTTACAAATACCAAGTTTCAGACTCTCAAGTGTGGCCAACCTACTAACATAAGATACACAAAGCCATTTAACATATTTAAATTAAAAAAAACAGGCACACAAACAACATCAAGAAAACATATACAGAAAAAAATACACGAAGGAACCACATGAAATTGTCATAGTTTTCGTGGTCACAGTTCTCAAATAGACTGTCAACTCTCACAAAAATAAAACTGAAAAGAAAGAACATATATACACCATGACAAAAAAATATTTCCGCTTCTACCGTAGGCTCTATGGGTGGAGTCCTCGGTTGCGACACTGGTAGAGGTCATTAACCTCTATACGACTTTTGTCGAAGCACTTCACGCACTACACTGCACTACACAAAGCCTACTGTTGTTGCTGCAGCTGCTTTGGCATTTTTTCAGGCAGGGTACGAGAGTGGAAATGTGGATTTAGTTTATTGGCTTTAGCCGGAAAAAAATTAAAGATTTGTTCGCCGCAGCGATGAGGTAATCGGCCTACGCCAAATAAAAATTAGAAAAAAAATAAGGATAAAGGGTGTCCCCTCCTTTTAGTCAGATAAGTCTTCTGGTAACATTTTGTAGGGTTTAAGGGAAGTAACATTGAAAGTACCCCTGATATTTTGACCAACAGGGTACACTAATAAATAGGAATTCTTCCTAGGGCAGCTAGCAATCCGATACGGGCCTTCATACAAATACTTAAACTTCCTAATTTCTTTGTTTACGCTAGAGGACTTATAATGAGTCTGCGCCAGTACCAGATCACCCGGCTTATAGTCGATTGCCTTCCCTCTTTGATCATGCCGCTTCTTCCTCCTCTGAGCTTTCTTCTTCATCTGCTGTTGTTGCGAGTACATTAAATCCTCGCTGTCCTTTTCGACCAATAATTGTGACAGCTGCACTTCTTCCTCACTAGGCTCATCATAGCATACAAACTCCTGCACCTCTCCTCTTGAAATGACTCTAACTTGAACCGCTTCCTTTCCTTCTTCACGAATTTTGGTTTCATAACTTATATTCACTCTTTTTCCTTCCGTAATAAATTGCAGACTATTCTCTTCCCAGTCCAGTTTAACCATTTTCTCGGCAAGCCAATCGACTCCCAGAATTAGATCAACGGTTAATTTAGGGATAACAAATGCTTTTATTTCAATCCTGTGTCCTCCAATCTCACCATCTACTCGAATTTGCTGGGTGATTCTTTTAATTTTACCCCCATTTGCTACCGTAACTGTCATTCCTTGTACCGAGTGTAAACATGCGTCAGGTTCATTCACAAGGATTTGAAATAGGCTTTCCGACACACAGGATATGTCCGCGCCAGAATCTATCAAGGCTTCTACTTGTCGTGATTTAAATTTCACCAAAACAGTAGGTGTACGGGCTTCTTTTCTCCTTAAAATTCCTTCTTCTTCCAAAATCTTCTCTCGGGTCGTTATTGTAGACTGAAAAGACTTGTGATTGGAGCCGTTAGATTCGCTTCATTATTCAAATCTGAGTAGCAAGTACTAGTAATGTCCGTTAATTGCTTGTCACTATATGGTAAATCTTCGTCCCGCCGCAACTTATCTTTACTCTTCCATTTTATTGACTTCCTGTCAATTCTTTTCTCTTCTTCATATATCTGTGACTGCTTCAGCTTCCCGACATCTTCTTTACAAGTTCCGTAGTCTGTGGGTATTGATCTTTCCTTTCCATAGCTCGCTTTAGTTGACAGAAATGTTTCGCATTGTTCGTATACCGCGCCAGCGGCTGCCGCGTGCTTCAAATTATTTTTGGCACAGGTACCAACACTGTTTACGCCTGGACTGTTACGCGTGTGTTGGCTGCCGTCGCGCTCGCCGGCTGCGCCGTCATGAAATACATAAGACTTCCGCACAACTTTAATCCCGTCCAGGCTTACCTCGCCTGTATCCATATTTTCCGAACCATCAATTCCTATTAACATCATCTCACCCTCGCGTAATTTTCTTTGTTCTCTCCAAATGTGTTCTTGAATTCTTTCGTTTTCAATTCAAAAATGTCATCTTCGCCTTCTCCTCTGATCTCAGATTCTCCGACTTCTATTTCCTGATCAAATTTATTTTCATCTTCTACCTCATCCGCCTTCAATTCTTCACTTGTACTGGTTAATAAAATTTTCTCGTATCTTATCGGTTCTTCTTCAACTTCGTTATTAAATACTGTATCATATAGACATATTTCTGGTTGATCCTTTTTCCGCCTCAAGCCTATTTTTTCTTCTTTTACTAATACTATTTTCTCTGTATTCGGCCTCTTTTCTGCCTCCGCCGCTGGCGAAGCCTTCTCAGTGGCAGGCACTAGTTTAAATGTCTGGTATTGTCTTCTGAAACCACTGCTACCCTATGTTCTTCATTTTGCGGTCGGTAGTTATGATTCTGGAACCGCCTATGAGATTTTCCTTCCTCTATGTTTTCCTTTCGAACTCCGTCTTGCCGGCCTGAGTTTTCCGGTTCTTGCCGAAAATTTTTATTCCCTTCTCTTCGGTGGTTTTCCTGTCTGAATCCGTTATTTTGAAAATGATTAGTGTTATGTTGTCCCTGGTATCTTGTTCTGTACATTCTTTGCTCTTGTACATCTAATCTTCCCAGCATATCTACAGCATCCTTTATGGAGCGGATCTTGTGGCTAGTAAGTATTAGCTGTGTCTGTTCCGGTAACCTAGCCGCAATCATTCGTACATACTCTTCTTCACTATGAGGCTGGTCTAAGTATCGGCAAGATGCATAGCACCGCATGAAAAAATCGGTTTGCGATCCTCTTCTCGGGTCATAACGGTCACCGCACATTAATTCTGATTTTACGGCGATCTGCCGCTCTGCCGACCAGTAAAGATTCAAAAATCTTCTTTGAACTGCTCGAAAGATGAAAATTCCTCCTCTAATTGCTCTGCCCACAGTCGGGGTCCTGCTCTTAAATGTTTTATTACCATATTAATTTTCTTCTCCTCACTAGCAGCCATAAAAGGTGGAAAATTTTCGAAATTTTTAATAAACTTTACAGGATGGATGCCATTTCGGTCCGAAAATTCTTCCCAATCAATCTTTTCGTCGTAGCATTGAACAGGAATTACGGTGCCCTTTCCGGTTTCTTTGTATTTACAGAATTCTTCTCTCACTACACCCGGCACTTGTTTTAATACTTCTTGCTTTATAATTAGCGGCGCATGTACCTTCATTCTCTCATCCACAAATACGGCAGTTGACACTTTTAATTTCTCCAACTTCTCATCCAGCTGTTCCACCTCCGCAGTTATCTCTTTCATCCCAAATTTCACTTCCGCATAGCCCTGTCGGGTACCTTCTTGCAATGTTTGGAACTGTCCTTCAATCGTCTTTATACGGTGGCAGTGACTATCGCTTTTTTCTTGCAACTGCGCATATTGTTCTTGCAAGGCGTCGGTTTCCTGGCGCAAACTACCAGTTTCACCCTTTAACTCTTGTTTTAAATCGGAAAACTGGGTTGCTAAGTCCTCTGCTCGCATATTACACAAAGCACGATACTCTTCCATATCCTTACGTAATTCTGCTATTTGGGATTTGTGTTCATTTCAGAGACTTAGAATGTAACATTTCCGCGTCAGACTTTAGCTCAGCTTTTAGATTATCGAGCTTGGAATCAAAGGTTTGAGTACTTAATTTAAGATCTGAATCTAACTTTTCAAATTTATCATGGAGGATTTCAGTACTTGATTTGAGATCCAAATTTAAATTTCCAAACTTGGAATTTAAGATCTCAGAATTCGTATTTAAATTTTCCAACTTGGAATTTAAGCTTTCAATATTCATACTCATATCTGACTTTAGTGAGCGCATTTCCGCTCTCAGGATTTCCACCACCTCAGTGAGACTTAGACTAGCGTCTCCTTCCGTACCCGGCATAATTATAAATTTTACACAGAAAACTGGATCAAAAAATATTGTAAATTCGCTTCCCGCGAATCAGACAACCAGACCACAACAACGCCGTTATACACGAAGCGCCAGCTGCTGCAAGCTATCTAGCTAAGCATGCCATTTAAAGAAAAAAGGAAACAAAAGGTTGTACTATAGGCATAACTACAGGTGGAATTTAAATAACTGCTTCTGTCATCCCTGATGACAAAGGAGAGTAAAATGTATTGTCGAGTTAGGAGAGAAAAATCTGGTCCGATTTTTCTTCCTCGATATTTCACAGAAAAAAAGGAAAATTATCAGAAAAAATTAGGAAAGGATTTAAGCCTTCAAAAATAGCCAAACAAGCAGCGCACAGCGCGTTCTTAGCTTTCGGAGACTCTGCACGACGATTCTTCTTTCTCCCGCCTTCGTCGTCTCGGCTGCCCAGCTCCGCGCCGAACAATGTAGAATGTCTTCCCCGCTGCTCCTTGACCAGCCGCGCTGCCTTCGTCGAGTGGGAGTTCTTCCGCACCTTTGGGTATTGTCGACACTCACTGTTTTGATTGTCGTCGTCTTGATATCACTAGTTTTCCTTTTCTTTCTTTTGTGTGTTTTCCTAGGATTTGAGAAAAATTGTCTCTCCTCCTAGTACTGATTTCTACCACACAGTCCTGTCACTCGTCGCCATGTAAGACTACTTGCCTTTCTTATGGGGTTGACCTGATACTTACTGTAGACCGAACTTCGTGCTTGCTAAAGTTTTAATTACTAACATACAGCACCCGAAGTTGGATAAATGAGTTCGTAGTCGCCGCCGGTCGCCAGACAGGGTCCAAACCAGTCCGATAAAAGTGTGAGGATAACTAACTAAGAGAAATCTTCAAAAGTAATGAAAATCTGTTCTCCACACATTTATTTGAATAAAGTACACATCGAACCAGTTGGCCACTATCAGAATTTAGATGATAAGGCTATTGAAACTTCGTAATCCGTCGATTGCAAGATTCTTAGAAACAAAAGGAAAGTTTTTTAATCCAAATCAGTCCACACTATATTACTTTCGATGCCACACTTCACTGTTCTGGTAACTCAACCCACTGTTCAAATCAATTTAAAACATACGTCGCAATGGTTAAACAAGTTCATTCTTCTTCTTACTTCTTGCTACACCCGCACAGTTAGTATAGCGTCTCACATTACGCGACGCGAGCCGTCGCTACAAAACCTCGATAACGACTGACTTTAAACAATGTAATCATGCGCTCACTTCGGCGCTACTTGCGGGTCGGCGGAATGCTACTGTTATGTTACATTGCCCAAATGACAAATAGTCGATACGGATAAACTACCTGGAAAAGGACCCAGGAAATCACTCCAAACACGGAGATTCAACAAGCGAAAAAGAACAGGTTTTAACTAAATTAACGTATTTTTAATTACTTATGCATTGTTAGCCATGATTAAAGTTTCTGCACATCTGTCTCCAGAAGGGAAGTATCACCTAAGTTTATTTTAAAATAAGTAAACAAAAGTACCTTCTTACGAAATGTTCACGTAACATTGATCTGATTTGTGACATAATGTGTCAAAGAATTGTTCAATTTAGAAATTCAATAAATTCAGATATTAAACAGCTTCAGCTCTAGGTTTATTAAACTAAAGTATTAAAAATAATAATAATTAAAAATAGGAAACTGTGCTGACATTTTTGCTGGTGGCGTAAGTCGCGCGCTATATGAGAAAAATACTCTTCGCTAGCAGAAAACTTACCGGTCTCGTACTAGCTATGTCAACACTGCGTTTCTTCAGGAAGGGACTGCGTTAAGTGGTAAGTATGGTAATGCTGTTCTGAATTTAAGTAGTGCGTCTCAAACAATGCCTATTAGATCTCCTAAAAACAGTGCTACCACTCGATTTGAGTGTTCTCAAGGAAATCATTTAACAATATCTCGTTTGCAGAGATGGTATCTGCAACAAGAAAATTAGCCCATTAGCAGTCTCAACAATTGGTATTACTTAGAAGGCTTGAGTAATAGCATTTAGCCGTACAGCTGATCGCAATCTCACTCGCCACTTCTGAGAAAAGTGGGCCAGCAAAGCTCCTCGTGTAACTAGCCGGTCCGGTACGTTCTTTATCACTTCCGAGCAAAGCCGAATACGCCGCACCAACACGTGTGGAGCCGATTTTTATTGAAAAAAATAAAGAATAATAAAAATAAAGAATAAACATCGGATCATGGCTCAGTATGTTAGATTGTTTTATTATTTTTTTGCTTATGGCTTTACGCCTCGTCGACGTCGAAGTCATTAGAGGCGGAAAACGACTGGGTGAAAGGAACGGGAAGGAATTCGGCCATAGCCTCTTGAAGGAAGCACCCGGCATTCGCCTGAAGTGATTTGGGAAACCATGGGAAATGAAAATCTGGATGCCCGAACCGGAATTCGAACCACCGTCCTCCAGAATGCGAGGTCAGGGCGTTAACTGTTTATCCACCACGCTCTCTGTTAATACGATATTACCTTTAAATATGTGAATTTGTAATTAACATCTATATTATTATTGCAAAAAATGCTATTTTGGGTTTCCAAACTTTAGGATGCAGCAGTGCCATAAAGA
This sequence comes from Vandiemenella viatica, assembly GCA_031002005.1. Classification (NCBI taxonomy): domain Eukaryota; kingdom Metazoa; phylum Arthropoda; class Insecta; order Orthoptera; family Morabidae; genus Vandiemenella; species Vandiemenella viatica. Next base: position 216,561,536 of record JARYHS010009186.1, on the reverse strand, counting down.
AGCTCTTGTGCTGTAACATTAAACCGTTGGTGTCTTCGTATCTTCTTCTTTCCATTCAAGTTAGAAGACATTTGCTGAGCCATTTGCAAGCTATTCAACATGTTACCGCAAGGGCGGGCACGTGATAGATTTTGATAAACCATTTGGTCATGATACCTTTCACGAAAGCCCACGTTACACGAAATTTGATAGTTAAACATGAAAGTTCAATTTCTGATGGGAATAGTTTGAAATTAATGATCTAACAAAAATCCAGTATTATTCACGATATATATTGCGTAGTCAGTTTTCTCTCAAGCTTTTACAACATTAACTCTTCAGGAAACACTATTTCAAAATCACAAGAACAAAAATATTACTACATTTTGTTAGTTGCCTTTCAGGGGCATTAATTCTAACAATCCTCATGTCTTACGGCCATTATCACTTCACACACATTTTCCGGTTTCCGTCTTATTGCGACTGCTACAGAGGTCACGTTACCAAATGCTAACATATAATCATATACTACCAACTTAAATTATTTAGTAGATAAATTACAATCTACTCAACGTGGAAACCTCGTTTTACAGAAACATGAAATACACAAAATACAGAGTTATAACGATATACATATCGTTATAGTACTGATGAAGTGATGACGTAGAAACAAAAGTTTTATTTCAAACCATAGATATCAATTGTTTCCTTTTTCAATGGTTATGACTTCGAAACTCAGCACACTGCTATCAAAAGTAATCTTTGTGGGCTCACTGCTGGATGATGTTGAAAGACAAGCTTTCGACGGCGTACTCTGGCGTCATCTACAACTCCTGTACACGCTGCAGCAAATGGAACTGCGATACTGTTGTCGATCGCCGACGAGGTATTATACCATCGCGCACAGGGCCTGTGGACGACGCCAGAGCACGCCGTCGAGAGCTTGTCTTTCAACATCGTCTAGCAGTGCACTCTCCAAGATTATATTTCAGCGGCACTCCGGGAAAGACTTTGTTCGCAAATATAAGATAAAGTTAAAGGACAGTGACGATAAAAAGTGTTCCGTCTATTTGGATTTGTTAATTTTATGATAGTTCTGAAAAATAGAATTCATGAAAGGAATATTTGTTTCTATATAAGAAGAACTGTCTAAACTAACTGGGAACGTCTCCGTCCCCGAAATGAAGTTTGTAAAAAATAAATGGCCCTTGCGAAAATTCAGCGAATGGGGGTTGGTGGTTTGCAGAAGGATGAAAGAAGAACTGGCTTATATGTTGGTTTGTAAACTGAAATAGGTACCTAGTAAATCACTTACAACGTCTTACGAAGCAAAAATATCCGGCAAGCTCCTCACTCCAGGAAACACACAGAGTGTATCCATATCTCTGTGATGTGTGGTGCTTCTATCTAGCGGTAATCTGTCACTCCTTATCGACGCCAGCAAAGCCTAAGAGCATGAATCTGAAGTATCAGACACATCTTGATTGTTCATAACTATACCATTTACGGGTTGAATTTATAATAATTTCTATCTCAATAAATGATGTTACCAAAGGTGAGAATTTAATCTTTAAAATTATACCTCATTTATTGAATTTGGTCAAGTACGAAGGGATAGAGATGGTTTTGTTACGCAAAAAAATACAATTATAATCATTTATATTGTGTTTGGCATTCTTTTGCTAAATAAGTAGCGTATTGTACTAGAACAGATACTAATGTTGTCCCAAACATGGGCACCTTTCTTTATTAATTTTTTAGAGCTTGTAAGGTTCTTTATTTTTGAAAATATGAAAATTTACTTTATCCACTTAAATATAATACTTTTACTTATGTTTCCAGCGTCAGACTAGTACATAGGAATTTCATTTATCCCTCTTTGTTCGTCGCTGAATTTATTTAGATACCCACGCTGTAAATCAAACTACTATTAACAAAATCATACCACACGAACTTTAAATCAACTCCTTTGTCTTTATTACAATCTCAATATTAAATAACATCTTCTACTTACAGTATCTTATATCTTCTATTTTCCGCATAACAACCAATTATCAATTACAAATTTATATTTCATTATCTTTATCATCATTTTCTGGCCTCTGGCTAATATTTTCCAATTACTAATCCCGCCAGGATTCCTCGCGGCTTCTCCATTGAGCCTTTCACTTCTTCTCTCAATACATTTTCTCTTCAAATCCCAACTCATCCTCTTCCAATAAAACTTTTCTTCAACTCTTTTTCCACTGTTCTTTATTCGCCAAAGATCTCGTATATTTGGCTTGACATTCCGTGAACTTGGAACTTATAAATTCAATGTTAGTATTTACAATTACAAACACTAAATAAAAACATACTTTACTAATTTAAAATCTCAAAAGGTGAGGTTGTGTACCTCACAAGCTGTTTGGCGGTTGGGTATCTGTATACTATTGATAATCAGATACTTAAAATAAATCTTTTCTAAAGTTCATTCTATGGGATTGGTTTTAAAGTCGAAAAGAAGGCATTATCTAGTCGTTGTATCATAGTGTTTTGGTGGCTATTCTCTGTAGCTACACTGGCACGGGAACGCTGAAAACAAACAAATGAGTCTCCGTATAAACAATCCGAGCAACTATTTCCCTGCCGAGTCAAGCACTGCTCATAGAGAAAGGAGGCGTCCACCAATGACGTGTGGAATTCCGACCCCCCCCCCCCCCTACCCTGGTGAGATTTGGTGAGATCTGGTCGGATCCCCCCCCCCCCCCCACCCTAACATGACGTGAGATTTTGACAGGATTTCCCCCCCCCCACCTCGTAGTTTTTTGAGACCTCTTTTTTTTAACTCCTCCTATCGAGGGCGGTTTACCCCCCCCCCCCCCAATTATCGGTTTCCGCGTCGTCGATTCTAGATCTATTACACCCCCCCCCCCCCTAAAAGTCGAAATCGGCTCGTTTGTAGACTTTTTTTTAAGCTCTGCAGTTCTTCAAGAATTTCAAAACTTCACGTGAGATTTCCGTCGACCCCTCTCCCCCTTGGTGAGATTTCGTTGGATCCCCCTCCCCCTATTTCACTTCACGTAATTAATGGACGCCCCCAAAAACCATTACTCAACACATAGATGCTGTGGAAGATAATCGCATCTTACATGGCTGTCGGTCGTAACAGTGGCGAGTTTGGCGAGGCAAAGCGAGTTAAGTCAGTGGCATTTGAATCGGCCGCTTTCGATGTGTGCTTTCTCGAGTGGGCAGCACTACGACGTCACGGCGCATGTAAATGTGGACGCACGGGACAGATGCTAATCTCGAGTAATCATGCATGCGGCCCAGAAATGCGCTCGTCATCGTCTTCCGGGTGTCTTTGCCTTGGAGATGGCGATCCGACCTCGGACAACCTGTTGTCTACTCACCAGACTGCATCGCTTATGCATGAACTCAAGTCCTACATGCGACCCTTTACAAGAGAAAAGAAAAATACATTCGGACGTTAAATGTGTAGTGAGGGTATCACTATGCGGGCACCAGCACTATGCAGTGATCCCTATCTATCTACCCTGATAATCCACGCACCACAGCGTATGTTGTGATCCTCTCAAATAATTACATATTTCTCCTTCTTCATTCACATATCAAAGATGATGTTATTTTAATACAGGAAATTAGGTGCTGCTGTTTGTTTAATATAACATGTCAGCATTAAATAGTATTTTCAGTATTATTACGAGACTGTATTTCCTACACGTAAGAAGTACATTTGGAAAAGTCCATCGTTCGGATTCCATGTTTCTGATCAGGTGCGCTTCCTCCTCTCAAAAAATCGGTCATCTTTTACAATATGACATACTAACTCCAACTGAAGGCTGCAATTAACTGAGTTAAGTTTTTATTTTTATGCTTGAAGCAAGGTTTTCGCAACATTTGCTAGATTTATGCCTAAAGCCAATGCGAAAAAGGCAGATACCTTTGTTTCTAACCTAAATATGAAGTAGGACTTGCTGTTCTCTTTACAGATATCTTCACAGAAATTTATTGACTCCAAAATTTTTCTGTGCTACCTCACAAATTTTTCTGTTTATTACTGTGCAATGTGATTCCCGGAAACTGTGCTAAAATTTGGCTGACTGAATGTGTTTAACCCAATGCCGGACTCAACACTAACTTGTCACCACCAGCCTCAGCAAAATATAAACCATACGATAAATAAAATAATTACGCGTTTAGAAGGAGCTTTATGTTTTAATATTTTTCTCAGCGAAGATACATTTTTAACGTAAAATTGAATCTTTTGTGGCTCTAACACCTTTTTTTAATGACACAGTGATTTTTATTGGTACACTCAGCTATTATCAGAGGAGTAACATGTTCTGTGGTGTCATTTTTGTCGTATGACTGCATCAGATAATTCTGGCTTTAATCAGTTGCTGAAAACGGTAACTGACGGAAACGCTATGAGAAATATGTATCACGTCACAGAGAAGTATTACCAGCAACCAATTACTCACACTGCCGGTGTATTATGCTACATGTATCAAATACACTTTATCGTAAAATGCAGAATAGCAGCCATCAACAAGATCAGAATATACTGTATTCACTCATTCACATCTGTGCGCTACTGGACTTTCGAGATAAATGCTAGCTTATGGGGGGATGTGAAACGTGGAGCAGCATTGAGCAAGCTACAGCTGGCAGAGATAAGATTTCTTAGAGGGATAGAGAATGTCACGATAAAGGATACAAACCAAAACAGAAACTTCAAGGAGGGATCAAAACTCGAAGCAACAGAAGAGACGTTAAAGAAGGAAAGGACGAAATGGCTTTACCACGTCGGATGAACGGAGAAAGGTTTGAGCTTTCCTAAATAAAGTGTTTAAGTATATGACTTCAACAACCAGGTCAGCTCACGAAGAATAGGACTGTGTATTAACATTTCCACTCTACAGGAAATTACTGCGTGTTATAGATGATAAGGCCCATCTCATCTCAAACACATTGCTGTTTAAAAGTCGGAATATTGTAATTTACTTTAATCAGCCAAAAACGATTGGAACTGTTGTTATTATCACTATTATAATTTATTTAGGAACTCCGCCTGTTAGCAAGTTGCGCGTTGATTTTATTTATAACACAAATTACAAACATATTAATGTCTCTGTTCTGTGGGGCTTGAGACCCGTGTCTGTGAATTACAACTGGCACTCAACACACTCTGCTCTCAGCTGTTTACAATCACTACTACCAAAGATCTTAACACTACTTATCGATACTAGTTTATTATATCCCCAAAGACTATATATACTACTCCTTGTTGGAACCTAAGGTACATAAGTACAGTTGTTTATAACAATGCACTGTTGTTGCAGATAATTTTTTCCGCAATTGCTTAGTTAATTACTAATTGAAATGATAACGCCAATGCAACTGTTTAATTTGTTTATTGTTATGTCGTACGCGTTTCACCTTTCATCGAGGCATCGTCAGCGGCGAATCTGCGTTAAAGTTTTAAATATACAGTTTTACAGACATTTTAAATTATAAGATTACTTGTTTATTAACATGACATATTTTTTGTGGTCGAATTTTACTTATTATTTACAGCAGTTAGTAATAAGTGGGGATGCGCAGCTACATACTGTAACTAACAACTGTAAATAGTAAGTAAAAATCAGCCATAAAATTTTTTATGTTCATAAACATGTAATAATATAATTTAAAATGTCTGAAAACTGTATATAAAACTTTTACGCAGATTCGTCGCTGACGATGACTTGATGCATACCAAGCGTGGTGGTGAAACGGTTAGCGTTCTGGCCTCGCATTCGGGAGGACACCGGTTCGAATCCCCGTCCGGGCATCCAGATTTGGGTTTTCCATGGTTTCCAAAATAACTCCAGGTAAATGCCGAGATGCTTCCTACAAAAGGCCATAGCCGAATTCCTTCCCATTCCTTGCCCCCCATTCTTTCCCGTCTCTAAGGACCTCGCTGTTAAGAGACGTTAAGCAGTTAAAAAAAACTTGATGAGTAGTGAAACGTGTACGACACAACAATAAACAACTGAAACAGTTACACTGGCGTTATCCTTTGAATGACTAATTATTTATAAACATATACAATCAATTAAAGAAATTAATGATTGGTGGGGTGTGATGTTTTCAAAAAGAGAGACTGCGAAAATTAGTACTGTTGAACACTGGGAAGGGTAGGAGACCTATTGGAAGGCAACCTAAAAGATGAATGTACTAGACGAAGAAAGGCATAGTGGTGATGGGAGTTGACTGAAACAAGTGGAATGGGAAGAAACTTGAAGTGATCTTCAGATATCGAAGAGGATGCACTGGATGACCCGCTAAAGCAGACAATCGGAATGATCAGATGTAGCCTACAGCTTTATAGTGCGCCGCAGTGAACTGCTTGCTGTACAGTGGGCCGGAGCAACTTGTTTGGCTGAGGCGCCCATCTGTCGTGGTATCCTGGGTCGGCGTGGCGCAAGAACCAGGCCTACTCCCCATCTGGTGCGGTTACCTGGGCTGCCGCAATCACGAGGCAACAGATGGTCGACAGGTGCGATCCAGCGGTGTCCTTCACCTGGAAACTCAAAGGCAGACGTAAATGGGGGAAGCGGTCATTCAGTGACGTGAAAATGACAGAGTAAAACCGCCCTTAGGGTTTGGGACCTGCATTGAGGCTGAATGCTTACGATTAGCGTCTCTGCCAAAGGAAGTGGAAACCGAGGCTGTTAATGGGCCATGGAGCAGGTGCTTCATGGTTTGCTCCAGCTCAGTTAAAAAACTTCCGTGAGTTACGAAAGGTTATTGATTCTTATTCCCTCGCCAAACTAACTTCCTTTGGCAGCTAAATCTATATAAAAATTGTGCCTTGTAATTCTTTTTTTATATATATATAATGCTGTCTTTGGGAAACAGAAGTATCGAAAATTTTTGGATTGGCTTCTTCAGAAACCTAGAATATGTTGCGAAAATTCATGTTCCATCTTAAAAACAATACTTAACATGGTTCACAACCATTGGTTGGATGGATAGTCCTGTAGGTGCCAGTATGTCAGTTGTAGGACGGTCAGTTACTTTCCTCTGACATCTGAACATTAACCAATAATGCCATATTTTATTTTTTGCTTATGGATTTATACCTCGTCGACGTCAAGGTCATTAGAGGCGGGATAAAAATGTGACAAGGGAAGGAGTTCGGACATTTGAAGGAAGCATCCCAGCATTCGCCTCCAGTGATTTGGGGAAACCTTGGAAAACCGCAATCTGGATGCCCGGACAGGGATTCGAACCCGCGTCCTCCCGAATGCGATGCCAGAACGCACCCACCCACCACGCTCGGTTCAGAGAGAATACTACTACCTTGAGAATGGTAGTGAAACACTATACGAGGAACAGACGTTTAGACAACTGATAGACAATGAATCATTAACAGTGAAGTAGTATAAACATTGACTCTGATGTAGTTAACATCCTTCTCAACTTAATTAATTTCTGGGGTCTTAATATACAAAGTAACTGTCACCCTGTTCACAAGGAAATTTTCTCTCGTTCTAGCTCTGACACGGCTGTTTCAAACTTTCAAATTCCGTTTCTGAAATGCGAAAATTCTTTCTGAGAGCATGGGTATTTGTGGTAAGTCCTCTGTTTGGATTATTTGTGATCATCTGTCTTCATAGCCTATGAGATGAGAGAACATCAACATATCTGAGCTTGCTTGTCGACATCTTGCTTAGCTATATAAGGAGCAGGACATTAAGACCTTTCTACTTCGCTCAAGAGTCTTCGAGAAGCTGACATTAATCCTCAACTCCGATGATTCATTCAGAAGACTGAGCTGAGACGGTGATAAAGGAGATTTCAAGAAGCTTATAAAACAGATAGTCAAGTTTTGTTGTAATGTATATTATTCGTGACGAGTTAGATATTATGGTACTACTCGTATTACCAGTAAAAAAATATCTACCCATCAAAGATACAATTTTTCCGACTTGACATTAGTATTAAACTTACATTAAATTTTTCTTATAAAAGAATTCCAGCTTTCTGTTAAAATAAAACTAAAACTAAAGACTCATGGTTACTCTAAATCTAGAATAGAATCAAAGAAATAATATTTTATATGAACTTTTTGGTAGCTATTTGTTGATATGTTTATCCTGAAAACTTAAAATCTACGATTCCATTCTCGCCACATATACCTGAAGCGTTCTTCCCCTCTGGCAAAGCTTGCTTTATGTATGTTGATTAGGCTTAGATCTTAATTCGTACGTCCCAGGGGAAAGGAAGTGGACCCCTTACTTCTAACACACTAGATCATTATATTTCTTTCAAGGAACATTCAAGCAATCTATGCGTTGTCTACCAGTAATAGTTGCAGGATTTTAAACTACTGTTTTAAGAGGAAATTGAAATCCAAGGGTTGAAACTGTAGTAAATATTCCTGTTAAAGTTATGTATATGTTGCCTTCATACAATGAATACGATAATATATTTTTTTGTTCTAAATACTAATTTTTTTCAGTGATTTGATTTGTTTCATTTGTTTGTAGTTGAACTCTGCATATACGTCTTTAATTACAGTATTGGTATGTGTATCACACAGCAAAAAAAGAAAAAAAAACCTTCCTTTGTGTCCTTAGAATTGGCTCATTTCATAACTTTTAGAATAAGATTTACTTTAGAATCTGCGTATAGTACGAAAATTTCCTGAAGTGTTAATATCGCAATATACTTAAATTTTCTAAAATAATTTAGTTTGAAAGCAACATGATTTCTGTTTTTCCATATTTTCCCCGAAGTCACCACGACTGAATGTCGGAATGCTCCTTCACGAAGACCAATGCCAATTTCCCAACGTTTGTTTTGGAAAATTCTATATTGAAGATGAATTGTTATTGGTGTAAAAATTTTCGGGACGTTCTAAGTAACTGAATGCTGTAGGTTTCTTCAGAACAAATGCCTACAAGGTTTTTTGCGACAACCATATTATATGCAGAGATACGTCGTCAATAGGTACTGAAAACAAGAAGGAAGGTCGCAAATAAATATCAGCTAATGAGATGTCAGATGATTTTATGTCCATGGCTACATCACCTCTAAAATTGAATTGGTTATATATTCAATGGCAACCTTCTGATCTAAGGATCAGATACGGCAAAATATGAAGAAAATTACGTGATGGCTACATTAGGCTTGTTTCGATTAGGGCATTACTTGGGAGCTGTCTCCATTCGTGATGGATATCATGCCATTCGTGGAGAGTCGTTATCTACAAAGCACTTTTTCTGCTCGACAGTTGCCACGGCGTAATCGCGGAGTCGTGTTTCACCGTGATCTGCATAAAATGATGAATTTAATCCTTGTGGAACACGAGTTCGCTCTACCAACGTCCGATTCCCCTCTGATGGATATCCTTCCCACGTGCTCCAAGGAGTATTTCTTGCATGATCTGATGGCGATCTTACTTTCATCTTCCGTAACAGTTGTGTTGTAACAGTCATTGCTCAGTTGTCGTTGTAATCAACTCTGTTGGTTATTCTCAAAATCAGATACTATTGAAACTGCTCCTCTATAAAAACCCATTTCTTAATACGAAGCTGTCGTTTGCGTAGAAAATCAATGTATTTTCTCCGATGTAAGTTTTTTCTCCCACTGCTCTTTAGTCTCAGTTTAAAAGTTATACTGAAATAGTTCATTTGGTTTTAGTACACAGATAAGTTACTTTATAATAATTTTCAAATGATAGGTAAAGGTATCTTTATTAATAACTGGATTTATAATTAAAATGACGGATTTTACTGTGATAGTAATTATAATCAAATGAACGATGATAACAAATCTCAGGACTTATTGAACATCTTGCAAAGTATCTTAGTTTCTGGATTTAATATTGAGTATGGTTCTGGTGGATTTACTTTATTATTTCTTGCTGAAAACATAAGTATTCTTTTTATAAGAATAATACTTACATGAATCTTCTTAGGTGGAGATTATTATTGTTTAATAATAGCACCTTTTATTAAATACTAAAAAAAATAATTTTACCTTCCATTTTGTATGTGTTTATTACAACATGAGAATCTCTATCGACCCAAGGGAACAAGGCGTGCTATGGGTTCATTCATTTTATATCCCATATTTACCGATTTATGATAAGAAAAAAATTAAATGTGTGGAGAGGATCTGTCTGTTGTTCTTCATACGTGGCCATTATTGAACTCAAATTCCAACTGTGTAGATGGAAGTCATGCAGCTGTAACGTGTTCCAGCTGACTCAGTTCCAATTTTGCTAAGAAGTTAATCTTCATACGACATTCCCATGATGAGGAGGATGGGGAGGGAAGTAGATCCATGAACTATTCTTCCTTAGAATAAACCAGAATGTATTCCATTTGATACAGAAATTTATTTGAAAACTATAATAATAATTGAAGATAGGATACATGTGCATGGGTGAATATTTCCTGTGAATAGAAAGCTGTCAGCTTGTGAGTAAAGAATGTACCCAGCACAATTAACGCCATGTTAGGTAACTGGTCCATGCTTCGCACCTGACACAAATTTATTAGGGGGATGGCAAACTTTTGTTGCTGTTAACGATTCATATTACGTGGAATGGCTTTCTTATTATTTAAACTGCGTAGGACGTGATATGCCGCTAATAGAGAGATAATAGAGATTAAATGTGCATCACGAGACCCAGCTCCGTTTTGCCCTGAAATTGGTTATTCCAATTTTTTAATTCCGAGAGTCCAATACTTTTGAACAGCTGTTGTAGGTTTAGGACATTTTCAGGAAAATGTCTTTTATTCGTGTTTGACTTTCCGACGTTCGTACTATTAAAATTTAAAAATCCACACATTGTAAAGTTTTTTTTTTAATTTGTTTTATGTTTCCGAGTTAGAATAAGTCATGTAGCGATTCTTGAATTTTTGTTTTCAAGGTGATATTCATTAAAACAGTTTTATTAACTACAATCAGAAAATATCCTGTTATACGTCTTAATCTGATGACGACAGGTTATCAACGTGAATATTTGTTTCATACTGAGCGTGGTGGGTGAGTGGTAGCGTTCTGGCCTCGCATTCGAGAGAACGTGGGTTTGAATCCCTGTCCGGGCATCCAGATTTGGGTTTTCCATGGTTTCCCCAAATCACTCAATGTTCTTTCAAAAGGCCATGGCCGAATTCCTTCCCGTTCTTTTTCCCCAATCCCATCCCACCTCTAATGATCTCGACGTTGACGAGGAGTAAATCAATAAGGGAAAAAAAACTTCAATGCATTCGGTATACACTAGACATTATGTTACTGCAGCGTTCCCAAATTCATAGTGTAGCAAATTTATACTAATAACTGTTTATGAGCATAGCAACTGGCTGCATGAAAATTTATGGTGTGGTACTAACCACCATTTCTTTTTCCAAAGCACACGAACTGGATGTAAGGTCTAAGATGTTCTTACACTATTTCGATTTCCATGAAAAATGTCGCATGACTTAATTTAAAAAATCAGAACGGGGAGGCTTGAATCCTGGCTGAGGCTTCTTGCAATCAGTGATCTTCCACCTGGCTAGTTAATGCGGAATGTTTCGTCTGCGCACAAACTTAACAGCAAATAGTAGTAAAATAGAATAATTTCTGTACTAACTAGAATCACTGAAAAAAATTCTTGTTGATGGATGACAAAACTGCTAATGATACAGTCCACAATACACCTGTAGTGCATCTCAGAGAAACTGAGTAGTTGAATTGTCATTCTATAAGAGAGGATTTTTTTTATGTTAATTTAAATAGCTAGATTCTCAAACTTAATGGCAGGATTCACAAAATTTAAGCTAGCACCTGGTAAAAAAAAGTTAATTGGAGGTGGAACCCAAAGCTTGCCATTCTACAATGCATATACCATCATTCCCTCCTGTAACAACGAACCAGTACTGCACACAAAGTGATGGCTTACCGATGGGGTCTCCGACATCAGGAAAAATTGAAAATATATTTATGCAGACTACACAAACAGATATCAAACAGATTTCAAGAAATGCATGAAAAAAATTTCTTTCATTTTCACTGACAAAGAGAACAATACATGGCACAAACGAACCCCAGTGCTCCCTCATTAAGAAGTCAGCCCAAAGTCCACAAACCTGTAATACCTACACTTCCAGTGGTAAATTTAATAAAAACACCTACATATTATCTTGCCATAAACATGCAGAAATTTCTCTCACAATACTACACTCTACACAATGACAAAACCATGAGAAACACCTCACTCCTCATTGAAAAGAACAAAGACATAGACATACCAAAGTCAACACTATTATCCTTTGATTTACAGAACATCTACACGAACATCCCAATGAAACAAAGTTTAGAAATAATAAGCAAAACCCTTAGACAAAAGAAACTAATCTCTGACACACATGTTGAGGAGGCTATAGATATACTTACACTACTGACGTCACAGAACTATTTCCAATTTAACAACCAGTACTACACATAAAATGATGGCTTACATATGGGGTATCCGATATCAAGAATAATTGCAAATATATTTATCCACAACGTCCAGAGTTTTGAAACTATCGCGAAGTCACGTAATGACAGTAAGTCGATAGTTTGTCCTTGGAGGACGCGTACTGCTTCCATCAGATGTCTGCGAGCAGGGTGATAGCCATCTTGTTTGGCGCCAGAGTCTTATAACTCACTTGGAAGGCAGAGCCGAGGCGTGATTGATATCTGAGATGGATATCGCCGTCGGATTTACTGCGCGGGTCCGCAGCAGATACAGGATAACTCGCGATAAGCAGGCGGGTGCTCGGACACTCGCGAAGTTTGGACAGCACCAAGGCTGTCGAAGTATATCGCACACTAAATCCAATTCTTCGAAGATAAAATAAAAACATGACTCTGCTGGTCTGTGACCTTTTAAAATGTACTCCTTTCTAAAACGGGAATGATTAAGTTAGTGGCCCTGCGCCAATATGTAAATACTGTTTTTCTGTGGATTTTGGTGTTGGAGAGAAGCGCAAGAAGAAGAACTACTTAAACCCAATGAAGATTAAGCATAAGATAGTCAAACTTTCTTTACTTCTACTGGGTAGAGGAGAATGCCTATATTCATCATCTTCCACGCCTTGGATATTGTAAAGGACACACGTCACGTCAGCTTGTAATTGAATGTAAAAATAAGGATATATTATTATTGTTATTAAAATTATGAATATTAGATACTAACTGCTGTTTTTTTTTGTGTCTTTGGTAACAAGTCATTGGTGGACTGCAGGATGATGAAGAGAGTGCTGGGAATGTGCAAGGCATATATTGGTGATGATTCTTGTAGAGATATTGGTCGAAGAATTAAGAACAGCGCACTGAAGGAGAAAGATGACCATGACCACAAACTGGCATAAGGGAGTGGGAAAATTTTCTTTTTGTGGGTAAGGGTGTCAGTGATCGGAACGGCTCAAATAGTGTAAACCAATTAAAGAAACAAAATAAAAACGGGTCAATATGATGACAGGGAATTGTCCCCGGAGCGTGTCCTCCATCGCTATTAAATAAATAATAGAAATAACCCTGGACCAAGCAGAAACCAAAGACTTTTGTTGAAGATTGACGGACTGAGATGAGAGTGGTGCCTTAAGATCATCTACATCTACATATATACTCTGCAATTCACAAAATTGTGGGTGGCAGAGGGTGCTCAGCACCAAAGCTAATCTCTTTGCTGTGCATTCCAATCCCTAATGGTACGAGGGAAAAAAGAATTCATATAAGAATCAGTCCGGCACCTTATTTCTCTAATTTTATCTTTCCTGTCCTTCCGACTCAAATAGGTTGGTGGAAGAAGTATTTCACTACACTCAAAAGTGAAAGTGTGAGTACGCATGTTTTCCAATAAGTTTAAACGAAACGTGTGTCGTCTATCTACCAGAGACTCCCAACCTAATCTACTAATCAGTTCTGTGACGCTTTCATAAGGACTGTAGCAAGCGGTCACTAATCGAGCGGCTCTTCTCTGTACTTTCTCTATACTTTCGATCAATCCCTTACGAAACGGGTCGCAAATGGTACAACAATAATCCAAATGTGCACGCACAAGAGATTTGTACGCTATCTACTTTGTTTGTTTATTACAATTTTTCAAGATTCGACCTATGAATCGCAGCCTAGAATTTGCTCTACCTACTAACGAATTAATGTGTATGTCCCATTTCATGTTCCTTTGTACTGTTACTCCCAAATATTTCATAGAATCGACCATATCAAAACTGAACTGTTTACCTCGTATTTCTGAACAATCGGATTCTTTTTGTTAGTTATGCTCATTGTCTTGCACTTTTTACAGTTTAGAGTAAGTTGCCACTCAGCGCACCAAGCCAAATTCTAATGAGAACTATGATTTTTATGACGGACGTATTAAGTATGATAGTATAAATCCATAGAGAAACATGACCAAGGATGGTTAGGTTGGCATTGGTAGCGAAAGTATTATGTCAATAATTTTACTTCAAATGTGAGGAATGTTGATTTATAGCAAAAATAGTAGCGTTTGTGGTCAAGGAAAAAAAGTTGTTGTAAAAGTTGAGTTCAATGTAAAGTGAACTAGAAGTCGTGTAATATATGTGTCATTCAGTGCTTATAGTGAAGTTTAATACTAATTGAATGATCGGTGGAATTAATTTAAGTTACAGTATACGTTTTCCTTAAAAATAAAAAGAGGAAGCACAAATGATAAAATTATAACTGGAAGGTGAACGTTACCTCAAGGGTAAAAGATGTCATAAAAAGTACTAATTCCGATTGGAAACAACCAAAGAACACGATAAAGGAAAAAGCAGATTAATTTAGATTTAAGTTTATGAGACATTATGGGATAGAAAATTATCAGTAGTTAGATAAAGGTATTTGAATAAGCGGCTTTACTGCTCTTTGACGTCGAGATCATTAGTGGTGGGATAGGACTGGGTACAAGGGACTGGAAGGAATTCGGCCATGTACCTTTTAAGGAAGCATCCCGGCGTTAGCCTGGATTCACCATGGAAAAAAGAAGGTTTTAATGCTGTACTGTGTAGGATGGGCATTACTATGGGAATTGTGGGAATATCCTAGCGATCATGAAGAAAGATGATTTATAAATGTGAGCGATCTGTTTTACATTGTTATTATAATAACCAAGTTTAAAAGAAACACAAAACAACCGACTGAAAACATGATAAGAGAAGAAAATATAGCGGAAATCCAGTGAAGTAAACAAAACTGCCTGATAGTAGTAAGGTACAGAGAGTATCCGGGAGATGAGTTGTGTCAACTACCAAAATTCAGCGACTTTTCAATGTTGAGAAATTTTTTATTATACAACAGAATTATTTTTGCTGTTTCTTCTAAAAATATTACCAGTTCAAGTAGAATTAAAAATATTTTAATTATTTTTAATGTTGACTTATTATTTGGCGTTCCAGAATAAGTGGAGCCATTGTAACTTTCGCTGTGTATGAATAAAATTTCATTCCTCGAGTATCAAGTTGCTCGGAATGCTGTCTGCTATGATACGTGTGGCTTACCAGGTATTATCTCCCGAAACCTGGTTATCAGGTACAAGTACAGTACTGGGGAAAAATCTTAAAAACGCTAGGTAAGAATGGTTTCATACCGGAAGATTTTAATTTCTGTCTTATGAGATTTTCCCATCCTCCTACCCTGTAAATGGGAGGTTGAAATTTTGGTACGCTTGTGATTATTTAATTTGAGAGTTTTAAGTAATGTAAGTAGTCCGAAAGACTTATTTAGCGACATATAATAATTTGGACAATTTTTTTTTTTTTTTTTTTTTTTAAATAGAATTGTTTGAAATGAATAAAGTTTTTTGTATCTACAAAATTCCTTTGTTTGTGACTTCATTAGGCTTTAAGACATTTGTACTTCTTTCGTTTGGGTGCGCTGGAAGATAAATTGTACACGATTTGGCCAATACGCGAGGATAAACAAAATAATTTTATTACTATTTTTTGTTACGTTATTTCAATAGAATTTTTTTTTTAAATTTTTTTTTTATTTTTTCCAGGGATGTGAACGGTCAAAAGGGTATTCAACGGTTTCTCTCTGGAATGCCCAGATTACTGCAGCTATAATTTGTTAAACGTATCGATAAATAGGCAAAAAAATGAAAATAGATTTTTTTTAACAAATTATTCGGCTAATTGCTATTTTTTTATATATATATCGCACTGAGTCAATCACAATTTCCGGGATGCCGGAGATCACCGTTTAAGGACAATTACAAAACATTACGCAATTAGTAGACAATCATGAAGTTGTAAATCCAATTCGTCATTTATAACGTAGCGGCAATGGCGTATAGTGCATTTCTTCTTAGACTGGTTTATTTTTCAGAACTGTGTTTGTTCCTAATCTATATTACGCCCTATGTAGCAAACAATCCGAAGAAATATTCTAATATATCAAAAGCACATTTTAGTTGTAAATATTTTCTAATTTGTCCTTCAATTTCTTATGTTTCAGGTAAGTTACAGAAGTGAGGAACAATGGTGACGACAAGTATGAGGGTGGTAGCTGGTTATGGTAAGCTGGAAAATTTATTCTTCACAGCCAAACGTCCCTAAGGAAAAATGTTTTCATTGCATTAATTGAAACAAATTCCGAAACGCTAATGGCATTAACTTAAACTTTTGTTGACATACTAACATCTTTTTTTAAAAAATCTCATAACCAGAATAAACCTATCAATTTATTCTGCCTTGTCGGATGGAATTAGCTCAGTAAAAGACCCCAAGGAAATAATATCACCAGTCCGGTGCCTATTGCAAGCGACCAGAGAGTGGTAGAGTGCGTGATGTCCTGGCGTTGACGCTTCGGAAACAGTTAGCAAGTGTGGTATGCTTAAGGGAAGTTGGTCATCATCAGTCGTCAAGATCATTCCTGACGGCCATGACCCCTTGAACTGACTGTTTCCAACCCTGTAGATTTTCAGTTTCCCTGAGGGACTGCTAAAGACGTAACGGTGATCTTCTTTACTTGATCCATCCACCTACAAGCTTCACTTCGTCTTGGTCACTAAAATAGAGTTTAATAATGGGCAATCGTGAAATTTCTTAGCAATTCTGTCGTATCGGTCAGTACTGCATTCATACTGACTTTACCACGCTATTGAGTAGGATCGGTGGAATCAAGTTAAGACACCCCCGTTTGGTTGAAAAGTGAATGGGAGACATGAGCATGCCTAGATGTGAGCAAATGATATTCTGGGAAGATATTACCGATCACATTGTAACGCTCCTATTTTTCGTGGTAGACAGAATGTATTTAATGTAAAATATTAAGTGAATAATAATGAATATTAATATAAGTAGGTGTGATATAACCGCATATTTTTTGGACTGGTTATAAATATAAAGAATTCAATCCTTTTGTTTTCGACAGTTTTCAGTTTATTATACAAAATTAGTATTCCTTTAGGAACTACATCGAACTTCTGTAGTATCCGAAGATGCAAGGTCCTTCAGCAATGAATGATTTAAAAGCAACCGATCTGTCTCTATGTCGTTGGCCTCAATCCTTATTATTATTTCTCATTTCCATAGCAAGCTACGCTTCTTTTCTTTAAGAATAAATATATCGATTTTTGTTTACTCTCAACGAACAACAATATAATTTTCTTATAAAATATTTTGTTAGGCCTATACATTTGAGCCAAGCTGCTGCGCCATGGAATACCGAGAGCAGCATAGATCGACCCACTCAAAGGACTAAAAAACTGACTATTGAACAAGGCAACACGACGTGGATGATATAAAACTTTTATGATGTGAGAGACTGAATAAAAGTATGTAAGACTACAAAATTCAACAGATGATAAATTGTGTAATATAAAATAGAATTTAATGCAAATGCTGCAAAATGTACATGTAGTGAAGCGTGTTCTAAGGAATTTTGTAATTTTGGGTATTAAATTTTGTACGACGGAAGAAGAAATACGTTGATTAATGTTGAGTGGAGATTAAATCAGTACTGAGAGAATAAGGGAAGTAAACTATGAAATCTTAAAAGAATAAACATTCTCTTTCAGATTTTACAAAGCTGAATTCATGCTAAAACTATAAGGGATTTATTTATTTAAGGTAAATACCTCAGTTATATTTCATTCAAGATCTAGGCACCTCATAAAATCAATGAGTCTAGACGAGAAAAGTGAAGGTTCCTTTCGTAATTTGAGCAGCAACGTTATCTGACCGCAGGAAAGACATTATTCACGATGGCATTTATGAGTACTTCCTTGAACAATAACTCATCTTGGACTAGAACTAGGATAGCGCCTTTTATTTAATTTCGTAAGTGATGGCGTAAATGTAAAAGGTATAAATGTTAGTTAATGGAGTAAAGCACTCGAAGGTGACCCAGGACGTATCGAGAATTAACCGAACTCTTGACTTCGAAACATTGATAGAAACAAATATGTTTTCCCTGTGAAGAGATATGGTCCCGGCATATTAAAAATTAGGGAGTTGTATTAAAAATAACAGTGCTATTTTTTTTTTTGAAAAAATAAACGAACAAACAAAAGCAATAAATATCAAACAAACAAATAAACATAAAATAAACATCAAAAACAATAAAACATCTAATAAACAAAAAGAAACATAAAATAAACATCAAACAAATAAGAAAACATAAAATAAGCATGAATCAAACATAAAACAAACATCATAGACACAAGAAAACATAAAATAAACCTCAAACGAACAAATAAACACAAAATGCATAACAAATAAACAAAAACGGTTAATGGCTACTAGTTAACAAGCCGCGGTAACTAAATTGATTGAATCCTGTGCCGTTCGCAGATACAGACATCCCGGCTGCAGTCTCTCCCAATTAATAACAATCGTTTTTTCCGGTGCGCGGCCGACTCCATAAAGCAGGCTCGACGTGCGTGCTCGCGGAGCCGATTATCTGGCCCGGTATTTGTATTCAATCAAAAGATCGGATGTTGGCGCGGAGTGGAAAATGAGCGGTATGGCTGGCCGCGCGGCGAGATAGCCGGGACATGGCCTCCTCTGCTGCTTTATGGCCGTAGACGCCCACATCCTCCCTGCCGCGGGCAGGTGCACTTGCTGTGGAGCAGGGTGACAGTACCTCACCTCACTCCCTCTCACCTGAACAGGTACTGCACAACATGAAACGTTGATACACGACAGACGTTAACCCATAAAGATTCATAAATAATGTTTTCTATGTAAGGTAGTTACACTGACTGCATTGCAATTAGTAGGATGGACGAGAAGACTCCTTAGTACTTCTTGCAGTCGTTGTCATATACGTCATGTAGACAAGTACACGGGTATACATCATATCGTGAAAACTTAGAGTATCTCGTAATTTGTAAGAGGAGAGAGACACAGAACTTTTGTTATATATATTTCAGAGTAAAATTCACTCATTTTACAAGCCGAAAGCGTTGAGTCAATAAAGAGTTGTACACTGTAGTGCACTGGCAGGGAATCTGAGGCCTGTGATCAACCCTTTCCCCTCTAAATTGTATACAGGTTACATGTAACTTCGTTTACGTGTAGTGAAATTACGGACCTGTCTTTTAAACCACTCATGTCAATGTTAACGCAACGACAGCGAGGAAAATAATATATATATATACCTGTGGATACTTTTATCTTAAATTTCTCGGCTTTCCGTCTTCACATCAAAATGAAACATGTCCTATTTCATTTTCCGGACATTATCGGAAACTCCATAAAAATTCAAAGGGTAGTCAACAGTCAGAAGCGCGTTTAGCGAAACACAAGTTGTTTGCAGCTGTTGAATTGTGTATAATATAGTATATACAAAATCTAGTTCACAGTATCACACACTGAACAACAACTTATGCGATATCGCGCTCCTACATGACATTCGGGAGGACGGGATTCAATTCTCGCCGGGTTACCCTGTGGTTTTCTGCAGTCACCGCAGGCAAATACCGGCATGGTTCTTCCGAAAGGCCACGGCTGGCTTCCATCCCTTTGTCTTCCCTTTAGGTTAAGTGAGTTGAAAAGATTCCCCGAGAGACTACAGTAGCCCGCCTCCCAGGCTTTACGTGGGAGGAACGAAAAAAAAAAAATCAGAATCATATCTGGTAGATAGAAGACGCACGTTTCGTTTAAACTTATTAGTAAACATGTGTACTCCCACTTTCACTTACGAGTGTAGTGACATACTTCGTCCACCAACCTATTTGAGTCGGAATGACAGGAAAGATAAAATTAGAGAATTCAGGTGACGCACTGATTCTTATATGAATTCTTTTTTCCCTCGTTCCATTAGGGATTGGAATGCACAACAAAGAAACTAGCTTTGGTGCTGAGCACCCTCTGCCACCCACAAGTTTGTGAATTGCAGAGTATATATGTAGATGTAGATTAAAGGTTAAAATTTCACTATAAAAACAATTCTATGGCTTTAAAATCAGTGCAGTTTAGTGGTTTTGAAATAAGCAGAGAATTCGCTTGGCAAAGTCACTTACAGAGCGACTTTGGTGTTATAATATTTTATTTTTCGGGCTATACGCCTCGTCGACATCGAGGTCATTAAAGCCGTGTGAGGAGTGAGGCAAGGTTCGGTAAGGAACTCGGCTATGGTCTATTGGGGGGCACTATCCCTGGAGTGATCTCGGGAAACCGTGTCAAGCCGAGATCAGATGACCGAATGGGAAGTAAGTAGATCTATAGACCTGTAGAATTTTTTGACGTTATTTTATTTTTATATTAATTATTCGCGTCGTATAACATTAGTTATCTAGAATTATACGTTCAATATTGAAAGCAGTGAAACTTAAGAAAGCAAATACAATTAATAATTGCCA
Source organism: Vandiemenella viatica (assembly GCA_031002005.1). Lineage (NCBI taxonomy): Eukaryota > Metazoa > Arthropoda > Insecta > Orthoptera > Morabidae > Vandiemenella > Vandiemenella viatica. The sequence goes on along the minus strand of JARYHS010009186.1, from coordinate 216,540,691 downwards.
CGTATAGACTTGAGGCTAAAGTTAACATTTTCAGTGAACCGTTCAGTCAGAGCTGGGCGGAGAACAGCAAGCTGAGATGGTACCTATTCTAAAAACATCTGAAACCAGCCCGCAAACCGAATGTTGGATGGACCCTCGCGAAGAATGTGCAGTAAGCCAGTACGTCAGAGATAGGCTGGACAGTTCCTTTTCTCTGGATCCGACAGTTCAACGTGGAATCTGAACCACGAACCGTCATGGCGAACCTCACAGGACCACAGCAAGGGACATAAGACTTTCTTGTTAAAACTGAGTTCAAACTCGAGATACCTGACTTTGAATGCGAACACGCCCTTCACGGAGCTACCAGATAGATCGTTAGCTGGGTATATAGAATAATCTGGAAATTCATCACAAGCCAGACGGGTTCTGTAATAATGTTTTCTTCATCATTTCGCTACCTGTGACCGTTTGCTAGGTATTTCTCATGAATGTGTATGAGATTTTTTTCAGGATTCTGATATAATTCAAGTGATTTCCGTTTCATTCAAATTCCTCCTGTACAAAATGTGCCAGAGATTTTTCCCTAAAATTTTCTTTTCTTGCTTTTAAATTACCTTTAATCTGAGATCCACCCCCAATAATCAAAGTTTCCGATGCGTATAATGCCTCTGGTTTGATGACAGTGTTATAGTGTCTTAACTTTGCATTTCGGGATATTGACTTTTTATTGTATCTTTCCCAGGTGATTTTATAGGTTTTTTATTTGTAATTTAGGTATTATCTCATTGTTTTATTCTCGATTTAGTCCTGCTGGTTCTAATGACTTATTGATACAAAATCCACGTAATTCAGTATATGTGTGCTTTCTTGCAGGTTGGTAAGTCTAACTGTAAATTTTGGTGAATCCTGTAAAACTTCGACAGCCAGCTGATGGACAGTAAATTTTTTTAAAGCCTAACCAATAAAAATAAATCAACATATATTAACACAATAATGATATTCTTTAGTACAATCAAACCTTACATTAAAAAAAAAAAAACTGCTTAACGTCTCTTAACAGCGAGGTCTTTAGAGACGAGAAAGGAGGGGAAGGGGGCAAGGAGTGGGAATGAATTCGGCCATGGCCTTTTGAAGGAAGCGTCCCGGCATTTGCCTTGAGTGATTTGGGAAACCATGGAAAAACCAAATCTGGAAGCCCGGACGGGGATTCGAACCACCGTCCTCCCGAACGCGAGGCCAGAACGCTAACCATTACACCACCACTCTCGGTCAAACCTTACAATCTTCACCAGGTTTTTAGTCTCGAAATCATTTAAATGTTGATAACAGCATTAAATTTATGCTATAATTTCAGATCCGAAGTCAATACACCGCGCGCTTTCCATTCTCTTTCCGCGCGATTACCATCCGTGAAGTGTCGATTAAAGTGGAGGCTGTGTTTGTCTTGCCGGCGAGGTTAAGTACACTGGTTGTAACAAGAAAGCTATTCCCTCAACAGGTCTGACGAGTGTCCTGCGCCGTCCTTGCGACGCTCTTCTTTTTGCGACTTCTCTCTGCCGGTTCGTGTTTCCAGCAAAGCAGACAGAGAGGACGCGAACAAAGCGACAGCCGTGGCACGGAGTCGGCTCCGGGCAAAGAACTTCACACACCGTCTCATTCTGATAGGTGATACCCAGTGAAAGGTGTTACCTCTTTCTGTGGCTGTCATTTCGTCCTGTCAGTTACAATGAACCAAGTATCAATATTGGACTGTTATCGGAAATCTCAACCAAATATTTAAGTTTGATTGCTTCTTTAAAGACGGGTTTTTTCGTACGAGTGATAAACAGGTATTTACCAATTCATTAACAGTATACACCAGCAATTACTTCTGAAGACGACAATAACACAATAAGATGATTTAAATGTTATAGTCCACGATCCGCCTGCATCATTTCTACTTTCATCTGTTACTAGCCCGTACCCGCGACTTCGTACGAGTGGATTAAGAATTATTTTGCCAGAATTAAATATAGAAAGTTGTTGGTAACGATGGATTGGTCCCAAACAATATCGAGTCGGAATAATATGACAGGAAAGCTAACACTATATCATTGTACCGTCGAACCTGTCTCTTGAAGAGAATCAATTTCCAACATATTTTTGTCACCATTCGATAAGGTCTCAAAATTTCGTGACTACAACTGTTAATCATACTGGAAAAAATATCCTGTGCCCTTCATACCGATTTCCTTATAAAATTCCATCACAACGATATAGCCATTTGGTCGTCAAAACGTAACAAAAAGACAGAGACTTACTTCCGTATTTATAAATAATATTACTGTGGTTCACACTCACACACTGACTGCGAACAACACCTGAGGGAAAAAGTGTACACCTACAACATTGCAAGACTACCTACGATTTGCCTCGCATTGCACCCGTAAGTTTCTAATATCTACAGTTTAACATTCAATCCGATTAACCTACGGCTCAGGCCTGACTCGTACGATGAAAAACAATTTTTAAAAATCTTAGCCTCCACGGAGATTTGAACCGGAGACCACGACGTTAGTAAGCAAGCGCTTTAGCCACTTTTTTTTTTTTTTTGGGTCTCCTTCCTCCCATTCAGCCCTGCCTTTCGCTCGCCAGTGGTTGGCTCTTTGCCTGGCTCTATACCTTTTATAATAAATTTGGGTTTCAATGTTCTCTTTTCCTGATTTGTATTTATTAGTGGTATTTTCCATCAGTTGGATGTTTTGTTTTTTGAGGTTCTTTATGATTTGAATATTAGGTACAGTTAGGTTCCCCTTGTGCCTTTGATTCGAAGAGTCTTTCTTTGGTTCTAGGCGGGGTTTATAAACAGTTTTATTTGGTTAAATTGTGATCATTAGAATGATTCTGTCATTATTATATCGAGCATCCGTGCGAAGTCTTTTTTATAATTTTGAGTTTGGATTATTTCGTAATATACAGTATTCATATATGCTATATATTCGTCGTAAGTACTCTTTTCCGTTAGTAGCATATAAGTTAGGGTATTGCCTAGTATCCATTGTACCGTGTTGTGTTTCGTTTCAGGATATCTAATTTTCTCAGGTTTCAGTATTTCCTGGATGCTCACGGTTAAAGGGGATGTTCTGTCAAGGAAGGCTATTCTTCGTCTTGCCCAAGTCCATATTTTCTGGTTTTGGTTACACGTTATTCTGTGCTTCAGGGTGTCAGTATTACCGCAATTTCTGCACCTGTCATTCGGGGATAGATGTATTTCGTAAAGTCTTCTGTTGGTTGAGATGTTTTCATTTACGACGTCATACCACAAGGACTGTGTTTTAGTGTTTAGAGTTTTATTGGTTATATTTTTCCAGATGTTGCTCCAGTTGTATTGTTGCATTGTTACGATACACTTGCAATGCTATTTTGAACTAAGAGCATAGAACAGCTCAGAGAGGGCAGGAAACTGAAGAATAATGTGGGTTTCCCTGCTATAGTAAGGGCTCTAGGAAGCTGGAAAAGCAAGAGGTCCTTCTGGACGCTCAACAGGTGTTGGTGGTGCTCCGGAGACAAGGCCATCAAGATGGTCGGGCGGGACACACCGACAATTTGGCCCGATCTCGGGAGCCAGGGGCGTGGCACGAAGACAACGCGCTCATGGAATGTCTTTGTTGCTAATGATCTGATTAGCGTGGCACTGGGCGGGGTGGCCGGATTACAGCGATAATTGACTATTAACGAGCTCTCGTCTGTGCATGGCGAGCCAGAAGGAGGGCAGACAAACACTATCTCCATGCCATCAGTTGACATATTCTTCTCATCAAATAATTTAAAATATTACTATTTATACTCAGGTGTATAGTTACAGCAGCAGGCACAATACTTGCAGATAACAGATATGTTTCGGAAAAAGTTTGTTTGTTTTTTTTTTTTTTTTTTTTTTTTTTTTTTTTTTTTTTTTTTTTGCTTAGGGCTCTACGCTTTGTCAATGTCAAGGTCATTAGAGCGGAAAAGGACCAGGCGCAAGGAATGGGAATAAATTCGGTCATTACCTTTTGAAGGAAGCCTCCCGGCATTCGGATGGAGTGATTTGGGGAAACCATGGAAAACCCAACACTGGGTGCCTGAACGGGGATTCGAACCCGTGTTCTCCTGAATACGAGGCCAGAGTTACTGCTCACCCACCATGCACGGTCCAAAATGGGATAACTATTGTATGCTGGTATTGCACCACCCGTGTCAAGCTGTTTCTTTAGCGAACTTTTGTTTCAGAAGGTAGTTTATAATGGAAGTTGCATAGTACGTTAGCAGAATGCTGTTTTAGAAATTTCGTTATACGGTTTTTTTCTCACCAGTGCGTAAAGTTGGTTAGGCTGTAGGCTAGTTATTTTCGTTGAGAATATCATTAATGCTGTGATCAAAACTCGTACATTATTTGAAAGATTTTTACTGATAATTTTAGAAGAATACAATTTCTTACAGTTAGATCGTCGGGAGTTGTAATTAGCAGGACTAACAATTTGGATTTTTTTTTCTTCCGAATGTTTTGGCGCCAATTTTCTTTCAATCAGCATAGTCGACTGCTCTCAGCAATTTACGAGAATTTCGGTTTAAACTGATGGAGAAAACTTTTCACTTGCGGGACAGATCGAATATTTTTCAATTTCCACTGCTATTTCTGTTTCCAGCCATATTTTACAGCACCAATTCGTTCCTCAGTCTGTGTTTATTATTTTAATTGATAATTGACATACATTTTAATTTTTTTTTGCTCACATTAACAGGAAATTTAGGTACTATTCTTTACACACGTTGAACCATTTTTCAAAATTTTGAGAAGACAGTAAAATTTTGTATTCTATTGTAGCTAGGACATTTATTTCAATTTTAAATTGAGAATTCACCAGAACATTGGTACAGAGCCGGCAAACCTGTCCCGTTAAACGTTCTGCACGTACTGAAGTAATTAATTTAGATCTTGATGCGATATGATGTCAGCAGCGTCCAGAAATTGAGGAGAAAACTTCGTAAGTTATGTTAGAAGCTGGCATTCTTCTTTTTCAAATTCATATCTAAATACTGAGATTTGGCCTGTTGGTCTAAGAGTTACAATAATTAAAAACACTGATTCCGTAACGGTTGGTGTCGCAAGCACGCATCCCCCATCAAACAAGGCGTAAGATATTCATTGTACTCACGTTAAAAATCTGAAAACAGTTTTCTTTAAATGTAAAGAACACTTGAAACTTCATTGCATTCCACCAGACGAACTTATTTGAATATTTCTATTTAATTCGCCATATATTTAGTAATTGTTATTTCGAAACAGATGGTCTCAATGACTGAAGTCAATTCAGTGGTATTTCCCAATGGCAGCCTGAATTAAAGATGTTTCAGATTCTGTTTTTTTTTTTTTCGGTAAGACAATGGGTAATATAGAATGCACAGAAATATTCCTGGTTCTGTAAATCTCCAATTACTAATATCCTTAATTTGACATCATATATATGATTTGATGTTTTCAGGATATCACATAATAATTTATCACTGCATATGTGTTATAAAAACGTTAAGTTTTATATAAAAGCGCTAAAATTATTGTAGTATCAAGAGGAATTGCTATCATCCTATCATCCAAATCAATTGTCTCTAAAACTCGGTTTCACTGTATAACTAACCAGACTGGATGAAGTTCACGGAGTGATCTCTCAACTTAAATGCATTGCATTAATAGGAAAGCTTATTAAATAGGCTCAGTAGAAGATCATATCACGTATTTTAATGTAAAAACCATCACAAATTTTTCCAGGAATTCGAAGACTGTAAAAAGCGCACTGAAGCCTATAAGATCCTGGACCGTAAATACACAGTGTTTTGGGTTGAGCGGAAGATAAAAGCTTATAGTTCCGTTTCTTAGTTCCATATCGCTGTATACACTGTCTCGTTTTATCTTCACATTTTCTTCCACGCGAATTGTAAAGATGCTGAAAATTGAGGTTATTTTTTTTTTTTTTTTGTAATGACTGAATATAAGGGTGGCAGCATGGGCAAAAATTATGGATTTTTTACTGTGTTATCTAATCAAAAATTTAAATGGATCCTGATTAAAATCAATTTACATACTGATTAATTACATAGTTAAAATAACACTAGTAAAACCGATTTATCACTGGAAAGAGCGTAAAAGGGGTATTTTTTGACTGTCGCTGTATATTTAAGGTACAAGACAGCGGGTAAGAACATTTTTCACTATATAATTAGATTTTCTATAACTGGTGGCTTATAGGCTTCTGGATTTTCCGACATTAAACCCATTTGAGTCGACAATTGATATACGTTAAGACTTGCCTACAGTACTTCTCTACAATCTGTTCTTGATTCATCCCCGATCGTTTAGGAAAAATTACAGTTCCTGATTCAAATATCAGTTGCAGTGCTCCGGTCTTTGTGATAACCGTTTCTACACAATTTCGAAAATCGCCAGGGCAAATGCTGGAATTAACTCCATTTCCAATTGAAAAAATACTGGGTACGGAAACAAATTAGGACGAACACTATTATTGTTTTCACATTCAGAAAACAGTTGGTAAAACTCAATACCGTCCTTTAGATTCAGTGACTTCGTCTAGCTTGCGCCTAAAAAGATTGTGAGGGTATTGTTTTCACTTGGAGGCGCTCCTGCAAACGATAGGCACGCGAGAGGCGACTACTAAGTATTTGCGTATCTGTTTTATGATGTCTTTTGAGATAAAGACTACTGAAAATAGCTGCCCTTCTTTAATAAAATCCTTCGTTATTCTGAAAAAGAACTTTCGCCATATCAATTAACGATATTTTTTCCGGGTTCACTCAACTTGCACCTAACAAAGGAATATACTTCTTCAAGAAATAATTTATTCTATTTAATGACAAACAATTTTGTACAATGGACCGGGTGGGCCTGCAGATATTGTAATTTCGCTGTATAACCTTCTACTGCGACCTTTAATACAGGATATAATTTATCAGTACTTTCCGAAAGAGCAGACTGTTCCTTTTTTATTTCTGATTACAACTTCAGTCGATGACCGAATCTTAAACTAATTATTATTATTTTACTTTCACCTTAATAAGTATTCTTAATAGTCTCCAATTAAGAGTCGAACATCTTACGTCATTTTTATGGTGTACATGACCTATGATGATAGCTCTCAATTTATAATTCTAAAACTCTTTATTCCTTTGTCTTATTTTATCCGAAAAGAAATTTTTATATTACCTTGTCTTGGTTTCTTTTTTTTTTTACTACAAAACAATCTTCGATTAAGTAACCACCAATAACTTTTGAAGTCATTCCAATACAATTATTTCACAACTTTTCATACTTTATCTCAAACTAATTACAACTTTCATTTATGCGTGAATTATTCGCCCACCGACGAAATTCACGTAGTCTTTATAGAATTCAATAGTTTTTTCCACTTAAAGGTTAACTAAATATTTTATAATTTATGCATCTTCTGTCGAAGCTGCCGCCGTATTCTCGTCCCGTCCTTAGCTTTTTGTAATCTGTCTCCATTCTTGTCTTTGTATTTATTCCTTTTCCTCGACTCCAATGCGACCGGTTATTCCTTGTTATCAGAGATACTCACAAATTCACAACTTGTATTATAAATAATTACAAATACTATTTTATAATTATAACCATTAATATGTGAGTGTGACGTATGGCCGCTACATCTTATTACCGCAATAGTACTTGGCTTCAGGCTAAATGTATTTTTACTATATCTATAGGAATAACCTCTTCAGTTAACTCCGTCACATGCAGACTACAGTTCAACCGTTATCTGCAGCCACTAGACAGTCCATCAACTCACAACCGATGCCAAAATTCAACTCGTCATTACAGTTCATTGTCTAATTTCACCTAATTTCTGGCAGTCTGACGGGTGGCCAAACTTAATTCTAACTACAGTGTCAACAACTGCAATGGTTACAACCAAAATAACAATTACTTTGTCCCTGAGAGCTCTGATTATGAACATAGTAACTAATATGACTCAATTTTTTTTATTTTATTTTTTTTGCTGTCGTCAGTCTTTCGACTGGTTTCATGCAATCCTTCATCCCTTCCTATCTTGTGCAAACCTCTTCATCTCTACATACCCCTTACAACCCACGTCCTCAATTATCTGCTTCATGTATTCTAATCTCTGTCTTCCTCTACAGTTCTTACCTTCGACTGTTCCCTCCACTAACAAATTAAACAATCCATCATGTCTCAAAATATGACCTACCAGCCTGTCTCTTCTTTCTATAAGCTTGTTTCACAAACTACTTTCCTCATCCATCGTTTCCAAAACTCGTTCATTTCGTGCTTTGTCTGTTCGCTTGAATTTTCTTTCTTTCTGGTATTCCTAAGTCCATGCATCGCAACAATAAAGTGCTATACTCCACACGTAGAGTTTTATAAAGTTCTTTCTAAGTCCTAGATCAATATTTGAAACACATATAATTTATAATATTTATAACTCAATTAATATCTATTAAATATTTGAATAAATACATTTCAAACATGTATGTTCCAGGTGCACGTCATGTCGAATTCTCTTGAATTTCTTAGCAGTAAAAATGTTCTTTCTTTATTGTTTAAACAATAATCGTTTAATTAAAATATCAACTGAGCAATGTTCCCAACAATCTGAAGTGTGGGTTGTCGGTAGTCGGCTTTCAGGGGCGAATGAGGTAATTTCCAATCCTGAATGTAACCGCCACATTTTAAAACTAATTATTAATTTGTTATAGGTATTTTCAAACTTCAGAAAGTAGTGTTTATCGACGAGAAACTTATTTAATTTTAAGACTCCAAAACAACTACATATACGTGTTACACAACGTTTTAACATAGTAGTTTGTCCTTTGGCAATTCTCTACTGTTACGATGAATTACTTACCTCATCCGGGATAGTAGTGATACTTTTCGAACACAACTATTTAACTTACGTACCGACTCGTTTCATTCGTTACTGACTGCCTGATGGTAATTGTAAGATCGTTGTATAATTCATTGTTAATTTGTTTTAGCCAAACTGTACATATCAAAATTTTGTATACGTAGCGTCAAATTTTCGTTGTTCGGTGTTTCTAATGGCTGCTGGTGAAATGTCTGCAATACAAGAGCGTTAAAATACAGTAAGACAGTGACTGGGGCACAGAGAGACATAAAGAAATGAAAATTATAATCTTCATCAACTAATAAATTCAATATCGATGTAGCCTCATAGTCATGTGGCCAGATAGAACTTCTACACTATTCTCCAGGTAGAACGAAGGGTCTTGGGTAATTCTCTATCAGTCATCTATAGCAAACCCTGCGATCTGGCTGGATTCCTCCTCTCCCCGTCCGGGCATCCAGATTTGGGTTTTCCATGGTTTCCCCAAATCACTCCAGGTGAATGCCGGGATGCTTCCTTCGAAAGGCCATGGCCGAATTCCTTCCCATTCCTTGCCCCCATCCTTTCCCGTTTCTAAAAGACCACGTTGTTAAAAAGGGACGTTAAACTGTTACAAAAAAAAAAAAAAAATGGATTCCTCCTGATATCTCTTGGACTCTGCTGCAAACCATCTTCGTCCGTCTTTTCTCTATTCTTGGAGGTATTCACTAGATAATGAAGGAAGATAATGCAGCATGCGATCACATTTTTGACGTTGCGCTGGCTATAAGGTTAATAAATTTTCAGTTAATTCAATTCATAAATATGTTACAATACATTTCATTCATAAAAAAATATTGATGTTTGTTCTACGGCTGTTTTTACCCATAAATAAACGGTTTGTTCAGGTGGTAGCGCGTAAACAAACAGTTATTCAGTGACATCTATGGTTGAAAATGAGGGCTGAGTTAGACGCCTTCGAAACGTCCCACAAGTGTGACTTTTCTACGTAGCTGGAAGCCCGAGAAGAGATTATTTATTTACAAAGCCGTAAAAAACATCAATTTTTACTCATGTTAAGTGTTTTTAAAGCGTTTATTTTTACCATAGATTGGTTTGTGTTCCACGTGTAGCCGGCAGCGACTGTACCGTCGACGGAGATGCTGTCTCTCGCTTGTGGGCCGCGCCTCCTACCCAGCGCCCACTAATCTCCAGCCTGCATCTCTACAGCAGGGAGGGGACTCGCTCGAAACAGTTTCTTTATTCAGGGCTTTATCAGATTTGCGTATTCTCACGTTTCTTTTACCTCAAATTAATTCCCGCCGTGTAGAGAGATCGAAGGGTTTATACCATTAATCACCGGCGGGTCCCGGTACGAGTCTGTGTTTTTTATATTATATAAGAGAGATAGGAGGCCACGGCGGGCTAGTCAGGGAGAGGGGGGTGCACAGATACACCGAGTCACAGGGAGACAATTAAAGCTGCTAATAAAGCCTTCACGTAACTTCATTTCGTATTATACACATTATTTATATAACTTTAGTCATATGCCAAACGTATTATCAATTATACGTGAGATCAACTAAAAAAAAAAAAAAATTATTGGCCTTCAGCACATCAACGCTGTTCTGCTTTTTGCATGCATTACATCAGTGAAACTTTGAATCATAAATATAGATATGTTTTAAATTAAAAAGTTATGACACCAAAGAATGTTTTTTTAATGCAATGACTGTGAAATATGGGCAAGATACAGTAATACGTATTTGGGACTCGACATAATATACAAGCAAGATGAATATTTAAATATGTGGAACATAGATGTAATTATGAGTTTCGACTTATGAAGGGTATTTACCTTTAGCAGGCTCAAACTGTTTTATTTACAGAGGGAAGGATATACACTGAGATCGAGAATATAACTGCAATCTTCTAATATCTTTTATATTTTTTTTTTTTTGCTTGGGCTTTACGTCTCGTCGACAGCGAGGTCATTAGAGACAGGATGGGATTTGGGACAAGGAACGGGATGGAATTCGGCCATGGCCTTTTTTAAGGAAGCATCCCGGCATTCGTCTGGATTGATTTGGAGAAACCATGGAAAACCCAAATCTGGATGCCCGGACGGGGATTCGAACCCGCGTCCTCCCGAATGCGAGGCTAGAACGTTAACCGTTCACCCAATACGCTCGGTAATCTCTTTTAAGTATTTAACTAGCCTCGACCAGGCGTGGTAAGTAAGCGATAACGCCTTGGCCTCTCATTCGGGAGTACGCGAGTTCGAATCCCAACCCGGGCATCCATGATTTTCCCAAATCACTCCAGGTGAATACAGGCATGGTCCCTATATAAAAAAAGGCCATGGCCGAATTCCTTAAAATTCTTTGCCCCCAGTATTTTCCCGGCTCTAATATCCTCGATGTCGACTGGACGTCAAACCATTTAAAAAAAAAAAAAAAAAAAAAAAAAAACCTAGCTGGGAAGTCTGTCAAAGTTGAATGGATTGTTCTGGCAAGTCATTTCTTGGCAGCTGCTTAGCTAAATAGAATCGTTATAAAATGATACTCAGAGCAATTCCTCGTGCCTCATGCTGCAGTAAAACGTTTCAGTTGCATCCTGGTCTAGGTTCCATTTCAACCTAGCCACTAACTCTGCTAATATTGCCCTTAGAAAATCAAAGCTTTATCGCACGCGAATTAATACGAGCCGATATTACAAAGTTTGAACGGCTGACACAATTGGAAATACTGATGTGAGGCTGAAATGGTAATATAAGTAATATGGTGTCAATGAAAACAAAGGAAATCCAAAATGGTGGCTTATCGGCAGCACTCTGGTCTGGCGTTCGGAAGGACGACGGTTCGAATCCCCATCCGGCCATCCAGAATTCGGTTTTCTGTGGTTTTCCAAAACTAGTGCAGGCGAATGTGGGCACTGTTCATTCAAAAGACCGTTGCAGAATTTCTTCCCGTATCTTGTACCCAAACCTATCTCTCCTCCAACGACCTCAAGGAAAAAAAATCTTATTATACGAGATTAGTTCACTAATTGTCACGAAACACTTCTGAATCATTTCACGAGAACAAAACTGAAAATTAAGGGCAATGTTCTGAGATACTACATTTAGTATTTGTATTTACTCAGCAACTTAATTTACCATTTCCTTAACCGAATTGTTGCTATGCTAGATGACCATAGAACAGGCCGAACACTACCAAGCCTGCGGCCAGGTTCGAACACGTGATTGTCGGTATATGAGAACAGTGCTTGAGCCCCTACTCTACCGAACGGCAAAGAGATTCCAGTACAAACAGAACAAGCAACTCGCGAATTGTGCACCCAGAGAAACAATTTTGGCAATTTGGTGCAGCAATAAGCAAAAGTCATAAAAGAAAATGTGGAATATCTACGAGAAATTATCAATACTGGAAACAAAAATACAGAGGTATAATAAATTTTTTAATCGATTTCTCAAATTTATTGTAGCTTTATTATTTGACATACTGTCACAAAGCTTGATCGTGCTTACTCTGCAGGTATCATTGTTATTATTATTCAATTTTTGCCTCAATTGGTGTCATTGTAAGTGTTCAAACCCATCCCTACACGTTTTTCTGTTGTTTTTTTTGTTTGTTTTTTTTGGGGGGGGGGGGAGGATAAGTGGGAAAAACCAACAGAACAGCAAGCTGTCATCTGAAGTGTTTTTGAGTTGATATGGACATGCTGCACCGAGTGTGTCAAGAACTTGAGTATCGACTTTATATCTGCAGAGTCAGTAAGGGGACACATACAGAGCACTTTTAAAATGTCAAAAAAATAAAAAATATTTGAGGTTTTCCATATGACTGTAAAATTTAGTTTCAATATGTAATATTATCCAGTTACCGTAAATCGGTGAAATTGTTTCAGTCATCATTATATACATATAAAAAAAGTCCTAGGTTTGCGTAAACCGCATTGTCATGGACAAACCACATTTTATTGAGTTGATGCGAAAGGTATTTATATATGGCGCTAGAGTCTGGTAGGCTGCAGGTATGAGAAAAATCAGTCCATAAATATAGAAGTTAGAATCCAGTGCAACTTATTCGATTAATTTATTTATTCTTTTTTTTTACTTATGGCTTTACGCCTTGTCGACGGCTAAGTTCATTAGAGGCAGGCAGGATGGGACTGGGGTCAAGGAACCGGAAGGAATTCGGCCATGGCCTTTTTGAAGGAAGCATCCCGGCATTCCCCTGGAGTGATTTGGGGAAACCATGGAAAACCCAAATCTGGATGCCCAGACGGGGATTCGAACCCGCGTCCTCCCGAATGCATCGGATTGGAACATAACTAACAACCTTACTCCCCTCCTAAATACCATTGGTGGGAATATGGCCTCAATTGGTCCAGCGATTTGATGATGGTGAAGAAAAAGACAGCAGTCCAATTGCGTTGTGATAAATTTAATTTAATTGCTACGGAACGCACGCTCCTGTGACAATTTGCCCACACATCCAATTTCCCCCCTTTCCAGTACACACCTACTTTTGCCCTTTACAAACTTCAATATTAAATCTTTTCAACGTTTTTGATAAATGATTCATCAATTCTCTTGGTAACTTATTCCAATCCATGACCACATAACCTACAAAAGAAAGTTTTGCCACACCCTTGGGCCTGAAATTGAGTGCTAACTTGTGATCATGATTATCTTTTTCCTTCCATGCATTACATTTAATTCTTACACCAACTCTTTCCACGCCTCAGCACCAAAATACGCCTTGTACACTCTCATGATTCTCTTCACCCTCCTCCTGTCTTCCAATGAATCCCATTCCAGTTCTTTTATCATATCTGTTACTGATTGTGTTTTGTGGTAACTTCCAGAGACAAATCCCCAACTCCTGTATTCAATATAAAAAAATGTGGATCCCATACTACACCACCATATTCAAGCAACTGTTTGAACAAAGTATTATAATCCAGTTCCTTTACTTCTCTCATACATCCCCTCATCACTCTCTCCAACAAGTGAAATATTTTTAAACCTTTTCCTACTACCTGTCCAATGTGTCCCTCCCAGATGATCATGTTATCAAATGTTATGACAAGATATTTGAATTTCAAGTCTTCAACAAGAAAATCTTTTCCCACCTTGTAGTCATAATCAACCATTAGTTTTTTTTTTTATCTGTGTATCTAATAAGCTTACTCTTCTTTGCATTTATCTGCATTATATGTTTACCAACACAGCTAGATATCCTATCCAGATCACCCTACAATTGTGTACAGTCCTCTACTGTTTTGATCCTTTTATATAGCATTATGTCATCTGCAAAGAACCTAACTTCTGATAGTAAACCATCAACTTTCGACATTGCGATTCTGTTAGGGCGTTTATATCGCAGTTTACACACATTCAAATAAAGCAGGCAGCACTGATTTTAATTTTGATTACAGATAAGCCATGTGAACACAACTGAAGTGTGCCTGTGGGTCATCAACAAACATAAGCTTTCCCAATCAGTAGTCGTTTGATGGAGAGGCGTTCAAACGTTATCAAAGTATTCCGTACAGTCGAAATGCAGAAGGAGAGGATAACATCCCAGAAACCCCGTCGAGATTTCTGTTTTACATCGTATCCCGAAATCATTTCAGGTGAATGATTCATTCAAAAGGCCATGGTCGAATTATTCTCGTTCCTTGCGCGCAGTCCTTTCCCGCTCCTAATGACCTCAATGTTGACTAGGTGTTAGAAAAATCTTTATTCGTTTATCTGTGAATTAACGGAACAAATCTGAAATCTAGACGACGAGATCGTGGCCACAGCTAGTTTATAATAAGTTTGCGGAAGTGGTGATGTATTTCCGGCAAGATGTTATTGGAGGGCAAAGTGGTAGTGATTTGCATCTCCGGACATGGGCGAATAAAGGTTCTAACAATCGTGCTGTAAGAACAGAGCGTTGTAACATCCCTCTATTAACACCCGTCTGAGGCGAATACAACCTGCGAAAGACGTTAAAAATCAGAACAGTCCTGCTAGGCGGAGCGTGGAGTTGTAATTGCGGCAGCAATGGCACCGGACCGCTACACCAAAGACAATACCAGCCACGGTTCCAGGTTCGAATCTCGCCGCCGGGCAGGGAGATCCTCCAGGCGATACGGTCTGTGGGAACAGTCCGCGTGTGTTCTGAACAGGAAGAGCCCGGAACAAAGGCCGCGGACCAGATTGCGAACACTGCTTCCGCCACGGCACTAATTATATCTTGTCTGCACGTGCATAAATAACCTGCACATATGAATGCTTCTCTCCTTTTCGACGGCTTGCCAGCTTTCCGGTGGGTGCGCAATCTGTTTGCATATATGCCGGCTCCTTAGATACGCAAGCCGCCGACAGTCTCATTTCGGATTCTCGATTCGTGATAGTCTGGCAGTGTTGAGACCTGGAGTGAGCATTTTGATGCAGCCAGCATTTAGTGGTAAATTACAAAAGCCATTATACCTTGGCAGGTTTTGCATGGATTAAAAAATTAATCCCGTACAATACAATGATGTTTGTTCATATCGAAAAATACATTTCCGCCATCTCTCAGACAATAACAACAACAATCTTTAGGACGGACCGACCGTCTCTGTGCTTTACAATAGCGAAATATTCTGATAATTTAATATTTTAATTTTACTAACATGGCAAAACTTCTTGCACTGATATCGTAAAGCATTTTAATTTTGTGCTTTACAATAGCGAAATATTCTGATAATTTAATATTTTAATTTTACTAACATGGCAAAACTTCTTGCACTGATATCGTAAAGCATTTTAATTTTTGCAGGGAATGGATCAGACTTGCTCTAAACAAAGAATTAGTTACATAATTAAACATTTATTTTCACACATACACAAAATTTAATGTCTTTAATTTTGACAAGAATTTTCAGTCACTTTCCTTTAACACAATGATTAAATATAATAAACATTACATACTGTGGGCGCCTCCCTTGCATGAGACTCGCTGTTAACTCTTAACAACAAAAAAAATTATATTGTACAGACTAGCTCAGTTTTTTTTTTTTTTTTTTTTTTTTTTTTTTTTTTTTTTTTTTTTAAATATAGACATGACGAGATCTTATCGGGCGAATTGCTTCGCTCAGGAGCGTGTACTGGTGCATTGATCCAAGAACATATGCAGTGATCAGAAATAACCACCTTAACCATTTTGCTACTGCGTACTGTATAAAATTAAGCATGGCTACTCCAAGCAACCATAGACCTCATCAAACCGCAGCTTCACCCGCTTCACTAGTTAGGTGAGATCCCCGCTGAAATAATTCTATTGATCACTTTTCACTTTATAAAAAAAATTATGATCTCGAACAACTAAGAGGTGAGACAGACATGTTGCTTCCTCGACCACCTGTCGGCCAGTGCCTCTCTTCTCCCGCAGTCAGCGCATCCTTTGTCCCTTTGGCGCGCGAAATTGCATCGGCCAATCGGGTGTCTTCAGTCACTTGTCAACCCGCACCGTTCAAGTAACAACCATGGAAAAGAAAACACACCTAACATTCCGTCCATAAGTGGCATGACCTGCCTCTCTCCAGCCAACCTTCCCATTGACACTTTGACCAGCTATCTCCGTATTTACGATTAATACAAACGAATATGGAGTGACACTGTTCATTACAACTTGCATTATCACTTAGAATCGCATTTTATGTTTCAAAACATGGCGTTAAGTACACAATTATTTAAAACAAATTATTGATGTAAAAACACTGTATGAACAACTTATATTCAGGTTAATCCTTCTTAAACACATACAATAAAGTACTTCCTTGCTTATATAATATGCACGGTTTCTGTGCAAGGGTTCCAAACAAACATTTAAACTGATATTGTTTTAAAGTTGAAAGATTTATTCATTTTACAATATGAAAAAAAGGATTATTACTTCTCGTACAAATTTTTATATTTGTGGTTCTCGTGGTATTATAATTTTATGGCTAGAATTGTATATAAAAAGTTGTAAGTTACGCAGAAGGTGAACCAAAAAACAATATCACCATACCATTAACCGTCGTACATATCTTATGAAGAGAATCAATTAGCAACATGTTTAAAAATAGCAAAAAAACTAAGTTGGGAAGGGGAGGGGTGGAAGGGGGTTAACTGAGGGCATCTTGTCTTTCAGCTTGGTATTGTCTTCTTTCTTCAGCATGATCATCAAATTTTTGGTTTCTAATAACTTTAGCCGCTGGTGCTACGCCTTTGGTCTGATTTATGCCTGCAAGGCATGACAAAAATGAACTCAAATATGTACTAGCTTTATTTTTTAAAAATAAGGACCCTTTGTGAACGACAGTGAGAGTGACGTCTGATCACCGCAGTGCGCATGCGCGTCCCTCCCAGCATGCTTTGCGCCGGCTTAGACGCCACTGTCTGTGTGCTGAGCTGTACAAGTTTATAATGTTTAAGAAAATTTATTCGCTCACCGACTGTGAGATGCGATCTGTAATTCGATTCTCCAGTGCAGTAAAGTTGGCAGCAGCCGAAATTCAACGTCAGATTTGTGAAGTGTGTGGTGTAATGCCATGAGTGATGATGATAAAGTTCAAAAATGGGTGAGAATGTTGAAAGACGGACTGGTTAATGGACAGGATGAGCCACGCCCAGGCCGGCTTCATCTGATTTCTGAAGATTTTGTTAGTGATGTGGACAACGAAATTCTAGAATCCAGACATTGCACCCAGTGATTTTCACGCGATCCGGCACTTAAAGGAGCTCCTTGGTAATCAATAGTTCAGCGATGAAGAAGAAGTGACAACTGTCGACATGAATTGGATTTCTTCACAGACGGCAGATTTATTTGATGCCGGAAATCAAAAACTTGTCGAACGGTATGACAAACGTTTGAAGAAAAATCGAAATTGTTTAGAAAAGTAGATGAATTTATGCAGAATATGAAAATAAATGTATATATTAAAAAGATACGTTATTTAACATATGACCCTCGTATTACACTGCATTTTTATGTAAGTGGCATTAAAATTTTTCATGTTTAAAACAGCTAATTAGGGTGAAGAAATTTATAATGGGATTAAAATACCATTAGAATTGTTGAAGGATGTGTAGGGTTGTTAATATCATTGCTCATTAACTTAGTTAGTGTAAGACTTATGTCCACGATATTTGGTTTTATCAGTCACATTGATATTCTGATTTTTATTTCGTGAAAGTCATTGGGAAACCTCTTCGGTGAAATATATTTATCGAAATAGGTGAGATGAAGCTCCTATTATCGTTTTATCTGTGATGCTAATACTGTTATCGGATGAAGTTCCTTTTTCGTCCTGAGAACTAATGAGATCGTTTGTGAACACTCTCTTGTTGGTTTCTCGATGAGCCGGATAAACTTAATGTAAGACAGCCTTCAAATTTACCATGTTTTCGAAGATTGTGCTGGTTCTGCTAAAGCTCAGATCACAAAAGAAATCCTTTCACGTCAGCATAAATTTTTCATACAATCATTTCATGCAGATAATCGTGGAAAATTACTAACTTCATTTACTCGCAGCATGGACTGTAACAGCTAAAATAAACATTCCCCTGAATGAGAGTGTAAGATACAGAACTGTGCCTCTAGACAATAAATGACACATCCAACATTGTTTTACAGTCTCATACTAGCCTGCTTTGTATCAATAAGCGGCAACTTGTTGGCTATGACGGAACATTTTCATTAATTTTTCTAGTCGCATAGTTATTCACTGTGTGAACTTGGAAATGAATTGGAACATTTAAAGATTGGAAATGATAAGGCTACAGTTGTACAATTTTTATTTCGAAAGCCATCACTTTACTTAGGATCTCCTTTCAAAATGTAAAGGTATATTGCAGAGGCTAAACTCTCGACTTCGCTAACGCTGATTTAAAAGTTATGCTATTCAGCAATTACGTTATTCTTTGTTTTCTTAGTTTATTTTAAAACATCTTTTCAATAAAATTTTTCTGCTATACTGCAATGTTTTAAACAGAATTAATGGATATGTGTTAAATAATCTTGAAAAATGTATTCCATTGCAATCAGAAGAGTATGTGACAATTATTTTAAGCTTGGCTGCTTTTCTATTATAAGAAACGGTACACGACCTCTATGATTAGAATAATCGTCTTCACTGAAGAACTAGACGGTGTCTAGAAAAATCAAACTATTTGGTGATATTCTCTCTGCATATTATTTCAGACGAAAAGAATATTTTTGCTACCTCAACTGAAAATCATACGTAATGTTTTATCAAAAACATACATTCTACTTGACCTAAATTATACGGTTTATGTTCATTAGAATATTTCATTGGATAATTTTTTTGCTAATGCCTCATGGAACACTTATGGTCACCAAAGAATATAGAGCTAAATTCTTTCGTTCTGGTACGTTCCCAGTGCCGCACAGAACTGTTCTCCTAAGCCCATTTTCACTCATCAGTTTATCATTTCCCCAAGTAGATAAGTTACTCATGGGTGGGTTCCGTCAGTATATCATTTAACCGAAACTTAACAACTGCTACGATTATTTATATGAAACTGTAGCGATTGCTAATCGTCAGTGCTGATGTGGGAAGCAGGACTTGTATTAATTAAAGCAGGCACTGGTTTCTAATTACATTCCCTATGTTCATTAATAATTCATCGACTACGAGGTCTGAAGAGCAAAGCAAATTAATTGATGTCAGAATTACAACATTATCTTCGGTATCTTAATTAAGAGAGAAATCCTTATATTGAGAGATGCGTTTGGAATATTGTGTTCTTTAAAAATCAAATTTTCCTTTTGCACAAGTACGTTTTTCTAAGAACATATATTTAATTTGAGTTTAACGGCCCTTCGACGTTGATGATATTATGGCCGGGAAAGGGAATGGACGCAAGGCATGCTAATGAATTCGGCGACAGCATTTGATTACACCATCCCTGCATTCGCCTGGAGTGATTTAGAGAAATCATGCAAAACCGAACATGACTGAGATTTGAAATAGCGTCCTGCCGAATGTCATGTTTTGGGCTTGCCGTCATTTGCTAAGATACCGTCTTTGGTGGTTGGAACCCGGTGAGCTAGCTACACATAAATTTGAAATAATTATATGGTGCAGCGTAAATCCACATCTACACTATATCATAAGTTGTGTCTGCATATGAAATTTTTGAACAGATCATATGCAAACTGCCTGCGAGAGAAACAAAGCCTGGGAGACTTACATGCTATCCGTCTGTTTGTCACCGTTGAATTAGTTTTCAGAATTTCATGACAAAATATGTTAGCTTTTTATTTTGTTTTTGCTTATATGCCTCGTCAACGAAGAGGTCTTTAGAGGCGGGAAAGGACTGGGGGCAAGGAACGGGACGGGATTTGGCCATGGCCTTTTTGATCGAACCATCCAGTCATTCACCATGGAAAATACAAATCTGTATGATCGGATAGAGATTCGAACCCCTGTCCTCCCCAATGCGAGCCCAAATATGTTAGTTATGTCCTTTCAAATAATACATATTATTTCGTTGTCAAATTTTATCAAAATCAGTTTAGCCGTTTAGTCGTGAAAACGTAAGAAACAGACAGGGAGACAGAGTTACTTTCGCATTTATAATATTAGTGTTGATAAGGCGGGAAATCTGCGCTGGGTATCCAGAGTTCGTCACCTGTATAGTTACACCCGGGTAGCCGGTGAGTCGGTAGTAAGACGTGTTAACAAGGCAGCTGACAGTTTTACGGCGGCCAAGGGCAGCTGACAGCTGGGCAGATAAAGAGCCTAGACCCACGCAGACCACCGCTTCCAATTAGACTCCTACCGGGATACCACGGCTCACTTCCGTCACGCTGGTTTCTCTTGACTGCTGAAAACAGAAACATTTACTCAGTAATTAAGATCAAAAGACCAACGCAAGATTTAATTTTTCGTAATTTATACATTTGTAACATCGCTAAGAATGCGGTATTCCGTAGTGTATAAGCAACATATTAACCCGCCAGTGTGGCTCTTTGCGCTGAAGCGACACACTATGGATCATAACGTACAACGGGACCAACGCACCGACCGTCCAGATTGCGGTTTTTAGGCGGATTCCCGCAATTATGTAGCGAATGTTATGCTACACATTTCACAAACGAAAATACACTACCTCACGCTGAACATAGTAACAATTTCACAGACAGGTGGCAACACTTATCATACAGAACACACAAAGTTACACGTTTCGCTGAAATTTTGCCACAAAAGACTTCCTCGAATAGGTCAGATACTCCGGCCCTATCCCACACCACTCTTTAGGTGGTGCTGGCAAAACAGTTCCGCTTACGATGGCTTCCCACGGCCCGTGCATTTGTCGGCCGCACTGGTCTAGCTATGAGCAGCGGGCAGTGGGAATGGAGCCGCCTCTGCTGGCAGGGGTGACGCGCCTCTATCCGTCACCCAGTCGGTAAACATCAAACGCCCGGGTAACTGAAATGACACTAGGTAACGTGGTGTGAAGGTGGCTGCGAAGTGGTGTGGGCTAGCCTGTGGCGCGTGCTGATCTGTAAAATTCTGCTGCATGGCGCAACCTACAAAACCACTTTTTATTAAAAAAAAAAATTACTTATGGTTTTACGCCTCGTCGACGTCTAGGTCATTAGAGGCGGGATGGGACTGGGGGACTAGGAACGGAAAGGAATTCGGCCATGGCCTTTTTGAAGGAAGCATCCCGACATTTGCCTGGAGTGATTTGGGGAAACCATGGAAAACCCAAATCAGGATGCCCGGACGGGGATTCGAACCGGCGTCCTTCAGAATGCGAGGCCAGAGCGTTAACCGCTCACCCACCACGCTCGATACAAAATCACGGGCTGTGGAAAGCCACTATTAGACTTCGGGAAGGAACTCAGTTCCTCATCCCCCCTTTTTTCTCATAATTCACACTGGCCACCTGTGGTGGGTAGCGGTCACGTGGTCGTTGGTGGCGGAATCGGAGGAAAAAATTTCTACAGCCTTTTGAAGAATAAAGCAAGTTAAGAAAAATATAATGTGAAAAGAAATATATTTCATAATCCATATTACAGTTTGGTTAAAATCAATGGCGCTAATTTTAAAATCCATTCCACTAGACGTAGAGCTACTTCAAACAACAGGCGATTCAGGTGTGATGAAGTCTTTGGCATACTGTTCAGTGGCTTGTTGCATCATTTAATAATTCTGAGAATTGACCGTAGTGCCACTGGTGCGAACTGGCCGCCAGACATTCCCTGCCGCAAGTAAACAGTGCATAGTCAGTTTTGAAGAATATACACGTTATTCTAGGTGGTGCCCTGTGCATAAAACTGATGTTGCATATTGTTATTATAGAACACATACCATCAAACAAAATCCTGTCTCCAGAAAATAAGATGACGTAGAAAAATAGGTAATGTACAATTTTATTTATACATAGTTTCGAAGAAAGATCTTAGCTGTTTCCTGTTTTACGTAATAAATCTAGGAATAAAAATTATACGTTTCACGCAAAGAAATTGGCACTTAACACATAGAAATTAGTTCACATCGTTCTCAAACATTTGTAGACAGTTACTTTCTTCGATGCAGTCGACATCCATGCCGATAGATGGAGGCGCTATCGCCAAACCGGGTCACTCTCGGGCAGACCCCGCGGCTTCCCCGTGCCAGAATGCCATGTGATAAACATGAATCATGCTCTATCCAAACTGGATTAGCACAATTAACAGTTTACAGACGAATTTGGTGCTTTATTGATCTGGTAATAGGCCATATTCCCGCAGTTGTTGGAAAATAATTTAAATAACTCCGTTCACAAACAACTGTTCTGGTGAATTTTATTTTATTTTATTTCCCGGACGCGTTTCGCCTTTGCGGTGTAGGACATCATCAGCGGCTACAAACATATTTTTTAACATGTGTGATATTACAATTACTATCTACAGTACAAATATATATATATATGTATATATTCAAATTGCCGCCAAAACAGGGCTACAAATTTCGTATAAAAAACGCAGTGCATAGAAAAACAAAACAACAACGAACGAACAATACACACAAAATTTGGAAACATAAAAAGAGTCGATAAATTCTAATATCTAGGGGAATACATACAAGTAGGAGACTCTAACAAGCTATCAAATTCGGAAAGATCAGAAAAACTTCAGAAGGCTTACAGACTCACATTGTCATATTATAACAAAAGAAATATATCAAGACAGGCCAAACTCAGACATTACAATACAGTGGTGCTGCCTGAAGCATTATATGCATCGGAAACAACCATGACTGGGATTTCAGGCATCACGAAAGCGGAAAAAGTTGAGCGCAAAATCCTTAGAAAATTTTTTGGAGTAATATATAAAGACGGTAAATGGATGAAAAGACCAACGAAAGAACATACAGACAGATTGACAGAAATAGTCAGAAGACGTAGATTACAATTCTATGGACTTTTACAGCGAATGAACAGCACTAGATTCACAAAGAGGATCTTTGATGTGGTAAATGGTTCGCTCAGGAAAACCAATTGGTTCCAGGAAATAGAAGAGGACTTGAATCATGCAGGGATCAGCAAGGAAATGACACGAGAAAGGAGACAATTCAGGAATAAAAGTATGAATACAAAATTTAAAATACAGAAGAAAACAGGAACAAAATGGACTGATCAAAGGAAACAGGAATACAGTGAGCGTATGAAGAGGTTTTGGGAAGAGAAGAGGAAGAAGACAAATACAAACAAAAACTGAATAATTATGAATAATTTGAATTTAAACACTGTCCTCAAGGGCAATAATCATTAATAATAATAATAATACTATACAAAGATTTGTGCTGTAGATAGTAATTGCAATAAAATACATGTAAAAAATTACATTTGTAGCCACTGATGAAGTCCTACACCACAAGCACGAAACGCGTCTGGGAAATAAAATAAAATAAAATTCACCAAAACAGTTGTTTGTAGACGGAGTTATTTATAAGAGGATTTCGTGCTTTTTCGGACCGAGCGTTAGGGGGACATAGATTAAATTCCTATTGCGGATACACCGGTTTCGGATTTATCCGGTTTCACGGAAAAACTCGACGCAAGTACCGTCAAAATGTGATGGTAAATTTCCTTTCTGTTCTTTGCTCTAATGACAAAGTCGTCGACGAACCGAAAGTCGAATCGGTTTGACTCGAATTAACTTGTGTTGTTATACAGTATGTCTGACTTTCTTTAATTTCATTCAACCGAGTATATCCCGTGATAAGATAAACAATTTAGTCAATAGGTGAAATATTGATGATGTCATCAATAGTATAATAACATTTTCGTATTAAATTTCGTAAGCTATAGAGAGAGAAAAAATGTTCCGTGATAGCAGTGTTTCTAAGATTAGCTTATTCCTTGTATGTATATCATCAGTGAGTTTTTAATCATGTTAACTGTAGCTATAAGTAACACATTTAACTTCCAACCGAATTTAATTTTTGACGCTTTCTAATAGTTAATTAATATTTTATTACAATATTTTAGCCTTGTAATCATTCTGTTTGCATTCTGTGATCTCCCTATACTAACATTGAATTACTCCATTTGATGAAGAGATCTTACGATTTAATGTTCGGCCTCCAACTAAAGAAAACTGGGACAGCCTCAGACAGCAAGTGCAATGCTGAATACGCAACGCCCTTATGCTTTTATACCTTCGGCGATAGAAAATCTGACAGAAAATTAAATAACAGAAAATAAATGTTCTTCATATGACTAGTTAGATTCTAATTTATTTGAGAATCGTTTTGGCCAATTTGTTATATCAACCTAATACTATGATAGTCGATCTCCCTTTTTATGCAAACGGTATATGTTGAAAGTAACGTTACCTTACGATTCTGTTCACTACCTTTTTTTTGATGGGGGCGGGGAGGGGGGGGGGGGGAAGGAAGGAAATATTGATGTCATTAGAAGAGAAGGTAGGGGACTAGGAATGCGAAAGAATTCGGCTATAATCTTTTGAAGGAAACGTTCAGGCATTCACTTAGAATGATTTCGGGAAGCCGGAAGAGGCATCGAACCCACCTTCTCGAGAATGTTAGACCCGAGCTTTAGTCACTGTCACGCCAGGCACGGTTTGCTCATTCACCTCTACATACAGCTGCAGCAAAGCTCAATGTCACAAATATTATCTATACAGTCTCCGTTGACAACATTGTCATGCCACTGAATTTCAGTGCCTTGCTTGACGCCGTGAATCCCGTTGCTTTTTCTTGAAGGGATGAATTTGATCTTATGTGGTCATCCGAAGTTCATCGTATTGGTTTTAAGAAACACCTGTGTGTGTTTTTCAGAGTTTTCATGAGTAGTACAGAAATGGAATGAAAATGATTTTTACCCTTAAGATGTGCTTCCCCTGTAGACAGGCTGCCCTCAGTACGTAGATAGATCCATGCGGCGATAGTGGGACCGCATCCTCATAACGGTGCATTAACTGCAAGACTTCTACGAGTAGACGCTAACGGAGCCTGATCAAAGTGTTTACTCCCAACTGAATGCTGCGTGATGGAATCGATTTTTTTTCAACTATTTTCCCGGGTACATCGCTTACAGTGTGTATTAGAACAATCACTACATAAATCTGTATTCGCCCAATTTCTAAGGATTTCTTTGTTAAAGGTATTACGCTAATACTACAGAACAGCTCTGGATGAGGTTTTACAGTTTGAAAGCATAGGAATATCTTATGATTCTGCAAAACGGTAGATGGACCAATAAATGTTAATCTGTTCCTAATCTGAGTAGATATATACCAAAGATGATACTGCATCAAAGAAAGATAAACACCACATACTTTTCCTTCTCTAAAAGAAGTTGTTGACTACGTAACATTTGTTATTTATTTCTTTGGTTTCCTGAACCATAGAAAATACACGAAAAATGTAAATCGAATCCTTCAAAGAGCTGGAACAACACCAGAAATATGAAAGTAGCCACTACCGTAGAAACTTCTTAGTGTGACATTTAGGTTTTTCCCTTCGCTACTACGGTTTAACAATTTAAACAAAGCTGCGATGGTAATAATGTTAGTAACATGGCACTTGAGAAGTTAACTTATTTTTTTTAATTGTGTCCTATTCTGTAAAACAGAACGTCGTTTCTCATTTTGATCCAGGCTGCAATTCAAGATAATCATAACCTCTGCTAACATTGCGGCTCTAAAACCGAAAGATCTTTCATGCAACCTTTTGTAGACACGTCTGGGTACAAAGATACAAGCAAGTTCTTAGTTTTAGAGATTCAAATGAAACATGGTGCACGTGAAAGATATCGTTAGCTTACCAACAATTTCTCATAAATTTCAAATATATTAACAAAACATTTTCGAATCTTTATTTTAGATACTGTTGAGATGAAAGTTAATATTTATCCAAGCAGAGTCCATTGATTTAAATGTAGTTTTATCGTCATCACCTGTGTCTGTCCTATTTAGCATCATCGCCGGCTGTATATAAGTATTCAGTGCAGTGATATTTATAATCTCTGGAATTAATTTTCCCAGTCATACTTTATGTTATCAAGTCATTTTTAATACTCTCAAAGATAACGTACAAACTTTAACGCAGATTCGTCGCTGGTGACGCCTCGATGAGAGACGAAACATTTTCGACAGTAAAACAAAATAAAAAAACAGTTGCTTTGGCGCTATCCCTTCAACAAGTGATTAACTCTCGAAAATAGTTACTTAGAACAAAAAAAACAAAAAAAACAAAAAACAACTAACTCTCCCACTGTCTGTACAGGAGATTATGGAGGATATGTATTTCGTACTTGTTTTTACTGAGATTACTTGCACTCTTTACACCTGACCCATTATGCTGTTTAAACATAAATTTGTTACTTCTTGTAATTGGAATCGATACTGATACCGGTTATTCTTACAGTGGTCGGTCGAATATTTCAGTGATGAAACTAGAACAAAAATCGATCCTGAAATACATAATGTGAACCTGAGAACAATGTGTTTGTGTAATTACGCTACTTCACCGTTGGATGCATCTTGTAATGGAAAGTACATTTCTCAACTACGGAGAAGATTTCTGAGTTCCCGTCCATCTGGAGGAGTGCAACCCCATCAGTATTCCGGCTTGTTGGCCACGTCCACATCAGCAGATTGAAAGCTATCAGTCCTGGAGTTAATTTCCAGCGGTACGGCTTCCCCATTGTCCGACGCCATCCCGACAAGTAATTCGCAAAACCTCCCGCTCTGCTCGGCGAAGACTTACACCGGCGACGGCGTATCTATATTTTAATTCGGAATTTCGACGGAGGAGGCAGAATGGTGCGCGGATTTTCTCGCGACAAGCTGCGCGAATACGTTTCCTAATCTTTTCCATTTTCGCTCCCTCCCTCGCCGCCGAGAGTCGCGGAATCCAATTCTCGCTTCTCGAGAAGGCGTAATTATATTTCGCTTAAATAAGTGAGCAAAGTAGAAGAGCAGAGACGGATGGGAAGACGATCGCGGTAGGCCGTTAATACAGCGCACCTTTTCGCAGGCCGCAGATACGGCGCTAGTACATCCAGGCGGCCAGCGCTCGCCTTTGTTTTCCATTTCCAGCGCGCCTCCAGCTCGTTTCCTGCCAGATTATAGCCGGCAGCGGCGGACCGGCGCACCATCTTGCTCATGGAATCATGAAGACTTGCCCAGGAAATGAATCCGCCCGCCGGTGCCCAGATGGAGAGAATAAATAGCCGGCCGAACGGGTTGGGGACGGAGGCGAGACCAGCGTGCGTTGCGCGTTACTTCCAGCCCGCCGCCTTTGATGCTGATGCGACTCAGTCGTGCGAGCGTCCACCGCGCAGGAGTACCAACTTGTGCGTCTCGCCACAGCCTCACGGAGATACGACGGAGTGCCACCTCGTTTCCGTTTTCGCAATATCATCCAGCCCGCGGCAGGGCACTCGGATCACGACAAAGTGATCTACACCAAGCACAATACAATAGAAACTACTTGTACAATGAATGACAAGGAGTAATCCCGTTACGGTTCACCGTCATGCAAAACTGATCCGACTCCAGTCATCGGTTCCTATCTATAGGAATCGGGTAGTGTCTCTATGTAGGATTTATAGATATATTTTTTGTTATGTCTTTACGCCTCGTCAACGTTGAGGTCATTAGAGGCGGGAATGGATTGGGAACAAGGAACGGGAAAGAATTCTGCCATGGCCTTTCGAAGGAAGCTTCCCGGCATTCGCCTGGAGTGATTTGGGGAAATCAAGGAAATCCCAAATCTTGATATATATATATATATATATATATATATATATATATATATATATATATATATATTCTGTACTGGGATTTAGTGTTTTATTGTTTTAATGTTTTAATTCTCTCTAATTACATTGTGTGTTAGTGTCCCCCACAACTCGTCTGAGACAATCATTATTCCTGCCATCTGGCCTGTATTAACGTGAAACGAAACTGAAAACTAAATTTTAACATATCCGAAAATTTACACCCATTGGTAAAGCATGAATGTGATCTTTGATGAAGAATCATTTCTACATTTTAACGGTATTTTAACTTCAATGCGTATTATCTCATTGTGTTCTAGATTAAATGTCATGGTTCTTTTAAGTATATACCCATTGACACAAAACTTTATTCCCAATTTAATGTAATTTTCTGTTAATCTGTGTATATATCGAGGTTAAATATTATTATGTCATGTTTTTCGCTGTATGGAGGAAAACCAAATGCCATTAATATAAAAAAAGAAATTATTAATTCATACGACAAATCATTTAGGAACGTCACGGAAAATTGAAAAAGAGTTCACACTATTTATGTGACAAGGGGATCGAAATAATTAACATTTATTGACTTTTTAAATTTGTCCTGTAGTAAGAAAACAGTTTGAAAGTACGGTTAATTGATCGGTTCGGCTAAAGTCTCAGCGGAAATCATTTATTTGTCTCATGGCACTATGCACGTGTCGAGAATTATTAAAATTGCTCTTCCACTGGTTGGTGAAGGTTACCCGCATTGTTGGTGAACCCGCAGTGTGTCCACACAACGCACAGCTCGTTCCCGGTGACGGCAGTCGACCGGCCTCGTCAGAAGTTCTCGTCACATCGGGTGTTCAAAGAGAGCAGCTGTCTCCACTCTCGTAGTCAAAACTGTTCTACTCGCTCACTGCACATCCAGCGACCAAGAAACATCTCTTCGACTCTCGGGAGCCACCCTGCGATGCTCGCCGACCACGCGGTCCCTTCAGCAAACCAACTCCTCCTCTCTCATTCGCTGTTAACATTTATCACCAACAACAGTATCTGGAACTAAAATTATCTTATTGGCTGTTTGAATATCTCTTCTTTCTGACATGCACTGGGAAACTGGAAGTCTTTATACATCAGACTTCCTCGGTAGGGGTAATAAAAGTCTTGGGCCGTGTTATAGTGGCTTCCCACGGCAGTGGTTTTCTAGACCGCGCCATGCAGCCGAATCGTACGGATCAGCATGCGTTACAGGCTAGCACTCACCAACTCGCAGCCACCTCCCCACTACGTTACCTAGTGTCGTTTCAGCTACACGGGCGTTTGATGTTTACCGGTAGGGTGACGGATACAGGTATGTGATCCCTGCCAGTGGAGGCGGCTCCCTTCCCTCAACCTGCTGCTGATAGCTGGACCGACGCGGCCGGTAAATGCACGGGGCGTGGGAAGCCACCTCTAGGTTAAGAGCTTTCTTCGCTGGCAGGTCGCACTTTTTTGTTTCTTTTTTTGTGGTCACCGCTCCTCGTCAAAAACATTTTTGCCCACGGAACGGCGGCATCACTTCCCTGCTGCGATTCACACTGTATTGAACTGCAGCAGATATATATACTCATCTCCAGTCAAACGAAAGAAATTTCTATTACAACTAGCGGCTACTGTGTCATACAATACAGTTTTTCGCCTCAGTTCAATACCTCTTTTGACTGTTGATGAATAAGTTCTTAGTAAATAGATGCATGATAGCAGTGTTCGTTCATGTGATTGGCTATAAACCTCGTTGAAGTGGAGGTAACTAAGGCCGAAAAGGACTGGGAGCAAGGAATGGCAAGGAATTCGACGATAACCTACTGAAGGAATCATACCGGATTCTCCTGGCGTAATTTTGTAAATGCATTTAAAACCGAAATCTGGGTGCTCAGACGGAGATTTGAACAAGCGTCTTCCGAATATCAAGGACGAGTGTTTGGAGTTTCAATTTCAAAAATTGCATTATTCATATCATCACACCAACACTGGTTTACAGCAGCGGGAAATAATTCTACAAGTAACTGTTAATGGAGTTTTAAACGTTATCAAGGAGCTGCAAAGTTTTCGGTTTCTATTATTTAAATCACCAAGTGACAGAATTTAACAGAGAGCAATCCTGAGTGTGTAAAAAGTGAGTGTAGTTATCGAGGTAAAAATTAAGGTACCCCTAGAATACTACTTAATTAGGGAGGCAGGCAGCTATAGTAGACGTTGTAACGTAACGGAAAAAGTCTGCCAGATTAATATTATGAAACTACAGTCGTAATTTATGAATACTTAATTCTTGTATTCTCTGGCATTCAGTTACTCTTAGAGAATGTTTGGTTGTTACAGTTACGCGATCAGAAACAGAGGCAATGTCTCGACCAGAAGTTGTTACGTTCAGAGGCAATATTTAGTTCGACTGCAAATATTAGTTGAGGATTATTAATGAGTAAGAGTACGTGTACGAGTGGTTACAGCGAATGTTTTAAAGACGCAGAAGTGAATTAGACACTTTAATCTTGTTCCGCCATCACTGTTAATACAGAAATTGCATTCTTCGAACATTTAAATTGATTTTTTGTTGTTTATTGTCGAAATAAAAAGGTACAATATTAAAATTACCATGTTGATTGAGTGTAAATAAAACTGGATTCTGTCTTTTAATTTGAAGACAATTTAAAGAGTGAAATTAACTGAATGAGAGTTTTGTCCCTTGGAGGCCGAGGAGAAGAACCTATTTATACCATCAACAGCTATCTAAATGAGCTGATTCAATATTTTACAAACAAACAACAACTATTAAAAATTCAACAACCTGTGTGCTATCTGCGTCCGGTTTCTCTGTATTTTTACACACACAACCAAAAAGCAATATAATGTTAATATCCTCACATTTTTTTACTACAGAACCCAAATTCAAAATGTTACTGAAATATATTACTAACTTCTGTGCGCTAATAGAATTCAGTAATGAAAAATATGGAAAAAACTAAAAAGTGTATTTTCAACAAACAAAAATAGAGAGGATGAGAAATAGTAGACGAACCATCATATTAACTTATGAAAGACCAAACCGAAGTTGTGTCGAGTGTGGCACGTGGTGTATTCCCTACGACATCAGAATTTGGCGGACTGCGTGGCCTTTCCCGCCGCGGCTGATGAAGCCTCCCCTGTGATTGATGCCGGGTGCCAGTATCGACCCCTGTGGACGCTCACCGCGTGCATAATTCGCCAGGGCGGCCCTTATCGCTGCTGGGCGCACGCCTCTGGGACGCAGGGCGCGCATTTTTGCTTGTCTGGGGGCTGCTCGGGTGCTCGGGGCGCCAGACTGGACGGCGGAAATGAAGTGCGACTCCAGGGCTGCGATCCATCACCGCGTCCGGCCCAGCTGCCGCCCGCGCGCTGCAGTATCCTCGTTAGCACCGGCTCCCTCCTGTCACGGTCGCCATTGCAACTTTGATTCGCTTAATTTTCAAGAAAACTCACTCGCTGTTATTGTGAACGTAGTTACGACATATTCGATAAGCTACATTCGTAAGGAAACATACAGGTTTCACCTTGTTTTCGTCACTACCCAAATGGTTAAAAGCCCAAGATGCACATTTCTGTGGTCGTTTAATGTTAAGTGCCATTTATTTCATTCGTGAAGAAGACAGTGCGATCTTATTTTCTTACGGTTGCCTCGGAAAATTCGTTACTATTCATGGAAAACGTACGTAACAAAACATTATGATTCAATCTGTATATTTCTCCTACTATCATTAAATAGTAGCAGTTCCACGATTCAGATAACATTTCTGTGTTACCTGCTGTTAGTATGTTTTTCGTTCTGTGCTCTCTGCAGCCCTGGATTGTTTCTCGATACTCCCGTTTCGCTCCGGTAATATATTTTTTTGCATTCAAAGAAACTGAATATTATTTATTTCATTTCGTGATGCTCATGCCTTGAAGTATCATTAAATTTCAGAAACTATTTTTCAAAAGTGCTTTGTGAACTTATGTTATCTGAAAAATTTATTGATCCTCTGTAAAGACAGAGAACAAAATAAATAATCAATTAATTTACTTCAGTAGTTTTCAGAATTATTTTCTTCCTATGTATAATTTCAGCTTTGTGTATTATATTTTTTCGTTCATCAGTCTCTGGAATGGTTTGATCGAGTTCTCACTATCCACCTATACTGAATTAGTCTTTTCGTATCAATTACAGCTTGCAGCCTCAGTTATCTGCTTAACATATTCAGCTTTAAATCCAAGTTAAAATGCCCTTCCAAAAACTGGAAAGCATCCTTTTCTAGTCCTGAACTTAATCTTTCATTCTCTACTTCGAGAAGGCAGCCAAGGAAAATTAATCAGATCTTAAAAATTAAGATGAATGAATAATATACTTCATAGATTATTTGCATAATTTGTCTGCAGCGGAAGTAAATATGATTCATTCCCACTTCAAAACTGTATAAATTTATACCAAACAAAGTATTAGCATACAATTAAAATTTTGAACATGTATGTCACAGTAAAATGATTGACACTATTTGTCCATTTTCTATTAATTTACACCTCAAAAATAGGTAAATCCTGTCTTATAGTTGAAAAAGTAGAGATCTCTTCAACTATCACCTAATTTTGTATTAATTGTTACAAAAACCAGCTTAAGTTTCAAAAATTTTAATTTTGGTTACACGCTTTATCTTTGTGTTTCAGGTAAGTAACGGAAGAATGCTGAGGTGGGAATTACATACAAACAGTGAGTACAGATAAAATTCTGGTATTTACAAGGTTGTAATTTTCTGCAGTGGCAATGAAGTTCTAGATACACTGTCTCCATTTTTTTGCTGCCCATTATTTAGTTAAAATTAAAAATATTTTTTGTTTACTGTGGCAAACTAAATCTCCTGTATCGCCGGGGCAGTGTTTCTAACATAGCACAATGGGAACTTATATCACCAGTTACCATTGAATAAAACAAGCAAAAATGCTTTTATTTCTTATGGCTTTACGCCTCGTTGACGTCGAGGTAATTACAGGCGGGATGGGAGTGGGAACAAGGAATGGGGAGGAATTCGGCCATGGATTTTTTGAAGGAAGCATCCTGACATTCGCCTGTAGTGATTTGGGGAAACCATGGAAAACCCAAATCTGGATGCCCAGACGGGGATTCGAACCGGCGTCCTTCCGAATGCGAGGCCAGGGCGTTAACCACTCACCCACCACGCTCGGTCAAAAAATGAAACATAAAGGTCAAAGTCAAATTTCGAGAATCCACAATACTATGAACAATACCTAAAGATGAAGAAATAATGCTCGGTAGAATAACTCGGCATTCGCTTCTAGAAGTCGAAATTTGCATGAACTGAAGACAGCATGGTTAGCCGTATAAAATGTTCCCAGCCTCCTACAGGGATGCACGTCAATTTGATGCGACGTTTCGAAGCTGCTCTCAGATTTCCTCTAATACAGCCTGCGCCGGGCAATATGAAGCTATATATATAAGGACGGACTCTCCGGGAGCTCTAGAGATGAACTCTAATAGCGGCTTCTAAATGCCGCATCAAATTCACGCGCTTCCCCCGTGGGAGAACCTAGAAGATTTTACGTAGTTAATGGTGCCTTCCCACGGCTCGTGGTTTCGTAGGCTGATTAGCACGCTCCACAGGCTAGTCCTCACCCTCGCAGCCATCCCTCCACCACTTTGCCTAGTGTCTTTCAGCTACCCTGGCGTTCGATGTTTACCGACTGGCCGGCGGATAGAGATGCTCCATCCCTGCCAGCAGAGGCGGGTCCCCTCTCACAACGATAGATAGATCGGCGCAGCCGGCAACTGCACTGGCCATGGGAAACCACCATTATACATCGGGAAAGCTCCCATTCATTCATAATATTCGTTGGCTACACTTTATAGACATACGTACTCTCAGAATCATAATCATTCACTTGGTTTTAATCTCTTGAAAAGTGACTGGTCCTTTGGGGCTATATCTCGAAAAAAATATTCATAGTCAGATCGGAATTTAGTCTCCGGTGGTGTATTACGTATCCAGCCGACCTAGGTACTAAGCTGTATCACTTCTGTGTATATGGTACAAGAAGTTTTGAGTGGCGACAGAGCTGCGGCGGTGTTTGCGAGCCGGACAAATGGTGGGTCGCTATCAGTTATGATCCGCGCTGGGCGTAATCCAGGTGGGCAGAGCAGGGTGATTAGCTGGCCATCACTCAGTCGCCCGCCGATACAGCCGCCTGCCTGACAAATGGAGCCTCCCGCACTCGCAGCAGCTCTCGATAATCATTCTGCTGATCGCTATCCACCACACGCCACGTGCCAGACTCCTTGCTGGCGCATTCAGTATCTACTGTGTCATCTAGTCCATAATGCTTACGTCTTCATAGCAGGACTAACTGCTGCCATAAATTGTGACAGTACCACACCCGACAAATTATTTTTATTTTTTTGGGATTAATTACACAACTGAATGTCAATTAATTGGTTATATCATAGGATTACACAAGCCGTACTATAGTCTTTGGGTTTAACATAAATGTAGTACCCTTAACTAGTGTAAAGAATCTTTGGCGGTGACGATGATAAAACAGCTAAGGGAGCGTCCATAAACTACGTAGCTCCATAAATTTGTTTATTGTTGTTGCAAATTTTGTTGCAATTTGTTCATTGTAAACTGTAATACTTATCTGATCACATAATCAGCAGGTTTGTCAAAGTTTACTTGAGAGTTTGTAAACACTACTGAAATAATAATAAAAAAAGGGATAAAAATTAGGTTCGGGAGATTAATTATTACATTTGATTTTAATTGAATTATGATTTTTAATTAATAAGGGGGCATCCATAAATTACGTGAGGTGTTTTACCGGATTTCCGGACCCCCCCCCCCCTCTAGAAATCGCCCTCACAACATTTGTTTTGTTTTTTAGGTCTTACCCTCCCAAAACCGGTTACACCCACACTTTTCGACGAAATACCCTCCAAAAACAGACTTTCACGTAATTTTTAGACAAGTTTTTTTATTTTTTTTTAGCCCTACAGTCCAGCTAAAATTTTCAAAACCTCACGTGAGATTTCCGGTGACCCCCCTCCCCCTTGGTGAGATTTCACCTCACGTAATTTATGGACGCCCCCTAATGGTGATAAAATATTTTTTTGCTTTTATAGTAAAGCAAAGATTAAAATTTTAAAATGTGTAATTTATTAAGAAAGCAATAGGACAACTCAATGAAATGTTTGTAAAACCTTTACATTTATGTAAGGAAATTCTTATATTTAACACATGTGAATTTCAACTAGGTAGGGCGTAATCTCAGCTAGTATTATTAAAAAGAAAAACAGATAGCGGAGAGCACTGAGAAATCTCTTTCTACATGCAGGTCCCTACAAGAGCGTTTCTGGTTCGATCAAAACCGAAGAGCAACGCAGTTTAAATGTTTCTCAAAGATAGTTACCG
The DNA here is from genome assembly GCA_031002005.1 of Vandiemenella viatica. Taxonomy (NCBI): domain Eukaryota; kingdom Metazoa; phylum Arthropoda; class Insecta; order Orthoptera; family Morabidae; genus Vandiemenella; species Vandiemenella viatica. Next base: position 216,505,076 of record JARYHS010009186.1, on the reverse strand, counting down.
TGGTTGGCAGTCAATCAGCACCTTAGCTGCTTCTGTTCACTCAAGCGATACAATATATGAAGACGGGTTCAACATCCATAACCACGTGTCACATGCACTATCTGTGCCGCACTCCACTGACTCCGCAAGCCAAGTGACGCAATCCATGTCCCGTCGCCTCTCACCCTCTAGGCTTCGCGTTGGCTTTCATAAAAAAAAAAGAAACAGAAAAGCAACCACCTTAGACGCTGCTTCACATTCGTACCACATCTAAGAAATCTGCTGCTCCACTCACTTCCAAAATATCTTTCTTTGCTTTCTCTTTCAACAAACTGTGCTTCTTAATCTAATAAAAACGCACTGTCCCACGTTCGCATCTCAACAATGGCGCCCACGCGCAACGCAGACATGTCGCTGGGCAGGTTTGATCCCCTACCCCTGTGCTGGCGGATGGCGCGCCTCTATTCGTCGCCAGGCGGTAAAGATGAAAGGCCTGGGTAGCTGAAATGACACTAGGCAAGGTGTTGGGGAGGCGGCGAGGACTAACCTGTGACGTGTGCTGGTCCGTAATCTTCGGCTAATCAAAAACCACGCATCCTGGGAACCCACATTTAGAGCAATGACCTGCCCCAGCGTTTTTTTCTCGGGATCGAGTCCTACCGACGAATTGTTTACGGTACGCCAGACTACCTAAATAAAAGACGAAAATTCATTTACTGCGTTCGCAGTCACAAATGATTATTCTGTTCTGTCTTGAAAGTATCAGGATTACGTAATTAATTAATTAATTCTGTGTGGTCGTAATGACCTGGTGACAGAGTGTCTATTGGCTGCACGTTCCCCCTTAAACTAGCCCGGCAATCCTGCCGGTTGCAGGGAACCTCCAGTTTAACTTGGAATTCGAACGACGGAAGCGTCCTGACGTCCAACACATTATACACCAAGCTGTGCCAGAGGTGAAGGTCGGATTAATGGCATTTGATATTCCCCGCCGAGACAGGTACTCGAACCGGGGACCTCTCGATCTTCAGTCAGACACCTTAACCACTGAGCGATGAGACCGCTAGGATAATGTAATGATTCAATTAGATCATTTCAGTAGTAACAATCGGTTGTACTCGGCTGGCTAATGCAGTGATGGGAATACGGAGACAGAAGTTCCGCTAAGGTGGCGAGCGCTGGGTGACCGGCGAAAGTTGCCTCGGGAATTCCTGCCTCGGGGCATTCGCTATCTCGGATCGGGGGAATTCTTGCGGTGCTGTGTGGATGTAATGAGGTCACGGCTAGTTCTGCGGTCGGAAAGGTTCCTTCAGATCGATTAGAGGTCGACAGACAGCGTCCGGATAAGGAACTCCTTAATTTGCCATCGACCACCGCGCTGTGGGTCATGCGAATATTAAATCAGCCGAAAGCTATCGACAATCTAATAGGCAAACAATAACCACAAACCATTTGTCTTTCTGCGGGACCTGCGCCGATTGGAAACGACGATTTATCTGTTATTGTGGCGAAGACAGTGATGTCAACAGAGTAATCAGTACTCTATAAAGGAATGAAAACGAATTTCTAGTTTTTACGATACTACATAAATAGCTATCATTGTCATAAAGATGAAGTCTTTGCTGGGTTAAGTATCAGATGCGCAAGTTTGATATATTTTACGCTAACAACGATTCTCTCTGTCTGGTTAATTAGAAGGTGCTAACTAAAGCTAACTAAACAAAGCGTATTTTTCTTTACCTTTCTTTGGAGCATTATTGCTTATCGACGGGCAGTCATTAAAGCCAGGATAGGAAAAAATGGCCTTTATGAAGAAATCACCCGGTCATTCTCCTATAATGATTTCGGAAAACAACAGAAAACTAGATAGACACCTGCGAGGATAATATCGCATCATTACGCGGGAAGTCTTCATTCGTACTCGAATTGTAAATTTGATGTTTGTGATAGAAATGAATTGAAATAAAGAAGAGTTAAAAGTTACATAATTAATTGTATCTATTTTTTGTGCTGTAAGTTCGATATTACAAATAAACTAGTACATAAATAAATTCTTTGCGTCAAGACAGACTACTTACCACAATTTCCGTTATTAATTTTACCAGGTAAAGAAACTTAACGTTAATTCAATGTATGTCTGTTACCATTCTTTAGGAGTATTTTATATAGCTCACATGCAAGGTATCTTTAATCTCAAACGTCATAAGTTTCCACCGATTATCGTCTAATCCTTACCTGCGAATATCTGTATTGACTTGTTTTCTGCCCCTCATCAATCTGTCCCTTGGGTGTTGTTTTCAGGCGTTTACGGGCTATCTTCACACCCCAAAATACGTGTCATGTGTAAATGCGACATAAACAGGCGGATATGTATTTCCTCAAGGACTGTACTATTTTCACTCATTAGCCTTTTCATTTCCTTATATGGTAAGTGTTTTAATGGCGATATCCTTGCACTTCTTTGAAATATTCATTTCCACAGCCTTCACTTTCTGCTCATACGTTTCTCGAAATGAATGGTATTTATTTCCTAATTTGGCATGTGTTCTTATCACGATACCCTTGAACTTCTTCATAGTAAATCCATGTCGTCAGCCCTTAGTGTTTGTCAGACGTTTCTCTCACTGCCTGATACTGTTTGCGTGTGAGTGTGGCCGTAATAAGGTGTGGGGTGAGGCGGGGTTTGAGGTAAGGTGCGGCACTGCCGATCGAATCTGGCGTCTGATCTACAGATACAGCACCGCTACGACCAGAACCGGCCACCGCAATAAAAGCCAAACATTAGCTGATGGCGCCGTGACTGCTGACATTTTCCACAGTGTGCTGGCACACAGAAGTCAAGCTTCAATCAACCAAGCTTACCAAGCAGTGAGGATGGCGTACTTGACACCAAACAGAAAACTATAAAAATTTAATCGATAAAGGTAGAGTTATAAGTATACCAAAAATCAACTTTATTTGCTGCATAAGTGTTAAAAACATATTATTTTTGATAAGATGAATAGCTGATAAGTCACGTGACGCGAAACGGCAATCTCAGTGCGTGACGTCACGTCCCAGCACGGACTAGTTTTGCTCCGTGCGTTAAGCATCTGTCGCCAATCTATGCGTGGTATACTTAACGTTTTAAGTTCGTTTATTACTTAATTCTGGTTACCAATCCATAAAACATAACATTTGCAATGAAAGCTGGGTTTACCAAAGGAAACAGCTATAATTTGCCCAAAATTGAGGTGACGAAGACGGGAATGTTTTTCGCATAAAACAGTGATTTTTGCACTGACGAATTGCGGAATGTCAAAATTTACCTCAGAGTTATGTACCCCAAAACCTGAAATCGTGCTGAATAGTGCACATATTGTCGTATAAGAATGAAGTCTTTCTCGACGTTTTATTTGAATATTAGGCTTTAGACTCAGTTTAGAGGATACATTACATAAACTTATATACCCTAGAAGGAATTGTTGCTATAAGCTGAATATGGATTAATAGGACAATTAATAGCAGAGGCCGTAGTTAAGTAGCTTAATCGCTGTGGAAATAAGTAGAAAAGGAACTAGCATTATTAGCGACGATATACCAATATTCAGATGAGATGATATATTAATTGTGATGATAAAGTATAACTAAACCTATTTAAATCCAATTGTATTTTTATTAACCATAGGCTATTAGAAAAAATAAATAAATCGCAAACATTTTTATGATGAACGGCGTAGGCTTAACTGTGCACCATTCACTTGTATTCTTTTAAATCGTTTATCAGATCGTATTGATCATGTCTGACTAATTTCAACAGGCTATAAAGACGTTGAGTTTGTGGGAGAATACGACACTCAACTTTGAAAGTGATAATTCATTTATTAAAACAAATTTAAGAGTAAGAGAGAACAAAATAGTGAGGTACATAGATTATGAAACGTAATTAAATATTAAGTAAAAACTTCCGTCAAAGTAATCTTCACAAAAGGCTTTTGTAGACAAATATGATGGGTCACGTCGTGTAAGTTTTAGTATTTTTCCATATATATTCCTTATGCGGAACGTGAATAAACAATCTACTTTTTGCATGATGTGGGCTATTTACAAACTGAGGCACTATACATCACCTATAAATTATCAAATTATCGAACTCATTTTACCAACGAAATACTCAAACCACCGCTTTGCTTACAGCCGCTCGATTAGGAATGTGACGTCACAAGAGACGACATTATCGAAACGGACAATTTTGCATTTTTACGGTTTTTTTTTTTTTTGTTATAGTAGACGCACAGCTGCAATATTGACTACGTGGTTCAGCCCCGGCGGAGGCAGAACTTTTCACTACCCTGGACTCGGTGAGATGGATAGCAGTGGGTATCTTGCACATTGTTAATCACCACATTACGTATTACAGTTCTGGAATAAATAAATAAAAACATCGTCTCTGTGTATATGGGCAAAGGAGATACGACACTGTTGTTCGTCGCTCGTCTGTCGCATGGGACTCAAACACGTGGCAGCCTCTTTCGTAGAAAATGACATCGAAAAGTAGGCATTACAGCCATGACTATTTTCAGTTAATTGGATCAGTATATTTCCATAAATCTGCTAATATATGTTCTAAGCATGAAAGAAAAACAGGACAATCAAAACACTTAATTAAAAGAAACGCCCTAGCCTTCGGCCATAATCCACAACTTGGCGTATGGCAATATCTAAAGTTCTGAAAATCTTTCTGATATAAGTAACGAATGATAAAATAACCAATACTATCATATAGAGAGCGAAAACCACCTCATACTCTCTCTTGCAGAATACTGAAGGCACGAAGGGGCGTACCACTACTACTCATCCCAGAAAACCCCATTTGGCTAAATGACCAAGTGATTGGGTATATATGCGGATTCATATATATTTATAATAACAAATATATATATATAATAATAATAATAAAATTAAAAAAGGCTCAAAAGAAAGGACAGAAAGAGAAAGGGGAAAAAATACCCATTAAAGCAAATTTAAGAAGGCAATGCCAAAAAGGCAAATACTTCTACAGATGAATTCCTCAGCCTCGGGGCTAAGGAAGAAAGATAGAGCCTCGCAATTTTTGATTAGGAGAAATGTGCAGAGGTACAATTACAATGTTTGGCTTGTCTTAAATTTAACAATAAGCCTTACACAAGTCGCCAACTGTTATGTGAAAGAAGTCGTTCCCGGCATGTCACTGAAATATAATATTCACAGACACTCCGCCAGATGGTGTTGAAGAAAAACGAGCTTTCGGCGGCGTGCTTTCGATTATACCAAAAGTAACGAGTAACTATACGATAGTAACGAGTGCTGATTGATTTAGTAACGAATACATACAGGTACATAAATTCTCCTTACTTTTACAGCTCCAGTCTGAAGTAACTTTGGGTAACCATAATCAACAAAACTCCGGACGTCCTGACCGGGAATCGAACCCTCATTCATCCCAGCAATAGCCACCATGCACGGCGTTATTTCGACCTCAAATTTATGAACAAAAATACATTTCAGTATCAGTTGTTGAGAATGGAACTTTTAATTGGATACGATTTTGGCTATGGATACCGCGGCTGCGACTGCCTTTCTTTTAATCCGCAGCAAACAAATATTGCGAGACGATCGGTTTGCGGAAAGTGAAATGGTAATGGCGGCTGGCATGGATTTCGACACGGCGTGGCATGTGGCGATAGTGCACACGGGTCGAGCACTCGCTCCCAAGGACGAGAGAGGCGCGGTAAACAGACAGTCGTCCAGCTCGGTCTTTGTTCGCAATGGAGGGGCCATTGTGGGCCGCCGATTTATAGGTGTTTGTAACGCAAGTGCGCCCGCCACGAACAATAAACAATGGGTGCGAATAATCAATCAGTGATCTGTGATCGGACGGGAGGGATGGAATTCTCCTCCTCCACTCCCAGTAGGTGCGGCTCCGGCGGAAGATCCCAACCAGTGCTGCCAATTTAGTATTTGTATGGCTAAATTTAGCTCATTTCCAAGTGATATAGCATGAAAAAAACTCAATTTAGCATAAAAAATTTCAGTTTAGCATATAGTATATTTTTTGCATTTTTTCCTGATTTCTTAGAATGATAAAATTCCAAGTAAAAAACATTAAAAAATTTTAGTGAAACATTTCTTGCATATTTTGCCACTGCAAAAAGGCCGAATATGAAGATCGAACTACAAGAAGTGTACACAACTAAAATACAAATGACTATTTCTCCAGTAGCAAACATAATATAACAAATTCACATATTGATTTTTTTTAAAATTAATCCTCCCTCCTTTTTGCCGCTTTCCAGTAGCTTATATATATATATATATATATATATATATATATATATATATATATGTTGAGGTCATCTGGAACCACGTTAAGCCTTTGTGGAATTGGGTCCAGAAGTCCTTCATTCGTTTTTAGTGTGCCTGTTTGCTTTCTTCTGTGCAAGTTGTACCGCGTCTTCTTTTGGAGTGTTCGTCTCGGCTTGTCCCATTTATCATTCACTTCTTCCGAAAAAGATCTCTATTGAAAGCAGCTAATCCTACCAAACGAAGGTCTTCTTTAGTAGCCTATATATTAAGCTCTCTCTCTTTTTTTTGCTCTGATTTTCCCCTAAAAGAAATACTATGGTACTCAATATCCAAGCAAATAATTCTATATACTTTACAATGTAGAGAATTTGGTTCATTCCATATGCGTACCTGTGAAGAAAATAAGACAGCACTGTGCTGATAGAATCCCACGTATAACTCAGTACTATCAACTTCAACATTTTAATCCCTTAATAATTCAAAATGTAGTTGATAGTTGAACGTCCATACTATTACGAAAGTTTTAATCTGACTATTTTATGCTTTGATGATATGAAAGATATTACTATCAGGGTGACTACGTTATGATTATTTTAATGAGTAAAACATCGGTAGTATAGGATAATAAAGGAGAAAAATCTGGAGGATAAAACAAAAAAAAAGATTAGTATTTTGTTCGAATGTTTTAGTTGACTCATCAACGTTTAACCTATGAACGGAATTCAGCAGCATTATTTCATAAAAAAAAAGCTTCAAAAATTTTTCCGCATTATTTTTATCTGAATATTTTTTAAAATAGATCAGTCTTGTAGCGACAAAAGCAAAAAAAAAAAAATTATATATGTATATATTATATATATAATTTTTTATATATATTATATAATTTTAGCTCCCAACAAAACTCTTTTTTAAAAAAAATATTGTTGACGTATGTCTGATCTTCATTATTTGTAGGAAAGTAGTAAAACTAATAGCTTCTTTCTTATTTTATTTGAAAACGTAACAGCAACAAGAATCGAACATTTTCCGATGCAAGATAAACAAACATGAATTGTGCCTTCTGCGATACGTTAAAGTTGTTAACCTCTAAGCACAGCAAGAGAATCGTGTTAATTGGAGCTATTCGTTTGTTTATTTCTCCCCCAGTTAATGAAGTCGACGTTACCAGCACGTGAACAATATGTAAACGAACGCAGTCACGCACAGGAAAATTAACACGCAGATTTAAAGCGGCCGCTGGTGAGGCGATCTTCGCCTTGTCCTACACCGTAAACACTCCCCCCCCCCCTCCCACCCCGCGAGGACCGGGTCTTCCTGGACGGTGATTAGTGGCTCATTAAATGACGCTCACTTGACTTAATTAAGAAGCTCGTTAAGATGATGACATCTACAAGCGCTGTCTCGCGCCGTATCTATTTGGAGCGCGGCTTAGCGGCAGAAAAAATAATTAGCCGTCCGCAACAGGGCGGAAGATTAGCCGCTCGAGTCCTCCCCAAAAATTACTTTTTAAGAAACATCGCGGCTTAGTTGACGCTCATTAAACGTTCGCGCAACGCGCTCAGCCAGATGCGCTTCGTTCTGGAGCTCGGTTACTTGCCTGCTTCCAGATAAGGATCTGCGAAGATGAAACAGAATATACATCATAGGTTCCAAACCTTTTTTGGCCTACCGCCCACTTTTCGAAATCAAAATTACTCACCACCCTCCTTTTCGAACAAACAATTGCTCACTACTCCCTGTTCAGAAAAAAAAAAAAAACACAACACAACGACTTCCTTTCTTGCAATAAATAACATAACAATTTTTTTGACTTCTAAACCAAATTTTTGAAAGATTCGATGACTTCTTAGGTGAAGTGTAAGATATCAAATGTCCTTGTTTCTCTAAAATTACTTTATTAAAACATACAAATAAAATTGTTTGTATTGTTCACAGTTTGATTAACAAATACATATTATGAAAAAATATTATTAAAATTGGAGGGATGAGCTTAGTGTGATGAAATTAATTTTTCAATATTTTGTGCCTTATTTGTCATCAGCAATCTTGAATTGCTGTGTTACACTAGTGAAAATCTGTTTCTTTTCTAAGCCAACAAATTGCTGACTAAACTAAATCCTCTTTTGGCTACATATCATCATGGGAATGCAATTAAAAACTTGTTTGATGAAGCTCTTAAAGCCAGAAATAATACTGGAAACCAAGGGAGGGGGGGTGAATGGTACCGCTAATATACATGACCTCCCACAATACCTCTTTTAGTTTTGACTTCTTTCAACTGTGTTAAATAAGTAGTTTACAACTAATTGTTCTATATTTGGATAAAAAGAACTTTTTGCAACCAAACTTTTGTACTCTATGCACCATCCGAAACAATATTTTTATTTTTATAGAAAAATTTGTTTACTTCTTAACATACAGGGAGACGGGCGATTAAAGTCGAAAATGAAAACAAAAAAAAAACCTGATTAGGGTGATTTATTAATTGCCAGAATATACGATTTATTTTCGTAGCGACTTTGTACCGTTTTAGATATATGATTTATTTTGCACTTTTTACCACTTTTTTTGTCGGTGCTCTCTACATTACTTTAGGAAATTATTTTTTTGTGCTTCTTCGAAAGCAGAATACATCTGGAGCTTCCACATATCATCTGTCTATGATATCTAGCGTCCCGCGCCGTAGCTACATTGTCACATTAAATAAAAAACTTTTATCAACCTTTGATCAATTTTGAGATTTCGTCAGGAAATATCAATAACTGAATGGTGATAATTCAACCTTAGCGAAGTGTTCTCGTTCACTGTGAAGTTTGACGTTTTCAACAGCAGTTACAACGAGGGAACTGATCGTTGCTGTGTTGGTACCGTGTGCGTTCAAATCCTGAGAGGATCTTCGCTAATGACAGAACGCCGCACCGACAAGGCTAATCTGCTAATCGATGCAGAAAACGTTTTGACACCATCCGATGGCATTCTCTCCAGAGGACGCTATCGGGAGGGTATTAAATCACTTGTTTGGTTTCATCACACAGCGAACGCGATTGCAGGAGCAGATGGGGATTACTGCAGCCTAGGCTGACAGCGGTTCTTCGGTTCCTCTCTGAAGCAAACAATACAGTCACAAAGCGTTGCTACTAGATACACAAACACACGGGAAAGCAAACATAAAACAAACGAAAATTACTGGATCCTCGTTGGAGACAATGTTGGTTTTGTTTACCGTCACAATTTCTGTGAGAAAACTGACACTTGTTGAGCAATAAGAGATCTTTACCTCTATTTAATTAAAAATTTAAATAGTGTTAAGTGTGAAACACTGATACAAAATACGGTGGGAATTTCAAGTTATTTATTTTTTCCGATAGTTAACTGAATTTATTTTTCGCGAAAAACTGTTCTGAAAATAATTTTGCATTCGGTTCAGAGAACCATTCGTATTCAAGGACTTTGCAGGTAGCTTTTTTCCCTTTGGATTCCAAAAGACATTTTTTACTGTTTTCTCCTGTAAATTACATACGGAGATAATTAACTAGGGGAAGTGAATATTCACATGCTGTTGTGTGTTCTGTTCCTCATTTTAATTGTGAAAAATGTTATGAAAGGAAAGCTACGTGGACTGGCTCGGAACCCCCCCCCCCTCCTCCCACTTAGTCCAGCGTAGCCTTCAGCCAACCCCCCTCCCTCCCCTGGTCCGAGCCACGTAGTTTGTGCACGCTCTCTAATCGCCATTAGCAACTTTGTTTACTCTTAAACGTTATGTAGAAACTAATCAAAGAGATCTAACTGGAAATATATTTGGATATTAATTCAACGAGCCCGGTAAGCTACCGGTAAGGGACCTGCCTGATATTTTGATGGATGCGGGTTCAATTACCCGTCCGGCCATGCCAATTTAGATCTTCCGTGGTTTCCCGAAATCAATCCAGGCGAATAAGGATATGGTTCCTTCAAAAGGTAATGGCCGAATTCATTCCCGTTCCCTGCCCCGACTCCTTTTTTGCCTCTCATGAGCTCGGCATCTACGAACCGTAAAGTCCTCTCTCCTCTCTACTCTGTTAAACTCTCTTTCTTACAGCAGGTAACGTCTCCAGTCATGCACGATAGTGGTTGTATGTGGATAGCTGTGGGCGTATGGGAGATATGGTGGTTGAAAGTGGTCGAGCTATGGCATTTTCATATTTCGACCAGACGTGTGTGTCCCTATATTTCACTTTGCGACCACAACTACCCAGCGTTGACCACTGATGTTTGTGTGTGGTAGCAGCATCGAGTCTCCCATCGAGCACTATGACGGTTGCTTGCGGTAGCTATGGAGGTGTGAGAAAAATGGTGGTTGAAAGTGGTAGACCTAGGATATTTTCATATTTCAACCAAAGTGGTCTAAAAAATTTGAGTGTACTGGAATGCTCTTGAATGTACTAAAATGTTCTACGATACTACAAATTTTTCAGCTGTTAACAAATATAAATAATTTATGCGAGATGTATTTAGTGTGTGAATCTATTTTTATGGGACGTTCACTGGCGGGTTGCTGATTTTGCAGGGAGTAACTTTTTATCCCAGGAATGTTTGAGGCTACGCGCAAAAACATAAAAACCTACAAAACTCAAAATCGTGGGCACCAGCTAGTAGTTTACCACGATTGTATCAACGGTGCATTTAATGTTTTTGAATGAAGCAATGGCGTTGATCAATGTTTGCTGAAGCGGAAGAGTTAATTCTGTAACTATGGTGTGTTGCACTTAAGCCCTCATCATTGTAAGTGTAAACATAGCCACAATCTATATAATGAGTAAAAACAATCAACCAGTTGTAAAACTTTAGGATTATGCCAAACATCAAGTTATGAAACTAAATGCTAATTTTAACGCAGATTCGTCACCGATGATACATTGATGAGAGGTGAAATGCGTACGTCAATAAACAAATAAAAAACAGTTTCACCGGCGTTCTTTTTAACAATTAGTTAAACAATTACGGAACAAATTGCGTGCAATAATAGTGAACATTATTAATAATTTTATCTTTACAATTTAGTCATTTGGAGCAGAGGAATACTAGTTTAAAAATAAAAAACGACAGTAATGTAATTTTTTTCTTAAACAGATATTAGTGCTCCTACGCACCCTCACTTTAAACATTAGGATTATGCTCTTATGAAGACGGTTTTAAAGATGATGGTCTGGTGACTCAGTGTTCAAGGTGTTGGGTTGAAATCCCAGTGCGTCTAGTAATTTTTCGGGAATTTTCTTTGGTAAAATGAGCACAGCATTTTGCTCCGTGGTTCGGATTCAGTGTTAAACTGTCGATCCAAGGTGTAACGATTATCGTTCTGGCCTCGCATTCTGGAGGACGGCGGTTCGAATCCCCGTCCGGGCATTCAGATTTGGGTTTTCCATGGTTTCCCAAATCGCTCCAGGCAAATGCCGGGATGCTTCCTTCGAAAGGCCATGGCCGAATACCTTCCCATTCCTTGCCCGTATAATTTCCCGTCTCTAAAGACCTCGCTGTTAAGAGACTTAAAGCAGTTAAAAAAAAAGGAAAAGAGGCAGAATGTCACGTGGTAGCCTAAACTCCTTCCGGTTTACCCAGTTAAAGATACCATACTCATTTAACTTGGGGTTTCAAGATGTTTAAAAAAGAAATTAAGCTCGTAACAAATAGCACACTGAGTATTACATAGCTGCACGTTATTGAACACTTTAAGGGTAGATGGCGGTTCTGCAAGGCAACAGGTTATGTAATAGGCTGCAAACTTCTAGTTTCTGAAACTTGCCAGTGCCCTTGTGTATCTGCTGGTAGCCTAACTCATGATTGCTGAAGCCAGGCTAGGTGTGCTGTACTCAGCGGGTGAAATGTGATGTATCGGAGGCGATGCATCATGGCCAGGAAATTCGCAGATACTGCGCGGGTGGAGGCCGTCTTGGGGGAGGCTCCATTTGTTTCCAGCCGCCTGGCAGGCTGCCTATTTATTTCCTCCGCCGGAGTGGACATAGGAGGCGTGACGTGCGTTACAGAAGCCGTGTGGTGCCGGATCAAATGGTTGACATTGTTCTAACCACAACATACACACAGCCATGTACAGAGAATTTTCTCTATCATGCAACGTCACCTATAGCAACTCTTTCAGTTTTGTTAAAAGCTCTCACCAGTGGAATTAAATAAACTTTGAGGAACATTTGTGGAGAACCATTCAATATTCTAATTTGAAACGTTGTCAACATATACAGTAGATCAATTTTAAAGCTAGGATGCATGCATTTTTTGTTATCTTTTCTAGTTTCTTTTGAAAAAAATTTTAACATCCATTTTTAAATAAACGTTATAGTTTATTAAAATTTATATTAAGTACTGGACTTATCACCATTTGACCAACAAACGTAACATAAAATTTTTTTATCTCCATATCTTGAGTGTTTTTTGAGAAAATGTTCCTTAAATTTCAAAAAATCTAATTTACAGGAAGTTGTTTCCTAAGTTTGTCAATACATTCCCCCACTACAGGATGGTAATAACGCTACTTCTGTGACGAGTGTAGCGCTAAATCAAAGTTTCCCTTCGAGAGGATGGTTCAAACTACAGTAGTTTCTGGTACAAAAAAAAAAAAAAAAAAAAAAAGGGGAGTTTGTTAAGGGTATTTGTAGATGAAAATAAAACTTCCAGGATAGATGAAAAATGATTTTTGCTTTTGAAAGTACATTTTTACCTTTTGCACCAGGAAAGATTATCATTGAACTGCAATGTTGCAAGTTTTCATCAGTTTTCCTTTCAAAGTTTAGAGGAAATTATTCCTAAGCCATTTTGCAAAATGCTCCTTTAGGAAGTTTTCAAAGTTTCGTTCTATCCCCCCCTCCCCCCGCGTGTGGGTGGCATTCCAATCGGAGCGGGCATCTGGAGAAAATGGATCTACTATGCGAGAGAATCTGATATGAATTGAAAGTTACTGCGCTACATCGACTATGCTGTTGACTAAGTCCCACACTTCATTATTATTGTGCACAAAAAATGGAAAACTAATTTTTTTTAATACGCATATTAGCTATTGCACCAAAAAATCGTATATATTATTTATAAAAGGTGTTATTTGTTTGTCAGGAGCCATTTATCTTCCCTCATACCTAACCCAAATCGATGAATAAGATAAGATATCAGTTCAAGGATTAAAGTCTCCGCTTTAGTAAGATCATATTATAAGAAAGGAATTTTTCGGAATAAGACCCTCATAGGGCCAAAGTATCATTATTTCTAAAACCTTTTTTTTGTCATGAGTCATTTATGTCCCTTGATACCTAACCGAAATCGCTAGATGAGGTATTATTTTAAAGATTAAGGCCTCCACTTTGGTAAGAACATATTTTAAGAAAGGAATTTTTCGTAATTCGTTCCCTAAATGGAAAATAGTACTAACTATCAAGGTCACGTGAATGAGTTAGTTCAGAGCCAAGCCGTTAGATAGCAGCAGCAGATATGACAGAGATATCAATATACTGTGTGTGTTTTCTTCAGCTTAATTGTAGTCCGGTGAGGTCTTCAGGTGTTTACGTCAAAGTAGAGGGTTGCAGGATATTTAGTATACGTCAGGTAAAATCAGAAAAATATTCCTACAAATGAGCCAGTTAATCTTTCAAACTGGAACAAAACACCAGCATCGTTATTCGTCGTATTTATCTGCAATATTTTCGCGCGGGTTCTATAGTTAATCATTAATGCATTGGAAAATGATGTTTACACAACTGTAAAGCATAAGATTGTGTGATTCGAAACTATTAAACCAAGCAATGACTTTAACGTAAAAGAGCGTGAGACCTGAATACCAGCTGAGTGAGGGGGCTCCCAGGTATCTTTATCTTATCGCGGGCCATCTGATCGTCCGCAGGTGTGCGTTGTCGGCGGTGCTGATAATTAACACAGCCAGACGTGGCATTCCGGGAGGCATCCACTTGTTTACCGCCGTCGGCTGAAAATATTCCATTAACGGATATGCCAGCAGATACGGCCACTGCTATTAGCGGAAACAGATAACATCCACGCCCCAGCATCGATTATTGCTCCGCGCTATTATGGAGTTTGACATTTCATTTTTTACTTCTCGGTGTAAGACACTAAGTATTGTATACCTGCGAGAATTCGATTTGGATACTTCAATTGATCCTCATTAATTTCGTTTCTATATAGCCGAGTTGATTACTCTCTACATCGTGTCTGTATTTGTAGTCTTCTATCATAAATTAACCACAATCTTTTAACATTACTTCTATTTGCTGGATATTTTCTGTATTTTACGTAAAAGTTTACAGTTCTTTTTATTTAGTTTTTAGTTTTTTGTTGTTGTTGTTGTCAGTGCTGCCAATTCTACGGATTTATCCGTAGATTTACGGATTTTTATAAAAAGTTTGGATTTTGTTAAAATATCTACGGATTTTTTTATACTTTTTATTATTTCTTGATTTTTCCTTGTATTGATGTTTTGTTAAACTTTGAGCGTATAGTTTGAGCGTGTGAACCAACGATTGAAATAAAGCTCATATTTTGTTTTATTATTGATTTTATAGATCTTAAAAGACCGCAATACAAAACTATGGACGCTTTCTTTATGCACGGTGACACGCTCGTTGGCACGGCCTACAAAGCAATGCCTTCCGAGAAGGCATAACCAATATCCGAGAATCAGAGGGGTTGCAATTTTTAACATTTCCTATTACAGAAGACATGCTTAATTTAATGTCAACAAAGAAAAAAAGGTAGGCATAGCAGCAGCAGTGATGAAAGTGACGTTGTACAAAACATGTTGAGAGATTTTTCTTACTTTCAATGTAGAATATTATTTTTTATTTCGAATTTTAAAGACCTGGAAATAAAAATTATTCTTAATTTTGATTCTCTCTTCAATTATTTTTGTTTCAGTCTTTCACTTAGCGAGTCTCCGGATTTTTGCACCCAATCTACGGAAATTTTAGCGGCCATCTACGGATATTCAAAGTGGCTGACAGCACTGGTTGTTGCTGTCATTAGTGTCTTTATTTTTTACCTTAAACATTTTCTAAAAACTGCCCTCTCTTCTTTTAAAAACCATTCGTTTAAATTTTTCTACAGTTCATTGGGAGTAAAATGTGACTTACTATGGTGCAATAACTCCAATGATATCGATATCTGATTACAGAAAAATATTTAAAATTTTCTGATACTACTTGTGTTTCAAATCTTTTTATAACGTTTATAAGGCAGTTAGACCTCGTAGTTCATCAGTATCACATTCCATAGTTTTACAGTAACTAAATTTTTCCCGTCTTCGTGCTTTTCGCATCGCCAACGTCGCTGTCATTAGAGATGGGGGAGGAAAGGGGACGAGGAACAGGAATGAATTTGGCCATGGTCTATTGAAGAAACCATCCCGGCATTCTCCTCGAGTGATTTCTTGAAACAGTGGAAAACTGAAAAAGGGATGACCGTATGGTGAATTAAACCAGATTCGGACGTTATTGCTCATTAAAATGCATAACTCATTACCGTACGATAATAATTTCCATTTCATTTTAACAATTTGATGATGCTGTTTACTTAATAGCAGCATATCGTAAATAACTATGAGTTGTTCAGGTAAAGAAGTTCGTAATTTACACGTGTTATTAAGATATGTTCAAATTTCTGCTGTACTTCTAGTTGGAAGAAAATATACACTGTTCACTAATTATTTTTCAGAGTACTTAAATTCTGGAGTACAGGAAGAACTTTTACCCAGAATCTATACATCCTCTTGTGGGTTACAAAAAAAAGTAATAATTAAAAGAACTGGTATTGGCTACAATGCTTCATTTTTTTAAAATCTAAATATTTTTTTTTCTCAGCATTCATAATGTGAACAAACATCACAAAATGGTCACTATAAATACTTAAAATATACAAACCTTAGACAGGACACCGATCAGCCACGCTGTA
The DNA here is from genome assembly GCA_031002005.1 of Vandiemenella viatica. Taxonomy (NCBI): domain Eukaryota; kingdom Metazoa; phylum Arthropoda; class Insecta; order Orthoptera; family Morabidae; genus Vandiemenella; species Vandiemenella viatica. The sequence goes on along the minus strand of JARYHS010009186.1, from coordinate 216,488,834 downwards.
ATTTATTGGACCAGCTCCTCAACCTGCATCTAGCAGTCAGACATTACCTTCTTAACTAATGAATATTAAAGCAGGTTTAGTATAGAGGTAGGAATAGGCTGCTATATGAGGAATACATTCCTTATTAATGCTTTTATTCCGAGATTAATTAGTTCCACTTTTATCTCGAAACCAGTTTATTTAATGACTTTTATTCTGGTGCAAGGATACACAGCATTATTTTCTGCAAGAAAGACTTTTTTAAGTTTTGCTAACATTTGCGTTGATTAGTGACCACTGAAATAATTGTTCTCGAATATCCTTATTAACCATTTTGTTGTCGAGCTAAACGAGATTTTGGTGTTGAGGCGTGATTTAAGTTTTGAGCCCGATTTCATCAATGGACTGTTGCAACCATACCAGATAGATAGATAGATATGTTCACTTTGATCCCATGTGAGAATAGTCTTGGGGATGTGGAACAGTACATACTCTTATTAATAATATCAGTTATATTTCCAGCAATTGATAACAAGTTAGTTACTTAACAACGCATAAGTGTAATCAATATCCACTGTAATCTACAATCACAATCCCGAGTTAATTACTACATATGTGGAACAATGTATACACTTCTTACCAGCATCTAACAACCAATTATTTTCTTAGCAACCAGTTACCTTGATAAGTTTCCACTACAATCTACAACTACATATTATATCATGTTAGTTCCAATTTATGTGGAACAATACACACCAGTCGCAGTCAAATGTTTCTCATTAATATTCTGTATACTACGCTAAATACAAATTACGTATACTCTAGCAGAGGTCACATATGGACTTGCTATCAGCTAACAAATGCTTTACTTAGAACCGACTATAAATGTTTCATTAGCATTAATTAGATCCTCACTATATCTTCGCAGTCCTGTTGTCATAGTTTGAACTGTAATCATGTCTCACCTCATTTAGTGAACTACGGTCGTACGAGGGTACTCATTATCTTTACTTGAAACCTTCTTCCCTATACCAAACGACTACTGGAGTTAATTAAATCTGAATGTAATTATAACTATCACATTATCCATTTTGAATCATTTTATTTCCCTCTTATTTGTGTTTTTTTTTTTTTTGAAGACGACTTCTTTTTTTAAGAAAGTTATTTTGTTTGAACTCTCTATTAACGTATCATGTTGTATTAAATTTTCTTTTGTTTTTTTTGATGTGAACACTTAGTGTGAATCATTAGAGAGGGGAGGCGGGAGGTGGGAGATACTTCTTGCCAGAAGTCTAACTGGGCCTGTTAGGAAAGTTTTGCGCTGTCATCTGTCTCCGAAACGTGTAACTTTGTGTGTTCTGTATGGTAACTGTATATTTTATTTGCGAAAATGTGTACTTTACGAGGCGGAGATTGGGGACCATCCCAGCATTCGTCTAGGTGATTGCGGGAAACCGCGTAAGAACCGTAATGTTGACGAGGCTCGTGCCCGGTGCCGTTGTACCTACCTGATCCAGCGTGTGGCACCTCAGTGCACTAGGCACACTAGCGGGTTGGATTATCTTCTATATGCTATTTATATTTGTAACTCCTGTTGCATAGATCCCTGCGAAGGAAGAATCTCTGGGATGTGAAACATGTCTCGACTGATATACAGGGTGATTCAGGAGGAATAGGAAATATTGAAGGAGGCGGTGGTAAGAACAATATTTAGTCAAAAAGTTCATATATACATGTCCGATTTCCATTCGTTTTGGAGATACAGTTACTGGAATGATATGCATATTTGGAAAATGATCAAGAGCACACAAATAACTTATTGAAGTAGTTTATTCATGCAAAGACACACGCATATTTTACGACAATTTAATTAAATGTTCTAAAATCCCACTACCGACTTTAATATACAAAATGGAGCACTTTATTGACGCTTGAAGTCGACACGTACAGTCACGATGCACTGCAAAGTGTATTGAAGTCGATGGTGGGATTTTCGAACATTTAATTTGAAGTTTTGAAAAATATGCGTATGTTTTTGCGTGAATAAAGTATTTCAAAAAGTTATTTGTGTGCTCTTGATCATTTTCCGAACTTTATTTCATGCATTACATTCCACCACCTGTACCTCCAAAACGAATGGTAATCGGACACATGTGTATATGAACTTCTTTTACTCAATATTGTTCACACTACCACCTCCTTCAGTATTTACCTTTCTTCCTGAATCACCCTGTATATACACACAAGGTTAATATTAATCATTATGAAAAAGTATTATATTTTACATACAAACAAATAAAATAAATACATGAACTGCATTTGTCGAACTTTAAATGTCACAAAACTTGCAAGTATATGCTCGTTAATACCCATGTTAACCCATGTCTAATCCTTTATGATTGTTTTAAAAATTGCCCACCATTATTGCACCATCAACTGGTAAGTTGAAATTTGTAGATTTTGTGCGCTCAAATCCTGGGTATTCGCAACCCCATTTCAAAAGAAAGGCATCAGTTGGAATGGAGTCGACAGAGGTGTGTCGTGTGTAGGTAGACAGTCTCGATGAGTCCTGTGATGGATCTGCTTCCACCCAGAGCCACCAGTCAGACGTCTTCGGAGTCACTGCACGACGTAGTTGTAACTTCTCTGACCTCATACAGAGCAATGCAGCAAGCTCTGTACCCAACCGATGATTAACCACTATTGCGCTCCGATTCTTAACACCGCTTGCTGCAGTTTTGTAACATTAATGGTTGTCAGTCATTAAGTCTGGTATCCCAAGCTGTTCATTGTAACGATGCTCAGTTTCTCAAAAAACAATCAACTTTAAACGGTTAGTAGCTTGTATATGGAGCTCAGTGGTTAAGGCTTCTGAATAGAGATCGAAAGTTCTCTTGTTCGAATCGCTATCTCCTCGGGGGTTTTCATAGTCCCTTAACCCAACCTTCACCTGTTGCACAGCTTACTGTGTAATTTGAAGAACTCCACAACGCTTCCGTTGTTCCTAGTCCACGTTAGACTGTAGGTCCTGTTTATCAGATATGATCACCGGGCTTAGTGAGGATCCTACCTCCAATACCAGACTAAGTATATCTCCTTCAGGAAGGTCCAGCCACCCTTCGGGTTGAAAACCAAGTTTAGTTTAGTTTATATATATATTTCATAATTAAAATTGGAAAAATTAAAATTTTCTTCGAAGTTTTTTTAGGCCTACCTGCGAGTTTAGAAATTTTTTTCGATACCCCCACTAAGCCGTTGAGTCCTTCTTTCTCTTTAGTGGCACATGAATTTCACGCTGAAGATTTTGAAAATGGATAATAATCCCACAAACCCCACAAACTGGCGTCACCAGCATGTTAACAAGAGTCTTCACGTGTTAGAATTTTTCTGTTGTAAGTTAATGTTAGTACGTGATTTACAAACAACGATTTCTTTTTGGGCCAGCCACCTAAAATCATATGCAGATATAGATAGAGATAGATTATAACTTTATATAAATTATGTATCAATTCCTATTTCTGTCTTAAAGAAATGGTTTGAGACACAAAACAACATAAAAAATATTAGTAAGTCTACACATCTCATAGAAACTCAAATACCTCCCGCAGCGCAGATCGTATAAAGATACGAGCGTATTTCAATGAATGAGTCACCTTGGAAATTACATCCAATGGATCTGTCCACATGCTGAGAAAAGTGCTGTCTACACTATTTTGATCGGTTAGAACAGAATTAAGATTCGCTGTATTTTATTTCAGGATATGCCATACTGCAATCTGTTGATGTGTCACATGAAGTAACTATACATTGTTTCTTGAGAGACAAAAGTGAACTATTGACCAGTCGTTCGGTGTTCTCTAAAAACAATATGAAAAGAGAGAAAGCAAACAGAGGAGATGTTTCAACAAAGAGAACTCAATTTTCACCTGAAAATAACAGTAATGAGAGAGAAATATATCTGTAAAGTCAAATATTGTTGGATGCGATCAGAAAAAGGAACAAACAATTTTTAATGATACTTTGTAGGAACGATTTGTAACAACTACAGCATTTAATTATTTCTACAAAAACACACTGTAAGTATGAAATATTGTTGAGTTGAAAGAGAAGAAAGCATGGGTAATTTTAAGTGTTCCACTGCTCTATAAAATTGAAAAGAAGGTGATGGTTGGTAGTGTTGCGCCAATGCGGTTATTAGTGGGGAAACCTTCGACGTGTATCTCTGAATTCTACAGGATTCGTCATTTACGACGGTCACTGATAGGTCGATCAAATGCAAGTCTCAGTTCCGGAGCAGATGCTATGCATTGGACTATGAAGCAATGGCATATGAGTAAACAAAATACAATAAAATACTTGTTCTTCGCACTTCTGTCAAGATTTATCGTAATGAAAGATATTACACTCTTCTCTACAACTATCTAAACTGATATCAATCCGTCAGGCTCGTTAACGTTGTTAAAAAATCATCAGTTTATGGTTTCCAATAGTGCATCGTACGCAACGCAAGGAGGTTTTGATAGTTGTTTCGAAAGAAGCTTTTCAGAGATAATACAATCTTTAGCGGATGTGCAACTGGATGGAGTCGTATAAAATACGACAGATGGTTCTGTTTTCTTCATCTGATTTAAAAATAAACAAAATGGATATAAGGAAATGCGTTAGTCTCTCGACTGATTTGATTCAATCCTCAGTCTCTTCCTATTTTCAAAAAACTTCTTAATCTCAAAATACCCATTACATGTTTTATATATCCCCTACAGTCCTAACCTTCGATTGTTCCTTCCACTAACAAATTATCCTACCCGATATGCCTTAAAATGTGTCCCTCCATCCCATATCTTCTTTAGGCGAGATTCGCGCCATCTCCAAAACACGTTTATTTCGTTATTTATTTGCCCACTCAATTTTCAGCATCCTTCCGTAGCACCATACTTAATACCACAACAAAATGACGAAATCTACAAAATATTTCAGTCTAGCAAAATATTCGGCCATTACTCTTCAGTAAAATAAACCACTAACTAGCCAACAACATAAGCTGTCATCGAGTACTGATTTATGGCTCGCCGAAGCAGGCATACAACACGTGACAGTATATTAGTGTATAAATCAAGGAATATATTGTCTAGACCACCTAATGTTTAAAACAATTGTGATTCCATGTATAAGATACAGTTCTTACAATGGTAAGTAAGACAGAAATTAATATGCATCAGACAAATTTCAGTTAAACAATTACAGCACTGTTGAATAAAAGACGTACTGCAAATGTGAGTAATACGCTTAAAATGGTAGGTTATATATTGGAAAAGAAGCAAAAAGGAAGTATTAACATTTATATTTAGACTGGAAAGTAATGTGTTACCATGGTATCTAAACAGTGATATACATAAATATCAGGCTAGATAGATAAACCATTTTCATATGACGCATAAATAAGGTATTAAGGCTCAAAGGACTGTGTTCCATAAAAGACTATTTTATGTTCAATAAATTGCCACAAGAAATAAAACACGTTCTGGCCTCGCATCGGAAGGACGCCGGTTCGAAACCCCGTCCAGTCATCCAGATTTGGGTTTTTCATGGTTTCCCCAAATCACTCCGAGCGAATGCCGGGATGCTTCCTTCAAAAGGCCATGGCCGAATTCCTTCCCGTTCCTTGTCCCCAGTCCCATCCAGCCTCTAATGACCTCGGCGTCGACGAGTCGTAAAGCCATAAGTAAAAAATAGAAATAAAAAAATAAAAGAATCCGTATCTGTTGGAAGATTTAGAGTAAGGGTGGATACTTGACTGGAATCCTATGAATGGAATGTGATCCTGTAAAAAATTATGATGGCGAAGTTGTTCTCTCTATTAAGGAAATTTAAATTAATGTGCTGTTAAAAATGTAGTGTAGTTATAAACTTGTTAAATGTACTACCCAGTGACTATTTGTAAATAAATAAAAATAATAACTAACCAGAATCTGTCACTTATCATCATTTCAAACAATATGATTTTGAAGGGTTCGGTTATTTATAGTTCTTCCTAGCGAGCCAGCCAACAGTAAAAGCTGAAAGGCCTTTCGCTGAGACGGCAGGCTACGTACATCAATCAAGGAGGGTAGCTGTAAATTATTTCTGGAAGAGGTTAAAAACAAGCAGTGTAACGTTATGTTAGGGAGCGTGCATAAACCACGTAGCTCCATTTGCCATTTTGGCCCCCTGTGAACCTCCCATCCCCTCCAAGTAGCCCTAAGTGGCTTTTGCCTCTACCTCCCCCCCCCCAACCCCACGTAGCACATAGCTTTTTTCCCTTTTGATTGCAGAAGACATTTTGTAATGTTTTCTCATGTCAGACTATTGTAAATTACACATGGAGAAAATTGACCGAGGGAAATAAATATTTACAAGCTGTTGTGAGTTTTGTTCCTCATTTTAACTGTGACAAATGTTATGAAAGGAAAGCTACCTGGCATGGCTCTGAACACCCCCCCCCCCTCCCCCCACGTAGCCCAGGGTAGCCTTCCACCCCCCCCCCCCCCCAACCGTGCCACATAGTTTGTACACGCTCCCTTACAGCTTTGCGTTTCTCCGTCCTACTTTAAAGGTCCAAAGCAAGAAGCACATAAATGACACTCAGATTCCAGTTACATGTCCTGTACTGTTAATCCTTACATAAGGAAGCCGGTGTAACGGACGGCTTGTACTTTCAAATGCAACTTGGTTATATCACGGAGCCAGATGCTGGTGAGCAGGAAGGAACCCGGTATCTGAATCACAAATTACGAGATAGTGCCGCCGAGCATCCTGTGCTAAGTGTGTCAACCGAAAGCGCTGTACTCGTCGCGTGAGACACACGTTACGTGACCGCCAATACCGGCCAAAAAAATTCCATATGTTCCCACAGATAGCATCGTGTGTTGCGCGCAGGAAGTAGATTCATATATCTGATACACTGTGTTATCTTTGGGCGCACTTTTAACGACCGGCTTACGCTGTAATTCGTTTTTCTGTGAGGCAGTTAGGTGTAGTTTTCTCAGCGAGACAGCAATTCTAAAGCTAACATATATGGAAATGAGAACGCCGTGGGAAGAAAACAGGTACTTGCAAGTTGTATGAGGTACTTACTGATTTTAATCTGGCTAATTTTTCCGCTTTTGTTGAATAACAAATTTTATAAATAAAACTCCATCTATTAACAATTGTTGTGGTGACCGTTATTTATTACTCCCCACACGCGTTTCGCCCCGATGCAAAACCATACATTTACAACCACTGATAATGCTCTACACCACAATGACGAAACGTGACAGGGGAATGATAAATAACACAGCAGTTATTTATAGACCGAATTTTATTTATAAAATTTATACTTTCTGTTTCGTTATGGCTGACAGAACAATGTTGACTTTTGATCTATTGTTGAATCTCTTTTTTGTACTTTTCTAATACGCGAATTTCGTAAAGGACATTCAAAATAGTCTCTGCTGATATTGTTTTACGCATTTACAGAATCCTCATGATTCCATTCAGCAGTGAATCTTTCCGACTAATTTCATCTTAATCTCCAAACATTAAAAATTCTATAATTATCAGAAAATTAGGGTATGTTCTATCACGAGGGCTGGTGCAACAGAAACTTTACCCTCCTGCTGTTCAATATTAATAGAATTCCACTATTTTTAGTTTCCTACAGTATGACTCAATATTTTTTTAATACACGTAATAGCCATTTTACATTATGCAGATAGTCTCTAAATTATAAACTGCGTTATCTGTTAGCGTTTATTTCGATTCAGATTGTATTGGTAATGATCACACAAATAAAGCCACCGTAAATGTATAACAGAACCATACATGCGTTACCCAGTGCCCCCAGCCTGATAAAACAGGAACATGTTCATTTGCCGTCCAATTGATCAACTGTTCCGATACCTTAAGTGCAGAAAGAAAGCTTTATCCTTAGACAGTCCATGTTATTTCCTATGAAATGTCTTAAAATGATTGTTTATCGTTGAAATACGTTACTCAAGTGAACCGTGAAGATAAAAATATGATTTTTAAACGTCACATCAGGTGCTATAAGAATTAAGGAGTAAGATTGTTCTATCGTGTGCAGCTCTGTTCAAACAGTTGCCGACGACCGAACAAAGTTAACCCTTCACCAATGAAGAGGTAGATTACGCACGAATTAGAAATTTGTAAAAACAATGCTGAGAAAGAGATTAAAAGATATTTCGTAGTTTAAAACTCATAATGTTATCTCATGTCATCAAGTAGTCAATTTAAAAATCAAGCAATTAAATTTCAAAATCCGAAACTGCGTGGGCGACGTACATACCATATTTTACGGTTATGTTGTTATTCTGCTCTGGCTATACGATGATGATTCGTGTAGAAAATAAATAACCAAATGAGTAATTACGCAATATATCAATCCAGACCAACAGATTCATATTTCTTGAAATTATACTAAATAAAAATGTACCTAAACAACTTTTATTGAAATTTTGGAATTCCCATTGAACACCCAATGGGATAGGCAAAAATAAAAATTATCCGTTCGGTTCATGTATGGGGAAATACATTCCCAAATCCCCCTTCAAAAAACTTTTTTTTATATTTCTCTGTGAATCTGTTTTACGTACAATAAAACACATTTTTTCTGTAAATTTTCATCACATATGATGTAAAGACGGTGAATCAATAGGCTGGTTGTTGGTAGCGCATAATTAGAAAATCTAAAAAATAAAAGAATAATCTCCATATCCCATACAAAACAATTTTCATTTAAAGTTTCTTATTAAGTGCCATCGTACTGAATATTTCAAGATTTTGCAGTGATAAGTTTGAATCGTTACTGGGAAAGAGACGTTTTTAACGACTTTAGGATCTCAAATACCACGAAATATACAATAAACAAAAATTTCTCGGAATAAATTTGGTTGCCTTTTTAAATATTTTTTCAACGATGTCACGCTCAATAGGATAAAGGATTTTGTGGTCAACTCACTTTCTTTTAGGAAGGGGATAACACCATAAAATCTTTTTGAATATTCGATTATGGATACCTTATGTTATCAAGCTAATACGAGCAATATTTTGTAACAACCGGTGCAAAGCATTATTATGCTTACGGGCGGACATTATAAAAATACAGTGTTTCGATTTTTGCTGTTTTGGCTGAAGATCAATAAAAATAATCAAAACCGTGTAAATAATGCAACGAGGGAAGACTACAGACCTACATAAAATGCAAGGATCCCATTTCTTAAAATTATATTACAACTAAAATTAATTTAACGGAAATTAAAATCAGCAGTGTCTTTCTGTCAGGTTTAATTTTTCATCATGATAGTAGATTTGGTACTGGCGGAAAAGTTTAATGAATATTCGGGTACTTTCACCAAAAGAAGTCAGAGTGAATGAGGATAGATAACGAATCGTTATACTGTTAATTTCAGCTTGTCTGGAGGTCTACAAATGACACACTTCAACTGATTCTTTTTTCATACAAAAAAAAAAAAAAAAAAAAAAAAAAAATATTGAATGATATTTTTGTTTTATGTAATTAACAATTGCCGTTTTTCACAGGTAATTAAAGTTCTACTTAGCCTTATAAATAATGATAAAAATAATGGATTACTACTCTCTGGAATTTTCCCAATAAAAATTTAACCCTCCATTTACCAATACCGCTAACTATTAAAAAGAATTGAAGCTGTTTCAGAAGACATAAGAATTGTTCCTAGTCTTGTTAGAGAGAGTGAGAAATTAAGGTACTTCAGATCTCTCTAGATACACGAATTGCGAGGGTTTAAGCGAAAGGCAAAGTCTCTTAAGAGATCTTATTGTGATCGAGGTCACTGAATTAACAATTCTATCTATAAGTGTGTGCTGGGTTTTAACGACGCGCAAGTAGGTCGTTGAGACGAACAAACAGATGGAACAGTAGTACTAAGCTCAATCTCAAACACTGTGTTGATGTCTGACACCACCAGTCAGGGACTGTTCGTTCACAAAATCAGAAATAACATCAGCTCCGCTGAAAGGTTATCCATAACGACAGACGTTAGTTTATACCATAGCAGGAAATGACGGGCTTTGTACAGCAACTTGCTTATAACTTGATTGAAATACCGATAAAGATAAACATCCGAAACGGAACTTTGGACAATTTAGTCTGCCATCAAGACAGCTGCCATGAAAAAACTTCTCTGGATGTAAAGAGGCGAAATCGTGGCACTGACAATATTTCCACATATTTGACACTGAGGATGTGGAAGCGACTACGGTGCTCTATGTCCTCTAATATTGTCCATTGGTAAGAGTTATTTAATACGGTAATGCGATTTTAACATCGTAATCTCATTTTTTTTTTTTTTTTTTTTTGCCCGACAGCAATTTTTGCATTAGTTGGTGCTGGAATTAGTAATTCTGATAATCTCGATCAGTGTCTAAACCTTCTCAACTATTTTTTTCTTACAGCCTCACTAACATAAAGTTCTAGAAAATTTAAATTGTGTAGCTGTTGTAAATGCAGTCATCATAGCGCAACGTTTGCGCAGAAGTTATCTTCTGTTACCAGAGGACAACGGAAGTTTTAAAATATAGCGCCACTAATGGAGAAACCTTGCTGGTATCCAAAAAGAGGTGTGCCTCTTGGGTGTTGACAGACAGCCATGGGTCACATGGAAATCACTGAGCAGACTTCGACTTGAAGTTAGGCGCTGCAGAGATACCCTCGCTTCATGGAGACATCTGGGAGAACAAGAAACTACATGTTCTTATCGAGAGATCCAAACTATGGGACATTTGTTGTTATATCAATAACTCGGAATTAATCACTGAGCGTGGTTGGTGAGCGGTAACGCTCTGGCCACGCATTCGGGAGGACGGTGGTTCGAATCTCCGTATAAGCATCCAGATTTGGGCACTCGATGGTTTCCCCAAATCACTCCAGGTGAATGTCGGGATGCTTCCTTCAAACGGCCATGGCCGAATTCGTTCCCGTCCCTTGTCCCCAGTCCTTTACCGCCTCTAATGACCTCGACGTCGACGAGGCGTAAAACCATAAGCAGAAGCAGAAGGAATTAATCAACCTTCAATCAGCTAGTGACAATGCTATCGCATTGGCTAAAAAAAACTACCTTGTATTTGATGCTATCATCGACACGAGAAGAAGAAGAATATACTAAATTCTGCGTTTCTTTCAGGCATTTTATCTTCTATCTTTACTATCAAGCTCGTTAACCTTGTTGTTCCCTATAAATGTGGCAAAATACTTGAAAAAAGCTTAAGGCTTAATGTTTTCTGATAATTTGACGTTTTGAATATTCATTAGAATAACAAATGAGGTGAAACGTTTTACAGTAAATACTGTGAAAGGGATAACTGAGTATAAAAAGTTACCGGAGACAAACTTTCGAAATCATTGACAAGTGGATTTTGGGGAGAGCTCTTAGATTTTACCACAAGTCATATTTCAGCGGAAACACTGCACCACATCTGACTGCAGACTTTAGGCCAGTGAGCTTTTTGCAGCACAGATATCCCCCGCGCGATACGGTGCTTGTTTTTCAGGCTTTCCGTGTGTGCGAGTCGGCCGTAATCTTCTCACATACGAACGATACGTCGGTGACCTTTATGGCTGCTAATGGGGCGCAGCAATCTCGGCCGCTCCCCTATCGCACAGAGATATCTCTCGTTTTGCGACATTTTTAAAAACACGCTTTACGGCCGTCCCGTATACTGGCAGGTCACGCGTGGTGATCCAACATGCGCGCACAAATACACAGGCGAAAAATAATAGTCCATAAAACGTCCAGACTGTTCTTATTTGATTGATGTTTGGTTTTTATACAGAGTATACAATACTTGTCCCATTCCGTTGGGTCGGTAGGCTGCGGCGTCCGGCGCTGATACTAGGTTAACTGGTTGAAGTCCTGGGGTGGAAGAAATTTTCAATCTTATATGAGAATTGAATGAAATGGTTTACACATTGTAACAACTATTATTCCCAGCAGAACATGAACAAAAGCTACTATGTTGCAGCTGTGATCATCCAAAATGAGTTTCATTTCAGTACGATAGACTGATAGATACTCTATGTTGTTGGAAAACTGGTGTAACGGTTTCTGCTATCAGATATTCACACAACTAGCATTATAGAGCTCGATTCTGGAAAAGCGCCATTTGAGTACGCCTAAATTGTTTTATACTTGGCCTAAATCTAATTATAGTAGAAGATAATAGCAATCGTTTGTACTACAACAACAATCCATTGAACTGCGTCAACGTCAAACAAAATGCCACGGCAGATTCGAAGAAGTGTTAAATGGCGTCACTATAAGAGAGGCTATGAATGTAAATTTCATTCAGCTGTAATACATAACATGTCATTTTTTTAAATAAAATATAAATAACTCCGTCTACAATCAACTGTTTTAGTGAATTTTATTTTATCCCCCAGACACGTTTCGACCTTGTGGTGTAGGGCATCATCAGCGGCTGTAAACAAGCCGTGTGAAACACATATGTGTAAATCAGGAGAAAAATGTTTACTATAGAAACAAGTGCGGTATACAAACAAGTAGTGAAAGAATCTTCAACTGGAACTTCAATGAACAGTGCTGAAAAAGTGTATGAGGGTCTGTTCCATACCGGCATGTGAGGATTACCAGTACATCTGTGAGTAGGCCTACAGTGTGAGCATATTTTTAGATAGTAATTGTAATAACACACATGTAAACCACAACCACAACCACTGACGATGCCCTACACCACAAGCGCGAAACGCGTTTGGGGAATAAAATTCACCAAAACAGTTGTTTGTAGACAGATTTTATTTATAAAATTATTGTTCAAAACTGTGGAATTACAGGTATAGCCCATTATCAAACTGATATTATTTGTTTAGTTCCCGTCCTATTTTAACGACAATTAATTTATTTTATTATTATTATTACTATTTATAGGCCCTACAGCTTTTTCAATCCTTGTTTCAGAATGCGGCCTCTTTAAACCAGACGAGCAAAATTTTACAAGATAATGCTATATAATTTTGATACAGTTCCTTCCAGGCTGATCGATCTTGAGCAACTCTCTTCCAGTTCATGCCTGTTACTCGTCGAATATCTTTATCCCAACGATCCGAGGGTTTTCCTCTTGTTCTTTTCAGGTCCCTTGATGTCCAATCCAGAACTGCCGTAGTCCATCTGTCGTCTCTTTTCCGATCAATATGACCAGCCCATTGCAATTTTTGGGCTGTCACTCTTTCTAAGATGTCTGTCACTTTGGTTATCGAACGAATGTAGATGGCCCTTTTCCTGTTTCTTCTTATAAAACGTAGCATTGCTCTTTCCTAAACGTAAAATCTGCAAAAACTCTGGCTGATTTTTTAAAAATCATTGTATCGCTGTAAGACGATAAACCTCATGTTGTTGTGAAAATATTGCGGCAGCCACAATCGAAAATTTCTTTTTTTAAGTAGGTTATTCCAGACCGTTTGGCAGATACAGTTCGGTAACCCACTTTGTTTACTATCTAGAAGGTACTTGCCATATTTATTGCTCCAATACTGCTTTAAAATAATCTGGTATTTCCGTATTCACTATTGAATCATGAAGAATTCTGCTCTTTGTCGATATAAATAATACGGCTCATATTACTGTTAATTAATAGTAAAGTGTCTTAAGTTGTAAGTGGAAACACAGAACGCACTGGTAAAGCTTAATCAAGGCTGAAGTATGTACGCTCACAACCATTGAAAAATTCCTCGAATCTGTGAGGAGGCGCATCGGACCTCGTCCCCTGTAAGCGCATCTCGCTATCTCCCGTTCCAGATCGCGCAGTCTGTCGATTAATGACTTACTTTTGCCCCATTAATCTAAATAAAAATCTATGTCCATTAGTCAAGCAGAGCTCTTAGTGCACATAAAGCTATAATGTGTCCGATTAGCTCGAAAATAATTTAACCGAGGAAACAGAATCTAATTGTAAATTGATGGTATGAATTGCTTGGAAACAATTTGGCGATAGCAGAGCTTGGTATTTAGGTAGACTGTAATAATACGATGTCGTCTAATGGTCTGGGTACTAGGTAGGAAAGTGCCTGAGATTATTTCATCTGACAATTCCAAGAACCTGTCCGTTCCGTGAAAAGAAAACGTATCGAGAACCAAGGTGAAAATCTCTGTAGTGAAAGCGGCAACTAAACTTACTTGGGACAGTTCATGTAGGAACTTATTTCTTTAATGTCAAAACAGTTGCTGTTGCAACTGTCAGAAATCAAACGACAGTATTAACAAGAACAGAACAGAAAGGAGAAATAAAAAAGGGATAAAAAGGAAAAATAGGAAAGCTGTAGGCCTAAATGTAGGAACTTTACGATTACGGCATTCTAAGACATAGTTAAACCCGCTTTTTTCGATGGTTATATTTTGCAGGTAGTTATCAATAAATCAAGGTATTCTCCAATTCTGTTCATGGTATTATGAAGCCTACTGTCTTGCTTATAAATATAGCACCTAGTTTTTTATTTTGAGTTCTTTGTGCTTTAGCCTGTTTGTAGGCAAACTCCGCTATTCGTGGAAACAAAAAGACAGGTTCCCAAAGAGGAAAAACTGTAATAAAGTCGGTTGTTAACAGTGTTAAAAGAACTTTGCAAATCATAACAAAATATTCCTGGAACATAAAAAGATACTCTAAAAGCTTTTGTAGATTATCTAATCATTATTTATAAACATTTTCACCTATCCTTTCAAGCTTTGAATTCAGTACTACACTTCCACGAACTTTGAATAAATGTTATAACTGACACGTAAACAACCGCCAGTATGGCTCAGTGCGCCGAAGCACTGCGCATTGGATTGGGGAGGTACAACGGTACCGGTCACGAGCCCGTGCTCCCGAGTACCGGCCGTCCTGATTGTGGTTTCCAGATATCACCCAGGCGATTGCTGGGACTGTCCACAAACTCCGCCTCATTAACTACACATTTCACAGACAAAACTATAAACTTATCATGGAGAACACATGAAGCTACAAGTTTCGCTGGTGGCAACGCAAGAATTTCTTCTAATAAATTAGGTACGAAGGGCCTAACAGAAGGCTTTTGCAGATGGCATGGCATTTGCCGGCCACGCCTCTCCAGCTATCAGCAGCGGACCGTGGGAAGGGAGCCGCCTCTACTCGCAGGGATGGCAGGATGGCACGCCTATATCCATCGTCCAGTCGGTAAACATCAAACGCCCGGTAACTGAAATGACACAAGGCAACTTGGTGGGGAGGTGGCGAGGGCTAGCCTATGGCGCGTGCTGACCCGTCCGTCTGACTGCATGGCGCGACCTACAAAACTACGGGTCGTGGGAAACCACCATAACAGGCCTGGTTAGACTTCGGGCAGGAACTCAATTACTCCCCCTCTCCACGTCGTCGTTTATGGTCGACTCGGAGGGGAAAAAAAGAAGAAGAAGATGTTAACATAATACGAAAAGTGATGATCCAGACTAAAACTTATTATTTTAAAGATCGGTGCTATAAGCTGGGGCCAGGGAAATTGGCGAGTGAGTGCAATCGCGCTATTGCCGTACTTCGGAACATTCTCGCCTAGCTCTCTCCCTCTAACACTAGAGAGAGCGTCCAGTGTTGCCTAGTACGAGTGGCAACACACAAACTATCACTACTAGCCAACAGGTTAATATAACTGTTAAGTGCACGATTCGCTGCCGGCGGGTTTGAAGCCACCCGCCAATACTTTTGGCCACAGCTATAGTAAATCAGTAATAATTTAAATTTAACAACCCCGACCCGAACGACAGAGTAAATTATTAAAATTATTCAGCCGCAAATGAAATACCCTGCCGTTTTCATACTGCTGACATCTTGTACAGTAGAATGACAGGCATTTTCGACGTAAATCACAAATATTGTATAACTAACAGGAGAAAGAAGGGGCGAGAGTATTTTCAAAGTGAACAAGTGTCATGAAAGAGAAGAAGTGGGAGGAAACTGAAAGCGCTTCGGAGATGCGGCTGTACCTGGAAGGAGCTTGTAAGCGGATCCTGATGTTGGTAACACTGGTGCAGAGTGTCCGCGTAATCGAATCAATTAATCGGCGCTGGTAACGAGCGTCCCGGCGCTATCTCGGCATCGGCCCGGCGGGCGCCCACCCCGCGGGAGGTCCACAAGACGCGCCTCGCTTCCACACGCCGCACTTCCACAGCGCTACCCTCCACAGGTCTACCAACTAGACACCCAACTGCTTGCGGTACCACTTGTCTACACAGTGGTAGCACCTTATTTTACTTGTGATGCATAGAAAGAAGAAAGCTGTACGGCGATATGAAGAATTAAGTGAAAAGTTCCTGTGACAAGCCATCATAGGCGTAAACTGATTAAACATCTATCGCATGCATGATCAAGAAGTTTATAAAGTATGCAAAGAAATGCTTGCTGAAGACTTGGAACGTAAATACCTTGGCATAACATTTAATAGTTAACTCAACTGGAAAGAACATGTTGGACAGGTAGTAGGAAAAGGTTTCAAAATCCTTCATTTATTGGAGAGAATAATGTTTTAGTTCTTGGGGATTTAGGGTGCGTCGACAGCGGTTAAAAATTTACCAAATTACTTTCTGCTTGATCAACTGTAAAGGGGTCGTCTATACAGATAGCAGAATAAAATAAAATAAAACACTAAAATGTTGGCTCTAATGGAGCCACTAAAACCACAAAGAGAGAGTGATGAGGGGATGTACCAGAGAAATGAGGGAACTCGGGTAAAAAACTTTGGTCAGACCACTGCCTGAATTTGGTGGTATAGTTTGGGATCCACATTTTGAGTATCAAATACAGGAGTTGGAGAGGGTGCAAAGGAGGGCTACTAGATTTGCCTCTGGAAATTACTACAGAAATACAGTCAGTAACCGATGTGATAAAGGAAGTGAAATGTGATTCATTGGAAGACAGGACGAGGATGAAGAGAGTGACGATGGTGTACAAGGCGTATATTGTTGAAAAAATCAAGAGAGGTGCGAGATAACCATGACAACAAACTGACACTCGAATTCAGGCAGAAGGGTGTGGAAAATTTTGTTTCATAGGTAAGGGGGTCGAGGACTGAAATAAATTACCCGAGGGGAATGATGAATAATTTACCAAAAATGCTGAAAGAGTTTAAAATTAACATTCGCAGACAGCAAACGTAGGCGAGTACAAGAAAGGGGAAAAATGTGGGTTTAGGGAAATTTATATCAGGCAATGCGCTCGATCTCAATAAATAAACTTAAAGAAATTAAAAAGTTCTGAATTACAAATATATTTTAAAAAACGCAATAAAACTGTAGTCCAATCTTAGGTAAGAGACGTGATTTTCTATATTCCAAGATCTTAATTTCAAGTTTTTACATTTTGGCAGTTTCCCTTTGGGAGTAAAGGAGTTGGAAATTTGAATACCTTACGAAAAGCATCTAAACTTTGTATTAGTAAACGGCGACAGAATTAGGATATATGAAACTTTAGTAATTGATCAGGCAAATTGTTACTGGAACCATGTTTTCATTTCAATTAAAAAAATATTATTTATATAACTGCCAGATTGTCCTTTGTTTCACTCTGTTTCCTGTGGCAAGCTATGGCCCCTGAACGACTCACGGTGCAAGAGTCGTA
The DNA here is from genome assembly GCA_031002005.1 of Vandiemenella viatica. Taxonomy (NCBI): domain Eukaryota; kingdom Metazoa; phylum Arthropoda; class Insecta; order Orthoptera; family Morabidae; genus Vandiemenella; species Vandiemenella viatica. The sequence goes on along the minus strand of JARYHS010009186.1, from coordinate 216,471,200 downwards.
TACTGTTGGCAAGGACCATACCAAGGTAACTAAGCGTACCGCTTCACCCTGCGGAAATCCCATAAAGGTTAAAGAATAAATGTAGAAAATAATGGAAAATCACATTTAAAAGATGAGTGATCGATAGAAATTAATTATGTGAAAGTATGTTATAACAGATTTACTTTGGATAAAATATTCCAGATATTCTGCTAACGTTGAAACAATTCCAAAGAAAATCTACGAGTCAGATGGTGGAATGGCTAAATGATCTAGTCATTCATCTCTTACTAACTCGACCAGAACTTCAGCACGATAAGAAATTTTCAGATACATAGTTCCATTGTCTATCTGCATCTGAATCTCATATGGTCTAAAATTCACAGTTGAGGTAACCAATGACCCTTTACTCTCTCCATTTGCTATGGGATTATTGATGTGTGTCAATAGCTCATATTTCTCTTTTCTTTCTGTCAGTGCTCTACCGTATTAGATGGAACATTTTACACACATCATCATTGAAAGTAAATTTCCTTAAATTTTAATTCGTTCGCATTATTAATACCTTTTCCTACGTGCTCATTGTATTCACCGTTACGACGTTAATAAGTTTGTATCGTATAAAAAAGATAGTTTGGATTGCAAATGGAACACAGAGAGAAAACTAATATACAGTAAGGAAAGAAAATCATAAAAGACATTACTAAAATACTCAGAAATTAGTTAACAAAACCCAAATGGTAGATTTTTATTCAGTTTTCACAACGTCTCTCACTACAGGCTTTACATCTGATGAACTTTTTTTTATTACATTATATTAGTTCTGATAAAGGGTTGGAAATTTGGTTGATAGATACTTGTTTCGTTAGACGATAGCTCTTAATGTGGATTTCTTGAAACATGTCTAATGGATACAAATTGTAGCGTTATAAAAAATGTACTAAAACGCTGTCACTGTAGTTTCAGTGTATTGATCGTCTTGAAATGAATCTAATGATATTTCACTTGTCAAAAACGCTCACTGCGGACGAAACATGAGTATCTATCGCCGAATATATGGCGCGTAGTGAAATAAATGAACTACATCCTCCAAAGAAGTTTAGTTAGAAAATCTCTATCTCTTATCTGAGACACAATTAGCATTGTCTGTCGGGGGACGGGGGGAAGAAAGGGGGAGAAATTACAACGGCCTATTATTTAGATTCCAGGGTAAAGTGCATGTTTCAGTTTCCGAACGTGATGGGTGAGCGTTAATCCTAACTTATCTTATGGCCTCGCATTGTGGAGGATGCAAGTTGGAATTCCCACCTGTCCATCCATATTTCAGTTTATGCGCATGCTGGAATGGTTTCGTCAAAAGGCCATGGCCGCATTTCTTCACTCGTTCCTTACTTTACCGCTTCTAACGGACTTGACGTCAATGAACCGTAAAGCCATAACAAAAAAAAAAAATGTTTGAGTCAAGATTTTCATATTTATTAGAGCAAAAACGAATTCTTAAAGCTGTAACGCAGTGTTCTAACAGCATAGACTGTAGTTATTATTAAGGTTTCAATGAAGTACTTAGTTGCACCCGTTCCGTGTTTTGCAAATAAAAGACCATTAGTGAAAACGAGTTTCCATTGAAATAATATGAACACGTTAAAGATTTTTTTTCCCACACCCTTCTTTTGTATAAAATTGTGTTTACCTGTATTTTAAAAGGGGCTACACTGTCTTTGGAACTTACCCTGAAATCAATGTGAGTTATTTACTTGATGAGAAACGGAAATCTACACGCTTTAATGTTACACGAGTTCTTTTCTGCAGTTGAGTGGATCGAAGAGACTTATTAACATACAGAGATACAATTAGAGGCGTTAAGTAAGAAACACTTTTTCACGCGCCCAATGCTCGACTTCCATCCGGGTCGACAAATACGGATGAGGTCTTACTACACGAGCGATAGCAGATGGATCGCAGCTACGTGGAGATCGATAGCGTGCGACGGCGACAGTAAATTGGTAACACGAGTGGTGGAGGGCTGTCCTGGTAATCGAAACAATTAATCGTCAGGTGGGAACAAGTGTCTGGTTTTTTCTTCGGCGCGACCGTGGGCGCAGCGCGCAGTATCAGCAGATAGGACTGACGCAAGTCGTGCGCTCTCCCGGGAATCGCCGACGCCATCATCATTAATAACGCCCGCCAGATATCGGCCATCCGCGTCCAGGGGACACGAGCCACACCCAGCCTTCACAGGACCATCCACGCAGAGATCAGTCCGCAGACTACGATTCTCACGGTCAAAGTGCCTCTGCGTTTGCAGAGCACACTCTCCGAGAAACACCGCAAAGGGTTACCTATCACAATTATTCTGGACTAGTGTAAGCCCGTGAGAGTATTTTGCCTATCGTCACGGGTGTAGAATAGTTCCAGTTTTGGGGTCAAAGATTATAACAGTTTGACCTGATCTGACCAAAAGTGAACTTGACCTTCCTTTCACCCTTAGGATAAATAAAATCTCTTTAACTTGAGGAACTCAGAAATATTAATAGACTTAGTTTTTAAACACAGACAGGGAAGATAGCGCTATCGTATAATATTTTCAAAGGTCATAGACTCGAACTTGCTTAAATATAAACAGTTAAATTTTAAAAATTCCTTTTTGCTTCGAAAGCATCTCGTTGTTTTTTGTCGAGGCTGGGCAAACACTCATAATGTAGTCATTGGTCATCGTGTTTGTAACGACCAGAGAACTTAATACACATTCCATATTATTAAACGGTTGAGAAAGAACGAAGGAATGAATCGCCAGAATACTCCATTCGGTAACATATTTGGTCTGATGTCCACTTTAAATAACCTAATAACTCACGTACAGCGAACGTAAACAAAAACCATTAACGAAAGTGGTCAGTAAAATACGTAAAAAGCAATTAACCCGTAATGTATAAACTTTGGGCAAATAGCAACGTTAGTGATAGTTGTAATTAAATTGAAGTTTATCCTAGGCCGGAATGATAATTGGCATTCGTGATTACAGCAGAGACTATCAGCGATTTAATTTTTTTTTAAGTTTCTTTATTTTGCTTTCAGGTTACTGAAAAGCAGATCTACGTTTTTTCAGTAGTAAAATTTATCGATATATTTCTAACTATGAAATGCTACGAAAAACAAACTTAATGGATGTATTATCGCAATTAATTTGGTTAATAGCAGTTTCTTAGCTATTAAATTCTAGACATAACCTCGAATTTATTCTAAAGATATCTCTGGTCGCTGTTAATTTGCGAGTTGTGGCTGACACGTGACACCGTTCATCAGCCAATAGCTATCGAGGTGAGTGGGTGAGCTTAGGAAATTACATAATAGACGCTTTCTCAGGTACCACCAAGTGACTTCCTCACTTCATCAATCATTCAATAGGCAAACGTATGTGTAATGGAGGTAATGAAATGAAGAAGAACACTGACTTCAATACAGATGTGAAACAATACGACGATCACTGAAAGATAAAGCCCGAGAGGAGAAATAATTCAAATTTTATGAAAACAGCTATCTGTACCCGCGGCTTTATCCGCTCGGAATTTGATATTTGCTCTGTTAATTCACAGATATACTACCAAAAAAATTTTGAATATTGCCAGCAATTTCGTTCACGTAGGGTGTTAAAGTATGGACCTCTCTCTCAAACCGATTACTGAACAATTAACACAATGCCAGTAGGGAAAAGAAACTTGTTTTTATTTAATTTAATTAAAGTTGCAATGGAGCGAAAGCTCCGGCGGCAATGTCCCTACACACCCGTCTTCCCCCTTTCGTGCACACACCTAAATTTGCTCTCTACAAATTTCAACTTTAAATTCTTTCAACGTTTTTGGTAAAGCATTCGTCATTTCTCTTGGTAACTTATTCCAATACTTGACCCCCTTCCCTACAAAAGAGAATCTTGTGCTTGAAATCGAATGCTAGTTTGTGGTCATGGTAATCCTTTCTCTTCCATGCATCACTCCTAATTTTACACCAATATCTTTCCATGCCTCATAACCAATATACGCCTTGTATACTCCCATGACCCTCTTCACATTCAACCTGTCTTCCAATGAATTCCATTCCAGCTCTCTTATCAAATCTGTTACTGATTGCATTTTGCGGTAATTTCCTGAAACAAATCTAGCAGCCCTTTTTGTACGATGTTCGGTTAGCGTTCTAAAAAAAAAAATGCTAATTTATGCAAACTATTATTACAGAGTTATCTGTGTAATCGTGGTCAACTTAGCCTAATTGTAAATATAGGAAATATATTTCAGCGCCTTCTATCGGAATAAATTATTTAAAAGAAAAACTTTTCGTGCGATTTGAATAACATTTCGTGGAATAGAACCTGAATTGATCCAGAGGTTATAATGTGATGTTGGAGTTTACGCTCGACTAGGATTTTATATATAAATATTACAGTACGTACTCTCATTTGTCGTTGTGAAATATGGGTAAATAAAATACAATACAAAAATAAAATTCAGTGATCCGAAATGAAATTCCTAAGGTCAGTAAAAGGATATCCCCTGAACTGAAGATACCTGAATGAAGAAATAAGGGAACAACTGAATATTTCTTCTCTGAGTGATAGAAATCCTAAAAAAAAAAGGAAGAACCGTGTTCTAAGGATGGGTAATGACAAATTTCCGAAGCATTCCTTGCAGTACCAACCTACAGGAAGAAGGGTTATTTCTAGACCCAGGAAGAGATTGTTAGAAAGCTGAGGTTGGAACAGGCTTTTAACCAATCCATGAAGTAAGTAGGCAATGTGGAATTGCCGTAATGTTTATAATTGTAATTGAGAAAAGTTTCCGCAGCCTAAGTAATTTGTATAGTGTTTGGAAGTGTGAGGAAGTTTTAAGCAGTTGGTAGAATATAAGTGTTGTTAGTGGTGTAGGCTCGTGTGATCGTAGTGACTAGTTGACAGTGTTATTGTCTGCACATTTCGCCACTGTCGTAGCCAGCTTAACCAAGCCAGGTTATTCTACCGGGTAGAGGCGACATACGGTTTAACGTGGAATCCGATCCATGGAAGCGTTCTGGCGTACTTCACATTACACTGCAAGCTGTACCAGAGGTGAAGTCGGGTTAAGAGCCTTTGAAAATCCCCACCCCCCACCGATACAGGTATTCGAATCAGGGACCTTTCGATCTCCAGGCAGACGCCTTACCCACTGAGTCACCAGACCGCTGGAAGTGGTGATGGAAGAGTATGTAATGGCGCTGGAAGTGAATGTCTCTTAACTTTAGAAGAGAGCAAAAGCTCTAGTGAGGCAATAACTGTAACAATTTTTCTGTGAATTAATTATCGTGTGAAAATCAGTGTGATTATTCAAGAAGCGTTGTGGTTCTTTGAATTATTAAGTTCATTCGATCAAATGACAGTTTTGTCGCGACTGTGTTTTAACAATGAACCTCCTCCATATATTCTCTGAAAAATCAAAGAACTGTTAATATTCATACGTAATTCGTAACGTCATTTCTATACTGCACTGAAATCAGGAACTATAACTTTTTCGGGCCATCTAGTAGTTCAGCTTACATTCAGTCTTCATTAATTAACTGCACTTGACTTCAGTAGCAGGATAGTACCCTCATAGTCTTTAGTGGATTGCAGCATTATTTTGTATTGTTTTTTCGCTGTGGCTATGCAATAGAAGTGTCGCACAGCAGTTCACTGGTCTAATTTCGCTATATCTGCCAAACAGGAGTTTGGCCGAAGTGGTTCATTGCGGATTAAAGCATTTCAATAGTTTACATCAACCCCCCTCCCCCAGTTTTTCTTAAAAACGCAAAATTGCTCATGCAACGGTGGGTATGTTTCTAACGAAAAAAAAACAATTTATCATTGTGATTTCCCTGATGGCATTGTCCCAGCGACGAATCCAGGGGTTTGGGGCAAACCGAAATACCGGGGTGGTTACCTCGGGCGGCAACTTCAGTGGGGCTGCAAAATCGTGACTCGGTGACAGTGGGGGTTGAAAAATAATGTTCGAAGGGGTGGCAATTTCACATTTTTTGACCCGGCTAGGAAAATTCCTAGTGCCGCCACTGCATTCTCCCCGTACGCAAAATAAAGTGTTCGATTCATTCCGGATGTTAATTCATAAAGCTAAAGTTTTTTTGCAGTGTTATTGCAGGGCATTTTTCTCGCAGTTGATTAGTTTGTTAATTGTTTATAAATAATGCTTCTCAGACCCGTTTGATTATGTTTGCAATGCTAATAGTAGATAAGAATCTTATACGCACATGCTTAAATAATTAACTGTTAATAATTAACGCTAATGAATGTGAAGCTCTGAGGTACTTCCATTGTGGCTGAGTTGACCCCTGCGTTTTTTCTGGGCGTGGCTGTTCTATTTCGACCGAGCTGATCTCTGAGTTTTGGACCGCCTTTACGTTCGCGGTGGCTCAATCGCCGTGTGAATAATCCATCCCGTTTTAAGTTTTCCATGGTTTACCGAAGTCACTTCAGGCAAATGCCATGCTCGTTCCATTAAACGTCCATGGCCGAAATCCTTCCTGTTCGGACGGAAATTTGAAACTGCTTGACTCCAAATGCGAGGCTGCTAACCGGACTCTGTCATCTGAATGATTATACCGCAGCTAAATGAAATATGACAGTAACTGTGAGATAAAAGGGCCGATCCTTCCCTCTAGTAGGTGGATGGTCTGAAAGGTCCGTAGCCTCTTCCGTTGACTATTACACGCATGAATTCTTCGTTGCAAACATAAACAAACTTAAGCTTTGTGGCTGGTTATTTTACCTCTCTCCAAGCACTATTAACAGACGTTTACTGCCTCTATTACAGCTTTCTTTTTAAATTTATTACAGGCAGTTCGTTGAAAAACTTCTCAAGATTGCTTTGGGTGTCCATCATTTAAGTCCATTCTAGAATCACGTGCTGCGGTTCTTTCGAGGTGACTGCATTTGATAAGATTACCCATATTTGTATCTCAGTGCAGGAATCTCGAAACTGCTGAGTGACTCCTAGGGAAGTGCGATCCAGGTGACAGTTCTACTCTGAGCTCCTGGAAAATGCGGTGAACTTTCTACAACCAAGGCTGACGTCTTCATGCCTCTGGGCTGACAGATTAACAAATCTCGTGAATCAGTTCCCTTTCCACTGCCCTCAACTGCTGCTACTTCATCTCGTCGGCCTTGTGGAAGAGTGATGCCGATTAGTGGGTAGATCCTCTCGGTCGGAGCTGGTTTGAAACATCTAGTGAGTATGAAATAAATTTAGCTTTGCTTGAGACAAAAACGATCATCAAAATTTCACGATTTTTTTTTTCTTTTGGCTTTACGCCACGTCGACGGCTAAGGTCATTAGAGTCGGGATAGGGCTGGGGACATGGAACGGGAAGGAATTCGGCCATGGCCTTTTTGAAGGAAGCATCCCGTCATTAGCCTGGAGTGTTTTGGAGAAATCATGGAAAACCCAAATCTGGATGCCTGGACGGAGATTCGAACCCCCTTCCTCCCGAATGCGAGGCTAGAACGTTAGCCGTTTACCCACCCAAGCTCGGTGATTTATTATTATTATTATTATTTTTATTTAATATAGAACCAACGAAGCCGAGAAAGAACTTTCCAAACAATACCAATAATTCGTAGAAATTTATGTAATAGTACCAACGCTGCAAGAGTGCAAATGTAATTAAAAACACTTGTTAATGGAAGGCTGAGTCTTAGAGTTTGAGTCTTCTCCAATTTGGAGTAATTAATTAGAAATTACGTTGAAGCAGGGAGAATATCTCCAGTATACACCCTCTCTGAAAATTCTGCTTACTTCATGTACTATGAGCAGCGTTACTCTGACAGAGAGTGAGCTCGTGTAGTCCACTGCTATCATTCGTCCATCTCGACGCTGCCTTGTCCAGAGCACTGATTAATTGATTCGATTGCTGGGATGCGTCCCGTTCATGTTTCCTCTTACGCCATTGACCAACACTGCTACAGCCCCACTCGCTTCACAACAGCTTATATCCTTACAAGCAGCAACCAACATCAGTTTGTCATCTCCTCAAGTGTAGTGAATGGATATTCTTTTCCAAGGCGCAGTTAATGGTGATAAATTAGTAAACCTAGGCGCTGAAATTTGGAGACAAAAATAGTAGAATTTCAGTATATCCGTCTTATTTCCAGATTATTTTTATGTAATCTATTAATGTCTTTCAATGCGTACTTACCTTCCAGGAATTTAAATGCACTGAATCAATGTTTTCACAATAAAACAGCGCTGGTTTTATAATCTTACAAGCATTAATGATTTATTTTGAATATTAGTAATTATAGTTCTGCTTTATGGATTTTAATTAAAATAAACCGAGCGTGGTGGGTGAATGGCAACGCTCTGGACTCGTATTTGGGAGAACGTGGTCCGAATCCCCGTCCGGGCATCCAGATTTGGGTTTCCTCCAATCACTCCAGGTGAATGCCGAGATGCTTCCTTTAAAAAGTCCATGGCCGAATTCCTTCCTGATCCTTGCCCCTTGCCCCTAATGACCTGGACGTCGGTGACGCCTAAAACCATAGGTAAAATAAAATCTCATTGCATTCAGGTTAACTCCATGGATTTTGGTACAAAATAGCCTGACATCTTGAATGAAAATTGCACCCTTCAGTATTAATACTTTGATTTGTCGTACGGAAATTTCAACTTTACCAACAAATACGTACTTAGCCACTAAATTCTTTCATCAAATTGAAAAATTTGTTCATTATTGGCATGTTTAACTTCTCAATATGACGCAATGTGGACGTCTGAACACTGCAGTTCGGGATCATTATCTTCGTGATATGGGCGCTTGCAGTAAGAGTATCGGAGATCACGGTGCTTCTCTTAGTCAAACGATTATCGGGACAGCCCTAAATGCATTCATTCTCCAAAAAAGTTAGAATTTTGTTTCAAAAATAAATAGACATTAAACATCTATAAGAAAATACACACAATTTGAGTGAGAATTGCGGCAGTAAAGTAATTATATGTATCACATATTCTATCATAAGCTTAGAACTTTAAATCATAGTAACAAGAAATAGTTCTTATTTGTCTCTTCACGACAATTAACAGAGATCTACCGCTTCCATTACTTTTTTTTTAACTGCTTAACGTCTCTTAACAGCGAGGTCCTTAGAGACGGGAAAGGATGGGGGGGGGGGGGGCAAGGAATAAGAAGGAATTCGGCCATGGCTTTTTGGAGGAAGCATCTCGCCATTTGCCTGAAGTGATTTGGGATACCATGGAAAACCCAAATCTGGATGCCCGGACGGGGATTCGAACCGCCGTCCTCCCGAATGCGAGGCCAGAAAGTTAACCGTTACACCACCACGCTCGGTGCTTCTATTACAATGCGGTAAGCTAATAAGCAAAACTATCAGCTACCAAAAATATTCTTATTTTTTCTTGAGTTAACTAAAAAAAATAATAATAATAAAAAAAAATTGACTCTGCGATGTTACTCTCTGAAATACTGTGTTGGCCGCCTATGTATAAGATAAAGAAGGTGTTCAAAAAATGGTTGAAAAATTGAATGAAATTGCAAAGTCATATGGAAAAACAGCGTATATAGTATACAAGCACACTAATGGAAAATATCTGAAAACTAAATTTGGAAAAGTTAAGAGACACGACAACTTAAAATCTGAGTGAATGGATACAAGCCAATAGGCTTGATAAGGAAGCGAATAAAGCAACAGCTAAAAAGGTGGAACTAGCATATAGGCTACCGCAAAACAGATACAACAAGAAAGCGATCTCCTAGAAGGCAAATATCAGACATTATAAAAGAGTTGTCAAGACAGAGGCAATTTTCAGTGCAGAATGCTTGGTACTGAATAAGAAAATGGAGACTGAGGAGTTAAAAAAGAGAAGAAAACCCTAGCGTCAGAAAAGGGAAAAGACGGAGTCTGGTGGAAGAGGAAAAATGAAGATTTATGTAGGTTTGCAGAGAAAATTACAGACAAAATGCACAAGAGAAGAGTGAAACTTTATGGGCTTCTCATGAGAATAGGTTAACAAAAGAATTTTCAACTAAGGCTGTAAATTTAAGGTGAGGAAAAAAAAATGGGTTGAGTAGGCGACAAAAGATATGGAAAAAGTTGTGATCCATCCATATGACATAGTGAACAAAAGATGGCTTCAAACTAAAATTGATAAATTTAAGGGCTTCCAGGAATAATGTACGAAAGAATAAAAAAACTTCCGGGAGAAGGGGAAAAGACGAACCAGTTGTTTCCCGTATTCCCAAGAAGACAAAAATCAAATGAAGAAGAATAAAGAAGATGGTACGCTAAAATTAGAAAGGTAAACGTCATGGTTAATGTTACTATTACTTTTTCATTGTATATTGTGCAAACAATTTTGACTCCCATGTACGTGGCCCAAGTGAAGGCCAAGAAGCGGCTGCTGGTGTAACTCGAACCGCCGCCTTGCGGTCGCCGATTCACCTCGCGAGGTCGGGTTGTGTCCATCCACCGACCGGTGTAAAAAGTCTCGCAATTGCTGGCGGACAGTGGAGATAGGCAGCTGCAGGTCCAGCCGCCGCTATCGCCGGCGCTCGCTGTTTTCCAGAGGGACAACCGGAAGGAGATGGATGGCGCGTCGCGGCGCTGCCCCGCGATCACGTGACGCACAGTGGCCGCGACTCGCGCGCCGCCGCCGGCAGGCCGCCGCATCTAATCTGGACACGCATTTAGTGCGCCGCCTGCCAGCCGCGGCTTATGCAAATTACTCTTCCCTGATTTTTATACGGGACGCACCCCGTTCTGCCACCGCCCCTGATAAAAATATACAAATTACATTATAGACGTCAACTGTTTTCAGTTTGTTTTTCGGCGCCGATAAAAACTGCCGTCCAACGAGCGGTGCCAGTTTTTTGTTCGCGCTCTGTGTTTATACGTGCGAGTCCGTTCTTATCTTGAGCGAGCAGGTTTCGATTTGGGTACACCTTTTTTTGTTTTTTTTGTAAGTAGAGAAAAACCGAGACTGACAGAGAGCGATGAAACAAAAAATAATAATACATTATTTGCATGTAATCAATAGTAACAATGGAAACAGTGATAGGGTGCAGTTTTTATTTTATACGGTTTGTGTGGAGGTCGTTATATTTGGACGCAAACGGACGATTTTGTTTTAGAAGATAAGCGCTGGTGCACTTTCATTTTACGTGACCTGTCTTTCATAATTCAGAACGTGTTAGAACGTTTTGTCAGGTTTTTTTTTTTTTTCAAATACTGCGGTAAATTTTGTTTTTTCTCTGAGGATATATATGAATTAGATAGCAAATGGAAACATTTACACAATAACTCTGGATCACAACTGAAAATAAATATAAAGTAAAAATTACCGTTTGTTCTTCTTGCTATAATTTACATTTAATCAAATAGGAAAGTAATCACTTTAAGCAAATGAAAGAAAACCGTAGACACAAGTTAGATGAAAATACGAACAAGCACTATCGGAAAATAGAGCAGTCTTTTTTTTAAATAAAAAAAAATATTACATTATAATGCTTCAAATCTACTTTACCAGACAGCACCTGTAACCAAATGCAGTTAGGCATGAGACATGCTTCTTATACCTTAGCACAAAACTAGAGATACACGGTGAAGGTATACTGCTGCAAAATAACGAACATCTATTCTTGACTTTGCGTTCATATCAAGTGTATGCGAAACCAAGGCTATGAAGAAGGTCAATGCTAGTTTTTATACTGTCTAGAAGCTGGTAACAGAACACTGGCGTTGTAAAAAGCAAAGTTTACTGAGATCATCAATATTGTACCACGTAGTCTGTGGCCTGAAGTGACTGCTGTTTTCTAGATTGCAAAAGAACCTTACTTCGTACGAAGAGCGACAGCACCTGCCGATCCTTAGATCAGGTTGACGGAATCCTCCTTGGGTCTACGACCCTTCTTTGGCTAATGAGAAGTTTGAAGCCAGATGTAAATGGACTGAAGTTTGGAACTCAGCACTTCCTGTGAATGGAAGTCGATCCATGACCCAACCATAAAGCAGCCTAGCTTCAGTTAAGATAGTTAAAGTGTGTATTGCTTAATCTCATTCGAATCAATTTATGAAGATGCGCATACATTATTACAAATGTGTGTTTCACTTCTCTCCTGGCTGTGACTCTAGAGCAACCAAATAGATAACTAATCGCAACTTCGAGTGGAGTGCCTTTCTAAAAGCTAAGGCTAAGCTTGGTATTCAATCTGAAGGTTGGTTGCACCCTTCCGAAGGAGTATATCTAGCCTGGCATCAGAGTAGGATGTCCTCCCCTCCATCCTTACCTAACCTCACTAATCCTATCATGTTAAAGGAACTTACAGTTTAACAGGGAATCCGAACCACGGAAGCTTTTTGGCGTACTTCGCATTACACAGAAAGCTGAGCCAGACGTGAAGGTTATGGATCTATGAAAATCCCCGCCAAGACAGGGATTTCAAACACTAGGACTCTGGGATCTCAAGTCAGACGCTTTAACCAGTGGGACACCAGGGCGCTCAGCGCTTTTTTGTATTTACTGGTCTAACATGTTCCATCTCCAAAATGCTGACACTGATTTCTGGCCTGCCTGCTGCTAATATAGCTTTCCGTAAGAGATTATAATAATAAAGTGGAAGTTTATAGGCTTAAATAATTACTTATTACTGTGATAACTTCAAAGATGCGGCTGTTCATAAAGTAATATGTACTGGAGACACTGATCCAATTTACAGATGGAATCAGCCCCATACATACTCTTCATCGCATTCACAAGTTGGCTCACGCACAGACGCGTCTCCTTGTAGCACTTGACGTGGTTTCGGCAGACGGATCGTGGAGGTGTAACAAATTAATACCAGTACTTTAACTGGTACATCTCCTTTTTCCTATATCCACAACTAATAAACCTTATAGTTTCAAGCAGGCTTATGAGCAGTTACACTGACGTCTTTCTTGTAATGAGAATAGTTTAAAAGTGTAACATATCTTCAGGAACTGCACATGAATGGAAACGCCGGATATTCTATTCAACTAGATGGAGTATCTCTCTTCAGTGCGCACCTCAACGCGCGCTGCCCCTTGTGGCAGACAGTCCGCAATGCACAACGAAATGAACAAGTCATTCCTCATTACTGCACAATCCACAAACCAATACATTCATTTATCATATAGAACATAGGTTACAGTTTTCATAACCAGGTGGTGACGTTTCAGCTATTCCATTTGGAAGACGTGAGCAAATAAAGGTCTGCTACCAGCCAGCCGAACTGTTTCACGGAAGTCTTCGTCGCAAGCCGCAGAAAAGGCTGTTGCTAGATCTAAAACATTCATACCACCTATTGGTAAATTATATTCTCTAATACAATATGATGTACCACTCTTATCACTAAAACTGTAAACTCAAATTAGGATTGAAATAAGATCAGTACCCAAGCAACCATGCACATGTGTAATCACTGGCTTTTAATATTTCTGAGCCTCTTCATTATACTTTGACGCTACAAAGTGTTCGGAATACTAATAAAAATAAAAATTTCAAATTTTTAGATGGGTGATACTTGTGCATATGACGGTGTAAGGTTAATGTTACTTTACCTCATCATATCCGGTATAAGTTCGTTGCATTCACTTTAAAATGTCAATCAAATAATAATATAACAATTAAATCAGAAAAATAAACATTTGATAACATGTACTTTTATACATTAAAATGGTTTTAAACTCTAATTGTAAGCTACACAAAGATACTCGTTTTTATCAATCTGTAATAATATAGCTTAAAAAAGATAAATTATCATATTCTCTGCAAAATATTCGACGCTACCAAAACCTTTGGAAAGGAAGAAAGTAAAAAAACTTCTGTTCCAATGACGTCTGAAAGAGAACTTTCTATGCAGTATCCACAGCCTGCACTATAGCCTTCTCTGTAGGAGGCTTCGTCGTAACTGAATTGGGTTAAACTGCTATTGGTAACAGTGATGAAACAGATTTTTAATGCCTTTCGGCTACTAGGTCCTACAATAATCAGCGATATTTTGTATTATAATTCTCTCGGTATATGCACGAATTACTTTTCATTGTGTATTACCACAAAACTTCGTAAATTATACCCAATGGCTATGCTGGTATCGAACCGGTGACCCCTGCAATTCAAGACCATTGCTCTGGCATCCACACTGCCCGAATAGGCAGCACTGAATTGTCGGTCAGTACAAGACTCGAGGTCATGTGTTTCAAAGCTGGCTTTGGTTAGTGTAATCGTTTCATCAACATCGATTACGTTTAAAAGAAAACAAAAAACACTTGCCTGTAACTTTTATGAATGTATAAAGAAGGAGGCATTCAATATTAATCCTACAGAAACAACGAAGGAACTCGTGTTAAGGAAGTGAAGGATGCTTGGAAATTCAATAACAGCCATTATATTCACTGGACACTCATTGAAGTAAACAAAATTAAACTAAATTCTAGAAAAATCGTCGTACTTTCTGTCGTGCTGTTACTGCAGTAAATTGGTGTGAGGTATTACTGACATTACGTGTTTCACCTTTTCTAACCGCGCTGTGAGGATGAAGTCTCTCTCACGCATTTCGTGTTCCCTTTCTGGCGAACAGAAAATTATTTTTGCTTCATACCAGCAGGGTAAAGTGATCAGAATATTACTGTCTTACGAATTAGTCTTACGAACTACTTTTCTTGATTAAAAGGTACAGTTCTGGCATAAATAACTTTTTTAAGGGACATTATTAACTGCTATGAATTTATACTTTTTGGTATATTTAATTTGAAATGTTGTATAAGATCACGAAAAAGAAATGCAGTTTAGTTTTCTTCCAATAATTATCTTTGTTTAAATTTTAAGAGGGCAAACTTTTTAAGGGGACACAGTCGCGAAGGACCTTCAATAAGAAAACAATGTTAAAACAAGCAAACTTCAGGTACACTTTCAGAAGAAACTAATGGAGATACAGGCCTGAAACTTTCGCAGTATACAGATAAAACATCTTCTGCAAATCACATAAAGATTTGTTAATATATTTTATATAGTTTATGAGTAATGATTTTTTGTTCTAAAAGACAAAAAAATATAACTTTTTATAAATACCTTGGACCTTGTTAGTTTGTTCTTGTTGTTATGACAGGTCCCATTTTTTATCTTATTAATCATCATTTTATTTACAAGAGATGCTGAAAGTCTGATGTCTTTATCAGTCTTAGTTTTTGAGAAAAGTGTACCAAAAGATCAAAAAATGTAGTTTTGAGAAAAATCTGTACTAAAAGTTTTACATACGAGAAACTAATGTACATTACAATACAGACACACTATTACCACGCATCACGAAAAAATTATTAACTCCGAATCTAATCGTCAAATTTGCATGAAACAAACGGCGTTTTGTAGCTAAATGATTGGAGCATTGAACAAGTCTAAAAATAAAAATCGATTTTTTTTTATTCTGTTCGCGACTGTGTCCCCCTTAAGTACAGAATTTTGTTGACTCTTCAGAGAATGCACTCGTTTCATTTTTAAGAATTTGCTGCTTAGAAATTTTCTCTTCTTATCTAAATGCTATGCACATTTGTTACTTCATGTTTCAATATTATTGAATGTAACAATGTTATCTTTGGACTAGGTTCATTCTGCTAAATGCCTGCAGCTATTTCTAATGAACATCTGTCAGTTACAATTTTAGTTTCCAGCTTTCTTTATATCTAACATCTTCAAAGCAGTTACATATTTACTTCTTACAACTAATTAAATTGTTGCTTGAACAAATGAAACTGTTTAATATTAGTTTTTTAAACAGCGAGTAAAGGTTATTGCTGCATAAACTCACATTCGACAGCGATTGCTTCGAACAATAAGTAGGGAATAATGAATATTGCGTAAGTGATTTATTAGCAGTCATTCTGAAAATGATGTGCTATTCAAGTTCCAAATTCTTTTCGAAGTTCGGTTTGTGACAGATTGTATTAGTTGTATTTCTTTTAGGCAAGGAGAACACGCGACTCGAAGACGTCAACAGAACACGTGGCTGTCTTTCCCAACTCTTGCGATAGGTCCTATCTCGATGTTCCGTCAGCTCGTAATCGCCTCCGCCGTTGGAACCATATCTCCGAGGTTAACGAGTTCATGATGTGTTGACTCCACGGTTTCTAAACACAACTCAAAGTTTCTGTTGTAAAAGACACATCAGAAACCGCATTCATATCTGGGTGTTTTGGAACAACCCTTTAAATTAATCAGCGAGACTTAAATTCGCCGTAAGAAGAGCAATAAGACAAAAAACAACAATAATACTTTTTTTAATAGTAATGTTTACTTGTTCTAAACGTGAACACTCGTATTCCAATAGCTTACTCAACATATCGTGCCGTCTTGTTGGGTTTTATTTGTTAAATGGAATTGTGCCAAAACTGTTCCCAAATTGTATTCGTATTAATTTATGAATGTTTTCAGCTTACTATTCATCGATTACCTTCAAACCTAAAGAGTATTTTCTCAATAATGCTTGCTGAACATTAATTTAGATTGTGTAGTCAGATAATTAAACTAAAACGGGGAAACTGGAATAAAATGAGCTTCTCAAACGTCACTTATGTATATTTTAGAGTGCTGAAAATAAAATTAAAAAATTCTTTAAGATACATGTAGAAAATAAAATTTGACAAAATATTGATGAAATTATTTATTGATTAATAACTCAACTTGCGAGTAAACACAGTTGGCTGTAATACATTATCAAATCTTGGTGATGAAGTTTTCTAATGGGCCTTTCTTGTACTCGTCTGAAGAACATGTTGACACAAAATAAAACACCAAGGAAATTTAAAAATTTTCTGGTTCGGACGTATTCCCAGCTCTAAGAAAGAAAAAGGTATTTTATAACTGTAGCCATCTCCAGATTGATCTACATTCTACAATACCACTTTAGAATCTTGTAGAAGTGGCACTCTGAACCGTGTTGTCTAAAAAATCATTGCAAGTTTCTGTTTTCTTGTTCATGAAAACAATAAGATTGCTGTGTGCAATAAAACAAAAAATTTATTCTTTTTAATTTCGTATAAAATATGCTGGTCGATGTGTGTCATTAAGTTACTACTTAACGTGAAAAGGCTCAGACATGTTGAGTACCCTCTACCTCACAATTCATTTTACTGCGGAAAATAAAAATGCTTTTGGGCTTCGAATAATGAAGAATCCTGTAAGGTAATTGTATGTTTTAATCAATTTTTATTAACGTTATTAGTTTTTTTTAAGTTGAAGTAGTGTTTCATTATTTTGTGTGTGTTCACTGGAGGGAATCAGTGCGTTAAAATTATTTTTGTTGTTAGACACAGTTACAGTAAATATTGTCCTAAAAGATATACAGGACGGTTGTAAAGGATATCATAACTAGAAGCTGTATTTACATAGCACACATCGTTACAATCTTCGTTGCAGAATTACTTAAAAAACAACGTTGTAAAGAAACTAATAAGGTAAATGTCCATTGAGACCGCCACGAGATACCTCGGCGATGTCTACTCACTCCGCAGCCTTTGAAGTTTGTAGCACTTTGCACTTGGGTTCGACGGTTTTCAATTGTATTCTCTTTACCACAAAACTAACGTCATGTCGACTGACATGACCGTGGATACGAAACATCATTTCATCGTTAATCATTGATCTGATTAAGAACGCACACGTAAAAGTAAATTCTCTTTTTTAATTTCGATAAGATTTTGCATTACTCGTAACCAATATGGCATGAAGAGCAACTACTTTCTCAACACATTACACGTCGTCAGGCTGATGATTTTATAATTTCTGGCTGTCTTCTCGATTTGATTTTAGACTTCGAGCGAACGTTTGCTGAATCCGTTGTCTTCAGACAAACGCTGCTAGCCAGAAACCAACGCGCGGTACTCCATCTATACAGATAACGAATTCCGTACTTGTGACGAAACGCACGTTGAACAGTTTTAACCAATTCACATTTAGCTAATTGAGTAGCGCATAATACCTTCCGTTGTGCGCTTGCCATCTAGACGCCAATTGGGCAACAGCCTGTGTCTGAAAGACGCTCATAAAGACACCTCTCGCCAAAAAAATAAAACTTCAGAACCTCTGCGTTACAATATTTTGTAGAATGGTTCTTTACTCGTAGCTTGGTAGCGGAAAAATAGCCTCTCAAACTGAGGGGTATTCTTAAGTAATCCTATAGTATTTATGCGACATTTTTTACGAAATTCAAGACTCGTCGATGTCATAAGAGGCGGAAGATGAGGTGGCAAGAACTGGAAGGAATTCGGCCATGTCCTCTCAAAGGAACCATCGCGGCATTCATCTGGAATGGTTTGGGGAAACCAAGGAAAATAAAATCTGGATGGCCGGATGGGGATTCAAACCCGCGTCATCGCGAATGCTAAGCCGGGGCGCTTCTGCTCATACAGAGATCTTTTAATGATTATTTGGAAAAGTTTTCAAAATTCTGCATTTGTTGGAGAGAGTGATGATCGGATTTACGAGAGAAGTAAAGGAATTGGAACTTTGGTCATATCATTGCTTGAATGTAGTGGTGTAGTATTGTACCCACATTTTCAGAATCAAATACAGGAGTTGGCGAGGGTGCACATAAAGGGCTGCTAGATTTGTATCTGTAAATTATTGCAGAACGCAATCAGTAACAGATATGATAAAAGAGCTGGAATAGGGTTTATTGTAAGACAGCAGGAGGGTGAAGAGGGTCATGGGAGTGTACAAGTCGTATGTTGGTGACAAGGCATGGAAAGATATTGGTGAAAGTATTAAAAGTAATGAATGGAAGGAAAAACATGACCATGACGACAAGTTGGCTATTGATTTCAGGCACAAGGGTGTAGAAAGATTCTCTTTCTTAGGTAAGGGTGTCAGGGATTGGAACAAGTTACCAAGAGAAATGATGAATAATTTACGAAAAACGTTGAAATAATTTAAAGTTAAATTTTGTAGAGAACAAATGTACGTGGGTGCAGAAAAGGGGGAAGATGGGTGTGTAGAGAAATTGCCACCGGAGCGTGCGCTCCATTACAATTTTAATCAAATATTATATTAATCAGTGAGACGATAGTGCTGTTGCCAAGATTCTCCGAGCCTCGAGGTAAATTGGGATTTTGCTGGTTGTGTACATAAGTTGGTCATGTGGCGTGGCAACTCTGTGGCTCAACGTTTCTGGAGCCGGGCAGAGATTAAAGAGCTGAAGCAGTGATCGTTGCAACTTGGTCTGCTGATAAGCGCAGTCACCTTTATCGCTCATAGATGGCGCGGAGAGCGGCGCTGCAGTGTTTGCTGTTATCTCCGCGGTTTATTTCTGCGACCCTTAAACTCGTTTCGCTTGGACGGTAGGACCCGCTTAAAATTAGCGAAACATAAAACTAAAATGTACAGAACTGTTCTTTCCTCATTTTCATGCCGAAAATTGCTTCTGCTTCGTTGAGTGTGTCCTTTGTATTCATTTCATCAACTGTTACAGTTTTCTTACTTTTCCCTTACTAAAATAAAGAACATCTATTATGGATCTTCTGTTCTCGATTAGTGACATGTCAGAACAATTTTCGTATAAACCTATACTTCATGGCACGCCTACTATATAGATCTTAAAATTGACCATTACTGGTGATATGGATATGTTTTGTGAGGTGAATGGCGTATGAGAAGTTTAATTTAATTTAATTGCAATTGAGCACAGGCTCCGGTAGCAATTTCCCTACACAACCATCTTCCCCCTATCCTGCACCTACCTACATTTGCCCTCTACAAATTTTATCTTTAAATTCTTTCAAAGTTTTCGGTAAATTATTCAACATTTCTGTTGGTAACTCATTCCAATCCCTGACACTCTTACCTAAAAAAGAGAATCTTCCCACACCCTTGTGCCTGAAATCGAGTGCCAGCTTGTGGTCATGGTCATCTTTTCCCTTCCATGCACTACTTTTCATACCTATTGCAATATCTTTCCATGCCTCATCGCCAGTATATGCCCTGTACACTCCCATGACCCTCCTCATCCTCCTCCTGTCTTGCAATGAATCCCATTCCAGCTCCTTTATCATATCCGTCACTGATTGCATTCTGCGATAATTTCCAGAAACAAATCTAGCAGCCCTTTAGTACATAGATCCGACCAGTTTTAAATTAACAGCATGCTAATCAGCTGTGACAGAAAATTTTATAACAAAGCTTAAGAGAGAAGAATTTGTGTTTCATTGGAATATGTTTCGTTCCAGAATGTCTTGTATGTTAGAAGGGCTCAAAGTTATGTTACATTCGTTACTGCCGTTCCACGTATGCTGACAGTCTTGCCGCTGACATGATGGCTGTCATCAGCGTCGAAGATGGACGCGGTGTCGCCAGCTGCCTGCATGCTAATGCGCCGTTCTGGAGTCGCCCATTTAGCGCCCCGGTCGTCAAGTGGACGGACGGACGCCGGGCGCCTGGAATCCGTAAACAGGCCGCCCGCACGGCGCCGTGTAAATCACGCCAGGGCCGCTCATCCCGATAAGTCGACTGCGAGAGGCTGCTTTAATTTCCGAGACGAGTAACGGGACGTCCCCCTGTCAAGAGAACTGCGTGAATAATGGAAATATCGGCACACCTTCCGGACCGAAACAGGCTCGCACAGTGCCGCTACTCCACTCTCTCATCTCAGGAGTACATTCATCTCCAGATGGTCGGTTCGAGTTCGGCCCCGGACATGAGTTCGCGGCTGTCTTCTAGATTGGCACTAATGTTGTTAAGAAAGTTTAACTAAATGAAAAAAGATTATGTATGGCGGAACTCGAATGAATTAACTAATGCTTTCAAAGTATTTCAGTGAAATCGAAACGTAATCCACAGTACCTATTCTCGTATTTCTATTTGTTATTCTTATTTCCTTAACTCATCCATCATCCGGCTTCGCCAAATAAATAATAATATAATATGACTTAATTCCATTATAACATTCTTAACCATTTGAATAAATACAGGTTCTTTTTTCACAGTAACTTTAAAATCCAAAGCGAACGATACGGCCTTCACCAAGCTTGTCTAGTCTTTATCTTTCCTTCATCTGTTTATCTAAACTTTACCTTAGTTACCCATCACACAGAATAATTATTACAGTAGCCTGTTATATCACACTATCCTTATTACAGCAATCGCACTTAGTGTCATTCCGCAATAAACATTTTCCACAGTCTTAATAAAATTTTAACCACGCATTTGACAGTATAAATAGAAACAGCTATCATTCTCTTAGTTTTATTATAACTGTTGGAAGCTTTTTAACCTCACAAACATCTGAATACATATTTTGAAGACAAAATCTGGAAAATCACGAGAACTCATTAAAAATTCAACTAGGTAACTAGCTTAGTTCATAAACCGGAGGTTGTTTGGATGTTGTTGCACGTAAACTGTTTGGTGAAGAGAGAAAAGCTCACAACAAGGAAAGTACGCCGCAGAGAAAGTATGCATCGCTTGTTTCCTGTTTGAAAAAAGGGCGAAGACAACAGGATGGATGTTAGTATCTTCTTTAGAGCTTCCCTCATCTGTGTGGATAGTATCAATTTGGGAAAATTCCGCATAAGAAATAAATAAATAACCTTGTTCATTTATCAGGAGCTCTCTTTTCTCCACACTAATAATTATCATTACTTCTCCTGAGCTGCCATCTTTCAAGAGAAAACGAGTACTATCTTTAATTGAAATCATTTCATCGTCCAGAACAACGTCATATCGGCTCTTCGTTTTCTTTAGCTCTCCTTGAGCTCTGATTTTCTTTTGATATAAGGTCCTTACTTCACACAGATACAAGCATTTTAAGGTGGTCGACAATATTTTTCGTTGATTTTTTTTTTTTAAAATTTTTGTCTTTACTATCGATCTACACAAAGATATTATTTCATAAAGAAGTCAATCCGACTTCTCATCATTCGAAATTTCCGTTGCAGTACTTGTTCCAATTTTTTGCAACTGAGGATTAAACAGTGACTTAGTAATATCTATTATGGCTAAAAAAATAAGACGCGACACATGAAATTTAGTTTTAATTATTATGGATCCTACAACGTTATACAAAATATGTTGTGAACTGTTTATTAGTACGATACTGAGATTAAAGCAGGGAATAAATTACAGCGGGTGATTGGGTGAAAATGTGAAACCGAGCGTGGTGGGTGAACGGTTAACGTTCTGGCCTCGCATTCGGGAGTACGCGGGTTCGAATCCCCGTCCGGGCATCCAGATTTGGGTTTTCCATTGTTTCCCCAAATCACTCCAGGCGAATGCCGGGATGCTTCCTTCAAAAAGGCTATGGCTGAATTACTTTCCGTTCCTTGTCCCCAGTCCCATCCCGCCTCTAATGATCTTAGCCGTCGACGAGGCGTAAAGCAATTATTTTTAAAAAAATGTGAAACCGCTGAACCATTGTAATCAGGATGGTTGGAGTGAAAAAATAGTCGGCAAACACATCTTTAATAACAAAAATAAAACTGTGATTCCTGTTTGCTGCTGCTGTTGTGAAAAATTTCTGTAATAAATTTTTCGATTTGTAATCTCAGTTCGTGTTTATAATTTTAGTAAACTTTTCACGGTGTTCATTTGAGACGGTTGCGTTCCAAATTCAATTATTGGTGATACGAGGGATTTTTTTTTTTTTTTTTTTTTTTTTTTTTTTTTTTTTTTTTTTTTTTTTTTTTTTTACGTAAGTTAGATGGGGTGAAATAATTACAGTTAGTCTAACTAGAACTATCTCTGATTTCTAAGAAATTTTGCACTAAGTCATGGTCGCAAATGTTTCGGAAGGTAACTTGCATTTGCATTACCTTTCTCAGGGATTATCTAGAGACTAACATAAATCGAAACAAGGAAAGGATATTTTGTGTGAAACCTAGACATATCTCTGAAGAAATTACGTGAATTTTGGAAATGAATAACCAACAGGCTGCTAAAAATTAATAATGGCTCCATAGGATCTACAATCTAATCTAAACTGATGTTATTTTTTAATTACCGTTTTCGTTATTCATTGTTTGTCGCAAAATAATATCTCTGTTGTGGCCATTCATCGCATTTAATTGAAGAGAGTCCCTTATAGTAAACATTAAACTGTTTTTCCGCCAGATATTTTCAGCTGAATAATTAATTACTTGCTGGTTTAATTCTTTTTCTCTGGAGTATAATACCAATAAACGAGTTAAATTTTATATATTTTTTGAGTTAATTTAACTTTATCTACAGCGAACTGAGAATATTTAATCACAAAATGAGATATGCACTTCTAGTTATCACAGCTAGTTGAAAAACTTAAGTAAGATTGTATTTATATTTTTAGGTAATCATGTCATTCATTATTTACTTTTGCAGTTTCTTACGTATAAAGATTCTAATGGTTCGAGGATAACTTTGGTAAGATAGTTACGTATAATATGTGAAATACTGCCCCCAGTAATTAACTGTTAAATTTTTGCAAAACTGTTTGAAAAATGAATTTGTGTTAGGTATCTTACTGTCAAGATTATTGTGTCCAACTATGATGTCTTCCTGTGTGGGTCCAAAATTGGTAGGAGTAAATTTCACAGAAGTACTTTTATAAGGTGTCATTTCTAGATGGAAATTTGTTTTTACACGAATAATTTTTATTGGTAACAGCCAATTTCCTGTCTGAAAAGTTTGATTTAGGTAGAATATTTCTCATTGAAGAGAAAAATAGAAGAAAAACTACGTATTTGGTATCAAAGAATACGTATAGTGCAATAGATATATTTTTCGAGATTGTTTCTAACGGCAAGTTACGTTTCTTGTAGCATTTCGCATTATTTTATGATGAACCGCGTTTTCACGCAAACAGGGTCTGGCCTTGGTTGGCAGAGATATTAAAACGTCCTCAACAAACATGTTTCCAAGCAGACGTAGTGCCAACTGTAGATAAGTAAGGTGTCATAATCCACCTGGTGAGACGACAGTTATGAGACGAAACAATCAGAATTACGATACGAAGTAATCTAACATACATTCGTTTAAGTTAGACATTTTTAGCATTTGACCTATCTCGTTACGAGAACATATGAAAGGAAATAGTGAACGTCATGAATAAAATCGTGGTAATATTGGAAGACGAATTTCTACTAAAAGTAAACAAAATTAACGTAAATTTTACACCTTCGAGCTAAAACAACAAAAGTTGAGCCCGTGAAGCAAAAATCCTCTAATAATTTTGAGTTTACGTAAAATTATAGAACAGAGTTAAGAACAGAAACTATTAATGGTATAATAGCACCATCGAAGAAAGCAGCCTTCAGATAGAATGTAGTCAAATAATATCTTTAAACTGTGAGAGATATTTTGATATTTTTACACGATTTCTGGTGTTAATGAATAGATCTTATACCAATTTTACTGTTTGTTGTAATCTATCTAGGATTTTGACACTACTCAAAATCACCCAAGTTGACTGTCTCTTGCAGAAAATAAATCCAGATTATATACCAAATAATAAATCGTAATTTTATTATAAACAATTTTTGTTCCATAAACAGTGATAGAACTGTGTATCTCCAACATTAAGAGTTGCATTAAAGGTTTTTTTTTTTCAGTAAATGTTATGATGTAAAGGAAGAGGCGGAAGTGAAAACGACGTTTTTACCATCTGAAATAGATGTTGATTATAATAAAGGTGAAGAAAGAAGTTTGTGATTTGATGAAAGGAGTTGATAGTATCGTCACAAGAAACCACTCACACTTCCCTTTGAAGTGCTGCGATGACAGACATCACTCGGAAGAACTCACTCGATGACGAGATCTTCCATTTCCTCCCCGTCAGCCATTAAGATTCTCCCTGGCAGTATATCTAGAAGCTCCTTGCGATCTGCTCGGGCTCAGTTAATATCCATACAATGTCACGCTCCCAGCATACCTAACAATGTCATTACGTATTAATGAGATGCCCACCAGGCAGATTCGTCGGCCGATCTCGCTACGCACACACACAAACGGTCGGCAGACACGCACGCGAATCGTCCCGACTCACGAATCGGACGTCCGTCTCTAATTTCAATTCTTAAAATTTTCTTCACAAGAAGTCTGTGTTAAAAGAAACACAGATAAAACACTCGTGAAATTTCTCCTTCTTCAACTACCATTGACTGCAAAGGTGAGATGAACAACAAAATTTATCGAAGAATCAGGAAAACCGATTTGCAGCCAGCTGAAAGTGGTAGGAGTTGGTAAGATTCAGGCTGCCGCAATATCGATGAAAGCTGCTAATGTTTAACCGCGTTTATCTACT
This sequence comes from Vandiemenella viatica, assembly GCA_031002005.1. Taxonomy (NCBI): domain Eukaryota; kingdom Metazoa; phylum Arthropoda; class Insecta; order Orthoptera; family Morabidae; genus Vandiemenella; species Vandiemenella viatica. The sequence goes on along the minus strand of JARYHS010009186.1, from coordinate 216,445,919 downwards.
CATTTTGAGGAGTACTGAGGTGGTTTTCTACCATATAAAACTATGCGTGTTAATGCGACGCACAGTTGATCTGGGAGGTACAACGAGACGAGAATCGAGTCCTGATCGCAGTTTTTAAGTGGTTTTTCGCAATCATCAAGTCGAATGCTGGGAAGATCTTAAATCTTCGCCTGATAATCTACATATTTTACGGACAAAAATACACCTATCTCACGCAGAACATAGTTACCAGTTTCCCAGAAAGATGGCACACTACATCCCTCCGATATATGTGAAAAGTAACGGGATTTTACATTAGTAATATTTCCCTAGTTTGCTTGGTATGACTCTCCATCTGGAAGAATGCGTGGAGAGCAACCATGTTAGAAACCTGCCTTAGAAGAGAACACAGATGATGAGTATCAAACAAACACAAAACAAACGCGGAAGCCATCCATAAGTCTTTCACTCGTAACATGGAAGCAAAACAGAAACATTTTCTGTTATGAAGTTGCCAGTTCACTTCATGCATATGAATATTATCTAAAAGAAATTTCATTCAATTATCAACAGAGTTCCCCACCTCCAATATTACCAAATTTTACGAAATAGGTTTGGTTAATTACGAACGTTTTTTTCGTTTATGGTACGTCATTAGAGGAGGGAAAGGCTGGAAGCAAGGAATGGGAAGGAATTGGACCATGGCCTTTAGGTGGATCCATCCCGGCATTCGGCTTGAGGGATTTCGGGAAACCATGGAGAAGAAAAACTGGATGTCCGGGAGTGGGGATTCGAACTCGCATCTTTCCGAATGCGTTACTAGAGCGTTAGCACTCGGCATCCAGATTTAGAGCTACGTTTTTGTGGAATTTTAAATATTTAAGTTTGGATCGGAAGTTGTGAAGCGAAGTCGAAGAAATGAGTGTTTGCATAAAGATTTTGTTTTTCATTCAGAAGATACGAAACCATAAAATATCCATTTACCAACTATAATAATTCATACTAATAGACAACAGTATCACTACCTTCGATCTGTGTATGAAATTGTCTACTCTCTCGCTTTGTCTAATACAAATTCTTCTTTGACTATTTTATGTATGATTCCTTACATCCAAAATGTCTCGCATGTCTCTGGTAATTTCTCAAAAACATACCTCTATTTAAATTAAAAGGCAGAACTACATTAAAAGATTACAGACTTATTCGCTTTGATCCTTTTTTCGGTTGGGAGAAAACAATGCCGGTAGAATGATCAGTCAGTAGGAATATAGGCTTCAATTGCAGAACTAAAGAGGGACCCGTAACTCCGGACATTGGAGGGCTTGCAGTTTTTGGTCTTTAACGTCAATTACATTAACAAGTATCACAGATCTACTCAGTGGCAAAAGAATTTCTCCTCTTGACGTGTCTTTCCACAATAATACAAAACGGAAGACCGCTGAAAGAGATGAGAAAGGGGTTTGACAGTAAAGCTCTTCTTTCCATTTGGGTTCAACCAATGTCCAGGTCTAAGCAAGTGTTGTGATACGTTGTTTCATCGCTCTCATTCTTTGACTCAGAAATCGGTTTGCAACTTCAGTCAGTGATGGTACTTGGACATCAAGCACAGCTAAAAAGGTGCCACTTAAGTCGACAGATGTTAACACTCATATCTCACGTGGAATATGATACGGCTTCTCAGTCGAAAGTATCCAAGTTCTATAAGTGTACTACAAACACTTTGAGGTAATGTCAATGCGAATAACGAGGGAGCTGCGGGAGCGAAAATTAATTTCGCAATCTGGAGAGTTTATCAGTATAATCAAGCGACGAGATAAGATTAGGTTCGGCAAGTTACTGATACGAAACCTCACGCCTCGCCGCCAGTAGAATTTTCTGCTCCTGTGCGCCGACAATGCCTATGCTCAGCTCCTCGCTGGACCGACGACGTCCACATCGCTTGATGCAGCTGCTGCGGAGTACAGTGGCCAAGAAGGCTGTGCTTTGTTGCGAGATGTCAGCGATGTCTCCGTATCACAGACCTTGTGTTTGGCGTTGTTTAATTTTGTGCAAGTGTCGTGAGCAATGAGCTAGGTCTAAGTGAATGCTTCGAGCCAAGGATTTGGATCTCAAGAGAGATATGCAGCACTGGGGGGCGAAACACTCTACCTTCATGTGGATGATAAAGGGTAAGGAATATTCTCCAAATCTCGAGGGTTGAATTCACGCTAGCAGTAAGTAAGTAACTCTGTTATAATTTAGTGAAGGTTACTTAACTGGTTCTTGCTCAAAATCTTATCTATATTCAAGCTGTTCATTTATCAAATATTCTTTCAGCCACGTCCTTTATCATTTACGGCAACTTCGGTATATTTTATATTTTCTTGATGTTTGAAACTAATTAAATGTTTTACGTGACGTATTTGGCAATAAAACTAAAATTCCTTTTACGTAATTATTTTAGGCCATTTATTCTTCAGTTTCTCATTAAATTATGAATTATTATTTAATAAATACACTAATGAATCGGTTGTCTAAAATTTTGTTTATTTCGGAAGCCTTTCGCCTTTGTTCGAAGTATCACCAGTGACCAAATTATCTTTAATGTATGCAAATTATAAATTTCTTAATGTTGTTAACAATTACACTTATATATGGTATTATATAGTACATACACGTTTATGTCATCATGTTTGGTAGCTGATCAGCTGTGTATTGAACCAACACGTCACTTTGAATGTTACACATGATCTAGAGGAAATGGGAGGCAGTAAATAACTTTGCGTCAGCTAATTATGTCACCTGTAGTGTTCTGTTTATATTTGACATCCGGAGTAATTGAAAGTAACTAACTTCTTCTCGTTGCTGTTGTTCAACTTTTGTAACTGTAATTGTTAACAACGTTCAGAAAAAACCCACGTGTACAAAATGTATATAACTGCATATGGTACAGAAAATTGGATCGCTGAAGATACGTCGACGAAAGGGGAAACGCTTCCAAAATAAACAAAATTCCAACAGTTGCACTGGAATCTTTATTGAATAATAACTCATTATAACAATAGTTTTGTTTGGAAAATCAATTGAAGAGCTGATTTCATAACATTGTGCGCGATTTGAATAGTAAAATCGTTGCTTTAGTTTTTAAGTCGCCAAATAAATTCCACTGCAATTACATGGACACATATTTCTCATTTACTTTGATTCGTATAGGATTATAACAGAAAATTTCTGAACATGGTTATTAGGAACTTGTTCCTTGAATATCTTTTTTATGCTAAGTAAATCTCATCGTATAATATGTATAATAGCTCCCACGTCTGTGAGTTATTCTATCAAGCGATAAAGTCTGATACAGTTACGTATTTTATTATGATTGATGTTTATCGATTTAATCTTAAAAAATTACATAATTCATGAGGAATATGATACAAATGCATGCACGTTATCTTGATAAAATGTTTTTATACGATTTTACTTTTAATCACGTTGATTTGCTTGCTGAGTTTGCAAACAATATGCGTAATAGGATATTCAATAATTAATCATGTAAGAATCCTTACGGTCAATAGTTGTTGTAACCTTGTAATTTAGCTCTTCATATCTGTAAGACAAGAAGATGTAATTTCCTTAGTGTATGTATGAAATAGTTTAAATATTTAACACAGAGCAGCGCACTTGTGTGTGACTGTTACGAGATAGTGGGAGTTTCATAAGCCGCTGCCTGTGAACATTACCACTTATCAGAATGTTTGCATAGTTATACCTGTACCTTGCCCTCGACTAATGACGAACGCGATAGCGTGCTGCAAGAGTAAACATAAGCGGAGTTTATTACACAAATTCCTAAAAACTGTTAACTGCTCGCTTAGTACTACAAAAGCTAGAAGCAAAACATAACTAAGGTAATATTTGATTAAAACTTTACTTACATTATTATTGATCACCTTTAAATTGTACAGAACTGAGATCAGAACACTTGTTCGTCCAGTGCTCGCAGAACAGTTAAGACTCAAACGCGTTAACCTTCGAGAGTAATTTTAACGAATAATCTTGTATATAGGTAGCTTAATCCGCTACCAAGTATTTTGGCTGAATTTCTAGTGATTTGCTAGGTTTATGCATCATACATATGCATGCGGTAGTAAGTACACCCGAAGACAGTACCGACGCTGATGCCCCAGGTGAAACTAGAACTGTGAATCTCGGAACAGGAGATTAGAGCGTTAGTCAGTATGCTGGAGGGGCGGGCTGACAAGGAACAACAGTTCCCACTTGCTGGTCAATCAGGCTGAGAGAATAAACAGCCTCGTCTTTATCAATCCCAAACAAAATCATACATTTTGTCTTTACTCGACTGATAAAGTAACAAGATTAAATAAGTTATCAACACAAAAATGCGCTTTTTATCTACGTAGTCTTCCTTAGATTCAAAGCATTTTTTCCAACGCCTCTCTAATGAATGGATTCCATCCTTGAATGCGACTCTAAAAAAATCCTGTCTGCGGGTGTGATGACCACATCACTTGACTCAAAAGTTTTTTAGTTATAAATTTCTTTAGATTTAATGGCCATGTCTGCTGAACAATGTGGATGTTACAACAATTCACACTTCAAATCCCTCAGTTTTTGCATTACCAAAACACCTTTGTGGACGAATGTACTGTCCTGACCAAAGATGATTTTCCTTTGGCTATCCAGGTCTCTTCTCAAGAAAATTTTCATTCAGTTGATCCAAACGACTTGCGTAGTGTTTCCCAGTTATTTTTTACCTTCTTTAATTCTTAAAGCCTTTACCAACTCATTCCTCATTCTGTTCCTTCTGTTTACTCCTACTCTATTCCTCTGAAATAACATTTCCATATCTTTTTCTCCCCTTTTGTCACTCTCCTTCATAACCCATGTTTCCGATCCATATGTCAAAACTGGTAAAAAAGATGGTTTTATAGATTGCTTCCTTACTCTTTTGCGGCACATCCCTACTCCATACCAGACCTCTAATATTTTAAGTAATTTATCTGCACATCTTCCTCTTTAATTTATCTCCTTCGTTTTCCTCCATTTTCCTAAATCCAGCTTCCCAAGTATTTGAAAGATTCCACTTTATTCAATCGCTCTTCTCCAAGTAATATGCCTGTGCCTGTCCAGCTCTTCTTTCTTGTTGTAATTACAACTTCACTCTTTCTTGCAGATAACTTTATTTCATATTATACGACTACCCTCTGCTCCCCAAAGCATAATTGTGGTCAGCCGTATTGGCGGACAGTTTCGAACGCAACGTTGCCAAACCGTGCACTTAATAGTTAAATTCATCTGTTTACATGTACTAATAGCTTGTGCGTTGACGCTCATACTAGGCAACATAGCATGCTCAGCGTTGCCATTTTATAGTGTTAGAGAGAGAGCGCTACGCGAGAATGTTCCTAAGTGCGGCAAGAGCGCGATCGCAGCCACTCACCAATTTCCCCGACCACAGAAATAGTAGGTCATCAGCAAATAACACTTTCGTTCTTCTTTCCCCCAATGCTCTGCATCATCTCCTTCAATACATAAAAAACGAGGTATATCGGGAGATTTTTTTTTTAATTTAGGAAGAAATTGGTATTCTTTCAGAGTTCGATACTTTTGCGACGTCGAAAAGTGAATCGTTTTTTACTGTGTCGCCTGAAATGATCCCTCCCCGACTTGGGCGGTAATACGCCGTCTCCGGCTGTGCCTGCTTGAACGCAAACACCTGGGCCATTGAGGTCGATATCGTGTATCGACTGCAACAGAGCGACCCGGCCTGGGGCGAGCGGTGTGCGATGTTGATAAGCGAGATGCGACATCGCTGCCAATTAATCTGGTGCGCGCGGGAGGGACCACAGCTCCCTGGCAGCTGACTGATAGCACCTCACCCCCCTCCCGCCCCTGCTGGCTTCGAGGGTTGCGCCAGGTCTTTGTTTCGTTGCCGATTTCGCTTCAAAAACCATTTCCTGCCGGTGGTGCTCCCCTTATCTCTGCTCTGTGTACATGTTCCCGTTTCTTTATCGGCGTTCGCCATCTTCCAGAGTATACAGTGGCGCCCGCGGGCGGGAGGTAGATAAGGGACGGTGGAAAGGGGTGCGCTCCGGAATAATTGGCTACAGTCCACGCTATGCCGTCAAGTAGGCAAGGCTGATGTTGCGCCAACTTACATCCACAGAGGTTACGATGCAGCGTGACGTAAAAATTCTGGAACAAAATGTGAGAAGTTTTTATATTCCATTTCCTGTCATCCTTTACCTACAATGTTAGCTGTCTGCTCTACAGGCTGATGTGATGTCACAACGCATGTTCAACCAAGTTTTTTTTTATAACATCGTATCTTTTTTTCTCGTACCCTTAATGGAAACGTTTATTACATTCCAAAAATGAACATTTTTTTTTTTAGGAAAAAAACAGATATTATTTGTAAAAGGTGTTTTTTGTGACGAGCTGTTCTCCGTTCAAACTTAACCAAAATCGATAAATGAGGTATCATTTTAAAAATTAACTTCCCCGCTTTGGTGTCATCGTTAATTAAGAAAGGAATTTTTCGAAATTCAAGCGGCAAATTACAGAATTACGAATAATCAAGGTCTCGGGTATGCGATAGTTCAGAATCAAGCTGCTAAGATTCGCTGCCGTCGCTAAAGAATGACCGCATACCGCTAGATAGTAGTACCAGATTTTAATAAACTGTGTTGTGTGTTTTCTAGACTAATGAGGTTTCTGGATATTTCATCATTTCGAATTGTTTCGTAAGACGTTGTAAGTTTTTTTGCTACGTACGAAATAAGTAATTGATATTAATTAACTGGTTCTTCCTTCCTCCTACTGTAAACCACTAACCTAGTTATTCATCGTGTACAGTTAGAAAAATTTTTGCGTGGACCATCCCGTATAAAGTAAAACAGTTACCTTTTCTTTCCTGCAATTACTCGTAGATATTCCAATGGCTGATAGGCTTACGCGCTGCTCCTTTATCTGTAGTCAGACTTCCAGCATACAATCGCCTGTTTCAGATTTGTTTTATTATTATTATGAAGTTCTATCGAACTCTTACCCGGATGGCCTTTTCCCTGCACACCAACTTTATAAGAATTTTTAGTTGACTTATTTCACCGTTTGAGGTGAGCTTTTCAGCACCACTTTAATAGTTTATTTCAGTTCCTGATTCCTTTAGTTAATAGTGTAAACTTTCGCACGCCCTTAGCCCTAACTCTAGTCCTAGTTAATTGTCGTCGTCATCTATTTCCTTTGACATGCGACTCAAATCTTATTCTTCCAATAACCGTGCAGCTTATCAAACAGCAATCAGAGAATTCGCATTGCAGCTGTGACTGGGACAAACTTCTTATTGAAATTGTATTGGAAATGTAAGAAAGTAGCGAAATGGCATTTTAGCGCAAAGTAGTTGGATGGTATACGATTTGATACTTCCTTTCTAGGCTTTTGTGAAATATCATGCTCAAATCAAATGAACATCTATATATATTATTTTTCCTCTTAACTTTAGGATTGGATAGTAGAGTCATTGCTACATTGTTATAGCAATGTATCATCTGTGAAATTTACCATCTTTTGGTATAGAAATAATTATTTCTGTTTGGCAAGGAGGATGATACGAATGATAAATGAAAATAAATGCTATTTGTATCAAACTTTGTAACTGTTAGGCACTGAACTGATGCTTAGGGAACAACACTGTACTGCTTCAGTAGGATGAAATTTGAACCAGGAGATCCATACATTACCATAGCTTCCAAATAAGATAGCAAAAGTGTCATAATAGCTCTACAGACTAAATAAACAATACAATATGGGACACATTTAAAGGCAAGACCAATTACTTATCTATAGTAATCGGTAAGATAATACCAGGGAGAATGTTGATTGTTGCAAATAACACATGGTGAATTTAACTTACTAGTACACAGATATTAGCTTTAATAAGTAACATACATGCCCCGATGGCTTAATTGGTTGCGTCACAGTGGTGGTGTTTAGCGAGATTAGATGGCTCGAGTCCTGATAGTAGAAGAAATTTTCAATAGGGCCGATCGGCACTGTGAGATGTCTTTTGTGTAACCTGAACTGAGACTCCACGCTGAACGAGTATATGGTTGGCAGTGTTATATCTCATTGAAACACGTTTCGGGAGGAGGGGGATGTTCACCACCATCCAAAAACTGGATTAACTGCATCCTTATTATGTCCTCTTCACATTTTGCACTCTCCTTTTTCGGGAAAGTCGCTACGAATTAAATTAAAAGTGCCGAAATGTGGAACGCTCTGCAACGGCGAAATGTTAGCAGCACTGCAAAATGGACATAAAAATTATCGGTAAAGGGATCATATCAACCTAAATAGGTTCATTTTGTCATAGTCATCGTGGTTAGGTTTAAATTCGGTTTGGAACAAGAGTAAAAAATTCACGGGAAATTCGTTATGCAGCATCCATCTCGGAAACTGTGCATTTGTTTGCAACGGAAGCAATCGATTATCTCTGACTGCTTATATCGATTCTAAGATGGCGAGCCTTTTTGAACTGCATTTCGGATAAACATTTTGTATCTGTTAATTTCATGCGACGTTTTACAACGGAGTGAAGCTAAAACAGCAAGAAAATATCACAACAGAGGATTAAACCAGCATTTAAAGAGATTATCATTGATTGCGCATGGCCGGTGGCATCTACTAGCTGCGCTACAATGTCATATTTCAGCAATTTTAATTTAATTCGTAGTGACTTTTCTGAAAAAGGGGAGTGCAAAACGTGAAGCGGACACTATAAGGAAGCAGTTAATCCAAATTTCAACAGGTCAGTACCAGTTTTTGGATGGTGGAGAAGATCCCCTTCCACCCCACATTTCTTTGGATTGAGAGAATCTTAAATGAATCGATATTGTCTCTTTGTTCAGTCCCTTAACAACATCTTGCGGCCAGAATTCAAGTCTTTTATACGAATGTTTTCTTCAGGATGGCAAATTGATAGGAAGAATTTTGTGTGCGTAAAATTATTTCTGTGTGTGCTCTTCCTATCAGTTTGCACGCCTTCGAGAGACAAACTAGTTTTCAGATTTTAGAGAGTAAGTGAATCCTTCCGTTTCGGTCATTACCCGCAGCAACTGCTGCCCACGCCGCTAGCGTGTTCAACAAGCCCTGACTTTTTGCATAGAATACCTTGCTATCGGTAGCTGGAAACTTAACCTTACACTGCGCCGCATCTCAAGGACCCCCGTAATCGGCAATTTATGCACGCTTAGTTACTGTCTTACTTGCAAAGAGGCCACTGCTTCTCCCGGCTCAAATGCTGACTACAATGTATACGCTGCTTTAGAAACTTGGTGTACTTAGTATTTTAAAATCGCTTTTTCCATCGTCATACAGAAATGAAGAGAAAAACGAAGCAAATCACTTTCGCTTTAATAAGAAACATACATGCTACATATTGAAGCGTAGAACTTGTACTCCTTCTTTTAACAAATTAAATTACTATTGAACGAAATTTCTGAGAAGGAGAATTGGGATGTTACTTTACATGTTTGAAACACCGTTTCACGTGTGTTTGACATTAATATTTATTACAAATTTACTTTTCAATCAAGTCGTAATACAATAGGTACAATATCTATCAGTTCTCAGCGGTTTTGTTATATGTCCGTTCACTAAGCTCAGCGGGGCGATGAGAGTCTCTAGGGCGGCACTGGTTTGATTAATACTACAACTCTTTGCGGTGATTACCAAAATCTCTGTGGAGTTACCATTTTGCAGAATGCGCCAAGTCTGCTGCCCGCAGTAATCCCAGGCGATGGATGATCCATCTGCTGGCCGTCGGACTGCGTAATCCACTCCGATGACGACATGTAACATAGAGCACCACCACAGACCGTGCTAACGATAGTCGCCGCACAACATGTTCTGTACCGTCGGCTTGCGACGCACACAACCACACAGCTGGCAATCTACTGTACCTCCCCTCACCCTAACGGCACGCGGGCTACCTCCTCAAGGTCGCATACTGCAGCAGCGCTGTCGCCCCTTTGTTTTCTGTCCACCTGTGCGATCTAGGGGCCCAGCATATGGAAAATATTTCCATGTAGTGTGGTGATGCACTACAGCGTATTCGCCCCGTTGGCTCAGTTGGTTGCGGCACAGTGATGCCGCTGACACGGGCTTAGTTGATTCGAGTCCTGGTGTAGGAAGAAATTTTTACTACCAGAAATTAGCTGGCAGGGTAATGGAGATGGTGGTGTTGCAAAATTCGTAATCACAAGGGTATGAACCGAAGTCTTGGGCGTGATGGCATATGCAACTGTTGATTGTGATTCTTACGTCGATGAAGACATTAAGCCAGTATGGTATCTTTTGAAAGAGTAGGCCCTCTCCCTTCTTTATCTCTCATTTCATGCATCACATACAACACTCTTAACAGACAATTCTCCTACAATAACACATTCGTATTGATAAGTAACAACAACAATAACACATACGACTACAAACCGGGGAAGGCACCGGGAAACCACCCAGTTCATCTTCCCAAGAGAGTTCCAATACAGTGATGTATCTCCTGTAATCCCCGGAATGGAGTCAGACAGAGAGTATAGTCTGAACATCGCCGGGAATCCACTTATCTCGACTATTATGAAATGTAGGTCAACTCAAAACGTACAGTGTTCACCGAAAACTACTTGTTAAATTAGTGCTTTCATATAACCACATTCGGCTTTAAGTGAATAAGCTTGAATAAACATCAATTGTTGTCACGTCCGTTAGGGGGTTATTATCTTATCTGCTTCTATTATTATTATTATTACCTTCTATTATTATCTTACTTGCTTCTATTCGCCACACTTACCAGCTTTGAAGTGTCGGGATATCCTCTATGAAAGACACGTTTATTAATTAATTAGTCGTATTATGAAATGGATCTCAGCACTGATTTTTCAGAAACTTTTAGGTAATTTAGAACTCTTTCATTTCCTTCCCCTTCTCACCATACCTAACCCTCCTCCTCCATTATCCGCCATATACATACACTTCTTAGAGATCCGTAAGACAGCACTTCTTAATGATGTAAGAGCGAAGCGTTTCACGGCGTTATATAAATATATATATATAAACTTTTCATATTTCCAGCCGTATAGATTTTGTTTTATTATTATATTAATCCTCGATGATCCTAAGTATAGGTTTTTAGTGTTACATGAAGATTGGGGCATCAAACACATCTTGGAACAAGCGGAACAATCGAAAACGTTTTCACTTTATTTCCAGTACTATTATGCGACTCTTGAAACGATTATCTCATCAAGGAAAAATTCTCCGAAAGCTGTGTCCGGAGAATATGACCCAGGATAATACTATGTCTTTTATGGTGACCGAGCTTTGCGATGTTTCTCAGTCTGTAGAGACGTTCGAATAGTACAAACAGGAACATCGTATCCAATGAGGCAGTCACCGCCACTGAAACTTATTAGCTACGTGCTCCTTAGATTTCTTTTTCTTGAAAAATCATTTTTTTATTATCTTCGATTTTAGCTGTCTAATCCTGTGCATTCATCTCGATGATTCTTTTCTTGACTTCCAACAGTTCTTCATCCCTTTACTTTGCTGTTTCCTCCTTTCTTAGCGCCATATGTTATTACGTTTTCGCTTCTCCTTCTCCTGGAAACCTTTGAAATTTTGTATCAATCTTCTGAAAGTAACTTTATCTTGTGTCATATCTTCTATTATTCCGATCTCTATCATCTCTTTCTGTACTCCTTGGATCCACTAGTTGTCACTCTTATTCTTATAAACGTGGTTGAAAATATCGCCACTTTTAAACAAAACAAAAAAAAATTTAATTCCTCATTCCACAAGGAAAAATGTACGTCTAGAAAGTCCGACTATGACAGAAGAACAATTTAAGCTTAATTTTTTTAAAAAAATGTAAAATTCATATTCCATATTAACTGCTACGAGGGTTTTCTACCTCTAAGTTCAATGAGGTAACGGAAACAATTATTAGTGATTGGTTTTGTCGTAAAATTTCTTTTAAACTACCAACAGAAATTCTTCTACGAAACATTCGAATCATTACACGCAACCTGATAAATTTTCAAATATATCTTGGAAACGTAATAATAAGAATACAGACGGACGGCAACTAATTGAGGCTTAAATTATCGTACAGTACATATTCTGAAATTATTACTTTTGTATGCAACGTTAAATTAATACAACATAAGGGTACATTATTTTTTCCTGAAAAAATCTGTGGTATCAACATTTCTCACGATAAATCGAAATTAAGATGCGTGATGCATATTCGAATAATTATCAATACGACAAGAATCTTTTTTTTATTAATACCTAGCAAATGAAATAATATAGACACCAGTATAAAATTTGAAATATTTTGGGTTCATTTTCATTCTCTCGAACTTAAAATTTTCTTCCGCTAAATTTTTTTTCCTCTGTGTACCCTAAGCTGTAATACTGCTGAATGGTAAAATAGTAATGGGTAAATCCACTGTACGGTTACCTTAGTTCAGGTAATTTTTAAGAGGGTCACAAAAATTTGGCAGACAGTTGTTCGCAGATCAAGAAACTGTAGCCAGTATTACTGGTTTTTCAACAACAGCAACAATCACTGATTTTTAAATATCACTTTTAAACTAAATGATCAAACTTTTTTATTATTAAAGACTGCGTTATCTGCTCTAGTTCTTATCACTGTTATGTTGTTTGTTTCAGGTAAGTGTTCGCGGTACTGCAGTAAGAATTGTTCTGATGGTGACACGATGGTAAGTGAGGCTCCCGACAATGCTCCGTCAACGAAGTTGTTGTTACAATTCTATACTTCCTCAATCTTGCATATTCATATTTTGGTAATTGTCAATATAGTAGTGTAATGCAGTATGCATATCATAAGGTACATTGGGTTAGTCACATAGTTTCCATTGTGAAGTGTTTGTAGTAACAATGGAAGGAGTCTTTTTGGTTAGCGAACTCAACATTCCCACCAAATTCCTCCCATCAATCTCAACGGTTGGTTCTTGAACCTAACAAAAGTTTAATTATTTAAATACATCGGGAACAAGCTTAATGTTACTTAACTTCCATTTTCCTATAGTCACAACAATCTGTTTACTGAATAAAACCAAATTTTCTCACTAAACGCAACATCTTTGAGGAAAACGTAAAACGCGAAACTTGTGTTTACTCAAAATAAAAATAAAACGAAATTCTAACTATTATAATCCTTTCTATACTTTAACAGACACGAATGAGAATAATTAAAACTCATTGAATGGCAGGAACAAAGAATTGTGAGAAGAATTTGGAGCAACTAGTCTATAACCCAAAGCAAGACAACTTGATGAAATGTAGCAGATGCTATAGAAATTACACTTATGATTCTTAAAGCGCATTTTTATTCATTATAAAAATGGGATCAGAAGTAGCAGAAGACGTAAGAGAAGTCTATTATTCAGGAAGTGGAAGTAAAGTTGATGACCGAAGCTAGAACAATGTTAGAATCATCATAACACTAATAAAAAGAGTCTTCTAATTAAAGAGAAAACTTTGAGATTCACTCACTGATCTAGAATTAAAATAATAATAATAAAAAAATTCTAAGACTGTTTTTATGGATGACATCACTTTGTGTGAACTTTCAGAAAACTAGATAGAAGGAAAATTGAAGCAATTGTACTTGATAGTATAGAACATAGGTCTCCTACCGTTTTGCCCGCTGCTCTTTTCAAATAAAGCATTTCTCATCGACCCCTTTCCTAAAAAATATTACTCACCACCCCTTTTTCAGAAAAAATAATTACACTGACTTCTTTTCTTGCAGTAAACAATGTAACCCACAGTGCTCCAACTTTATTGGCTGAAAACCCATTTTTTGAAACTGATTTGATGGCGTGACTCATAGGTGAAGTGTACAATACCATATATAGAAAAACAAGGATAGATTTCTAGAATGACAGATTTCAAAAATCACAATATTAAAAGACATTAACAATATTGGTGTCTTGTTCACAGTTTCGTCAAGAAACACGTACCACGAAAAAAATATTTATAAGAGACATGGGCGTATGCAGTGAGGAGTAGGGGGGAGGGCTACTGCCCCTCCCTAGAAGAAAAATCAAGTTGCCTCCAGTATGCTTCTGCGAGTGAAAACTGGCTCAGGAGCACTATGGGAGAGGAAAGAGTGACTGGATTATGCCTGATGAGTGTGCATCGAAATTTCGTGAAAGAACACCGTGAGATATTGACAAATAAAGTTACTGAAACATTTTCTGAGAATCTGAGACGATCAATGTCTACATAAAAAAACTATAATTGAGTTACGATCTTAACTAACTACATAGTAGTCCTTGGATTAAGTAGTTGTATTACTATGTTGATCAATAATAAAAATAGTTTCCACGATAGGTTTGAGTTTCAGTTTGTAATAAATCGTCATGTTTCAGTCCGCCACTTCCTTGAAAAAAGACGAGTTGCCCCCCCCCCCCCCCACAGTTCAGATCTAGCCCCCACCTCCACCCCTAGTTCTGATCCTGGATACGCCCTAGATAAGAGAGCTAAGTTAGGTTCAGTGACACTAATTTTTCAATATTTCCTGCCTTATTTGTCATAAGCAATCTTAAATCGCCCGTCCCAAAATCGGCAATTTGTTTCTTTTCTTAGCTAATAAATTGCTGGCTGCGCTAAATCCTCTTAATACAAATGCAATTAAAAACTTTTCTGATGCAGCTCTTAAATCTGTTTATAATATTGGAAAGCAGGGTGCGGCATTTGGTCCTTAACTACCCCTTAATTTGCCTTGGACCAGAAATGCCCCCATTGATCTCTTCAGAGTCCATCGGCGGGCCGTAACCCCCGCCAGGAGACACTGAGTAAACAAGTGCATGGGTAAGGTATTACACGAACTTGTTTCGGAGGAACGAAGTTTGTGGAAGAGTCTCACAGAAAGAAGACACAGGATGCTGGGTCACATTTTAAGACACTCGGTAGTGGTTAATTTGTTGACGGAGAGCACATTAGAAGGAATAGTCTGTAGAGGAACAATAATAAGAACAAATGGAGCAGATAATTTAGGATTTAGGTAATTGGTGTGGAGTTAGTTTGGTGGGTGAGCGGTTAACCCTCTGATCTCGCATTCCGGAGGATACCTGTTCGAATTCCCGTCCATTTGGGTTTTCTGTGGGTTCCCCAAATCACTCCAAGAGGATGCAGGGATGCTTCCTTTAAAAGGTTATGGCCGAATTCCTTCCCGTTCCATGCCACCAGTCCTTTTCCGCCTCTAATGACCTCGACGTCGACGATGCGTAAAGCCATAAGCAAAAAAAAAAAAAAAAAACGGTAATTGGTATGTAGAGATGAGGAGATTAGAGCGACGTAGTAAATAAATCGAGAATTACACCAAAGGAGGCGATAAAGTGAATGCAGAATAATAATAATAATAATAATAATAATAAGGAAATATAATACACAATCATGGAGTGATGTTACAAGACACAGCTGTACAGGTACTCCTCCCCAAACGCTGGCATTTGCTAATTTGTGCTAAATGGTCGACATGTCCCGGGCACGAACTCGCGATATTAGAGCCGACTGCAGTCACAGGTGGCAAAGTGTCGGCGACACGGTTGACGAGGGAGGGGGCGATAGCCAGTGGGGGGGGGGGGGGGGAGCAGGAGTTAATTACTGCGATAGCGATCCGCAGAGGAGACGCGGCCCTAATGAAAGAAGAGGCGCGCTGGCCAGGGATTAATGACGCGACAGCGCGGGCGCTGCGCCTGATAGCGGTCCAGGTAATATGCATGCGCCATCTGATCCGCAAACGAGCTAGCTTTATGTGGCGATAGCGGACCAGCTCGCGCTAAACGAGCGCTCGCCACGGTGACGGTCAAACACCCCGCGCCGCCAAACTATACGACAAGTGTGACGGCGAATTACTGCCCCGCGTGTATTGTCAATTACCAAACAAACGGCTGGTGGCACGTCCAAGCGCTACACCGCCGTGTCTTAAGCGAGTTTAGAGAAACGCTAAGAAAAACCTTAAGATTGACATGTTGTCGATTTATTAGCACGACTGGATCTCCTTTCTTTTCCATTACCGAACGTGGTGGGTGGGCGGTTACGTTCTGGCCCCGCATTTGGGAAAAGGTGGGTTCGAATCCCGGTCCGTCCATCCAGACATGGGTTTTCCATGGTTTCCCCAAGTCACTCCAGGTGAAAGCCAGGATGTTTCATTGAAAATCTCATGGTTGACTTCCTTCCCGTTCCTTGTCCAATGGACGAGGCACAAAGCGC
This sequence comes from Vandiemenella viatica, assembly GCA_031002005.1. Classification (NCBI taxonomy): domain Eukaryota; kingdom Metazoa; phylum Arthropoda; class Insecta; order Orthoptera; family Morabidae; genus Vandiemenella; species Vandiemenella viatica. The sequence goes on along the minus strand of JARYHS010009186.1, from coordinate 216,429,644 downwards.
TTAGCAAAAAAGAAAAAAAAGAAGATGGATTTATGGATTTTATTTACACAGATCACAGATCCCCAGGGTGCCTTTCTTTTACCGGGAAAGCAAAGTGATCTGCCGTACTTCCTTCCTTTGTGCCGTGTGGTTCTTCAACTCGATTTTAATGAAGCACAGGATCCTGTACATGCGGCACCTTTGCTAAAAGCCTGCTTAAAAAGAAACTAAGGAAGAAAGTACGGAATATCCAGAGGATATCTGCTACAAAAACCTATAGATGATGATTAGTCCTTAAAGATGGTACTTACTATCAAAAGACGTTTTTTTAGCCTCGTGAAGGTTGTATCCGTTCTTAGGTCTCTTCGCCGATACGCCATTAAAGAGCTATAAAATATATCAAGAACTTTTCTCTCCAGGTTGGTCAGATCATTCCGCTACGCGAGGTGGAAAGACGAAAATGATGAATGACGAAAAGTAGCGATGAAGAGGACAGGGAACGAGAGATTTTGGGTACACCATTCGCCCACATTTCGCATTGCAGTAACGGGTTACTAGAGACAAGGAAAATGCAATTATCTATTAGTTCTGGCTACCCAAATGAAGGTTTTTGCTATTTGTGGAGATGGAGAAACAAATTAGAATGCCTAGCAAACAGAAAATCGTTAATAGGATTTCAAAGACGTGAAGATAAACGAAATATAAAATAATATCCAATAGAGTAAGTCTTGAAACTAAAACGCCCATTTGCTTTAGTGACTGAAACTGTACACTTCAGGCTCGCTTAAAAAACGGTAATCAGTGACTGTTGAAACCTGGAGATCTGGGAAACTGCGAGGAGACATCTTATTCAAGACGTGCTACGTTTTGATTCAAGCTTAGCCTGAGAAAAGATTGAACACTTGCTTAAACATATACGTCCATTCTCTTTTAACAAGGATCAAGATTCCTGAATTTTAAAAAAAGCCCAATTGAAAATTAATTTCACTGTTAGTAATGAACCGCTTAATAAAACAAAAACATTGGTTGATAATAATGATGATATTAAAATTAGAACAGAAAACCTGAAATTTGTTTTTCCTGCTAGATATAAACTTGAAAAATTATTGATAATTTTAATACTAATGTAGAAAATCTAGTTTTTTTTTAGATATTGGTTCTTCGACAGCAGGATTTACAGATTGCTTATAAACTTCTCATTGACTATTTACTCTTAGATTCGCAAAAGGAACTGACGTAGGTCAAAATATATTTATGCCAAGTACCTACCTAACTCTTCACCCCATGACATGTTTTACTAATGATGAGCTATCACAGGCAGCTGTTGCCGTATGAGCACACGACTTAGAGAACTTGTTAAAGTTTGATGTAACATTTTTTAAAATAATTTTTGGCTTCCCCTCTCAGGACAGGAGGAGAGTAAGTAACAATCACTTCATTCCTTTCAAGAATCCGACAAACATTCGGTTATCTTTTTTTAACCTTGGTTAATTCGACATGCTTACATATTTATATCTGGAAGAATAACTTAAGTTAATGAAACAAGTCAATTAATGAGAATATTCCTGCTTAATCTACTTTTCCTCCATAGACCGTAGGTTAACGGAAAATAATATTGTCGGTGAAATATTGTGCCCCTAGAATAAATAATCAACAGACTCTGCATTTACATGATGCGTTTCTAGTGGCGTGGTTGAATCTAAGGTCTACTTGTGAGCTATTTCCTTATCCAATTCCATTTTGTTTCCGACAGTGAGTTTCAATTGTCATCGATTTGTTTGGAGCTCTCGAAAACAGAACCAGTAGCTTAGATGAAAATTACTTCATCACAAGTGATTTATATATATGTTGCTCTCACCATCCTATATCCTTACAGGAATTCAAACATTCACTTACAATCTGAAACAACCAGCTACTGTGCATATGACTGACATAAAATTTATGTCGATATACGGGCTATAAATTGCGAAGTTTCTGCGAAATGAGAATTTCTCATCAACGAATCAGATTAT
>JARYHS010009186.1:216387265-216426653 GCA_031002005.1 Vandiemenella viatica | reverse complement strand
TCGACGAAGTTCCTCCAAGTAGACTGGCCGAAGAAGACACCGCTGGCAGGATCGTCATTGAGGTGGAAACAAACAGTCTTCACCCCGGCAATCGTTCGGCAGGAGACGGTGTGCTCACCAAGCGGGATGCTGTCGGTGCCGGCGTTGAATAACTCGGACACTACGTCCAATTCCTGGATCAGGACGTTCCATTCGTAGTATGTTAAAACAATTTTATTGTGCCCCACTTTTTCCAGAACAACAACAGGTTCAAACTCGTGTTTGGACGATAACCCTATCGTCAAACGTTTCGTATCACCAGCGTTGAGTTGGTAGACAGAGGAGAACAACATCACCAGACGAGGCATGGCTGCAAACTGACGCCGGTGGGGCTGCAGCACACGTGCACGGCGGCCGGCTGCAAGGGGAGCGATAATTAATGGCTTCCAGCTGTGCGCGGGCGGCGCGGGGGCCTTTGATAGCGTGGGAAGCGCTTTGCGTCCCCGATAATTAATGGCTTCCAGCTGCGCGCGGCGGCCGGCTGCAAGGGGAGCGATAATTAATGGCCTTGTTGACAGGTGTTGACATGACTAATGGCTTCCGCCTGCGAGGCCTGGCGAACACCTGCGCGACGTGGGGGGTCTGGCGGCACGTGCGCGGCGGGGGGAGAGGGGAGGGGGAAAATCCAAGATGGCGGTGCGACCCCCTTCAGGCACTACTACCGTACGATAATAATTTCCATTTCATTTTAACAATTTGATGATGCTGTTTACTTAATAGCAGCATATCGTAAATAACTATGAGTTATTCAGGTAAAGAAGTTCGTATTTTACACGTGTTATTAAGATATGTTCAAATTTCTGCTATACTTCTAGTTGGAAGAAAATATACATTCACTAATTATTTTTCAGAGTACTTAAATTCTGGAGCACAGGAAGAACTTTTACGCAGAATCTATACATCCTCTTGTAGGATAAAAAAAAAAAAAAAAAAAAAAAAAAAAGAAGAAGAACTGGTATTGGCTACAATGGTTCATTTTTTTAAATCTAAATGTTTATTTTTTTTCAGCATTCATAATGTGAACAAACATCACAAAATGGTCACTGTAAATACTTAAATTATACAAACCTTAGACAGGACACCGATCAGCCACGCTGTAATTTATTGGACCAGCTCATCAAGCTGCATCTAGCAGTCAGACATTACCTTCTTAACTAATGAATATTAAAGCAGGTTTAGTATAGAGGTAGGAATAGGCTGCTATATGAGGAATACATTCCTTATTAATGCTTTTATTCCGAGATTAATTAGTTCAACTTTTATCTCGAAACCAGTTTATTTAATGACTTTTATTCTGGTGCAAGGATACACAGCATTATTTTCTACAAGAAAGACTTATTTTAAGTTTTGCTAACATTTGCGTTGATTAGTGACCACTGAAATAGTTGTTCTCGAATATCCGTATTAACCATTTTGTTGTCGAGCTAAACGAAATTTTGGTGTTGAGGCGTGATTTAAGTTTTTAGGCCGATTTCATCAATGGACTGATGCAACCATACCAGATAGATAGATAGATAGATATGTTCACTTTGATCCCATGTGAGAATAGTCTGGGGGATGTGGAACAGTACATACTCTTATTAATAATATCAATTATATTTCCAGCAATTGATAACAAGTTAGCTACTTAACAACCCATAAGTATAATTAATATCCACTGTAATCTACAAATACAATACCGAGTTAATTACTATATATGTGGAACAATGTATGCACTTCTTACCAGCATCTAATAACCAATTATTTTGTTAGCAACCAGTTACCATAATAAGTTTCCACTGCAATCTACAACTACATATTATATCATGTTAGTTCCAATTTATGTGTAACAGTACACACCAGTCGCAGTCAAATGTTTCTCATTAATATTCTGTATACTACGCTAAATACAAATTAGGTATACTCTAGCAGAGGTCACATATGGACGTGCTATCAGCTAACGAATGCTTTATTTAGAACCGACTATAAATGTTTCATTAGCATCAAGATCCTCACTATATCTTCGCAGTCACTGTTGTCATAGTTTGAACTGTAATCATGTCTCACCTCATTTAGTGAACTACGGTCGAACGAGAGTACTCATTATCTTTACTTGAAACCTTCTTCCATATACCAAACCACTACTGGAGTTAATTAAATCTGAGTTTAATTATAACTATGACATTATCTATTTTGAATCATTTTATTTCCCTCTTATTTGTGTCATATTTTTTTTTTTTTTTTTTTTTGAAGGCGTCTTCTTTTTTAAGAAAGTTAGTATGTTTGTACTCTTTATTAACGTATCATGTGGTATTAAATTTTCTTTTGTTTTTTTTCGTTGATGAGGACACTTAGTGTGAATCATTAGAGAGGGGAGATTGGAGGGGAGGTACTTTTTTCCAGAAGTCTAACCGGGCCTGTTAGGAAAGTCTTGCGCTGTCATCTTTCTCCGAAACGTGTAGCTTTGTGTGTTCTGTATGGTAACTGTATATTTTATTTGTGAATATGTGTACTTTACGAGGCGGAGATTGGGGGCCGTCCCAGCATTCGTCTCGGTGATTGCGGGAAACCGCGTAAGAACCGTAATGTTGAGGAGGCTCGTGCCCGGTGCCGTTGTACCTACCAGATCCAGTGTGCGGCGCCTCAGCGCACTAGCCACACTGGCGGGTTGGATTATCTTCTATATGCTACTTATATTTGTAACTCCTGTGCCATAGATCCCTGCGAAGGAAGGCTCTCTGGGATGTGAAACATGTCATGACTGATATACAGGGTGATTCAGGAGGAACAGGAAATATTGAAGGAGGCGGTGGTATGAACAATATTGAGTCAAAAAGTTCATATATACGTGTCCCATTTCTATTCGTTTTGGAGATACAGGTACTGGACTGATATGCATACTCGGAAAATGATCAAGAGCACACAAGTAACTTATTGAAGTAGTTTATTCATGCAAAGACACACGCATATTTTACGACAGTTTAATTAAATGTTCTAAAATCCCACTACCGACTTTAATATACAAAATGGAGCACTTTATTGACGCTTGAAGTGGACACCTACAGTCACGAAGAGCTGCAAAGTGTATTGAACCCGATGGTGGGATTTTCGAACATTTAATTTGAAGTTTTGAAAAATATGCGTATGTTTTTGCATGAATAAAGTATTTCAAAAAGTTATTTGTGTGCTCTTGATCATTTTCCGAACTTTATTTCATGCATTACATTCCACCACCTGTACCTCCAAAACGAATGGAAATCGGACACATGTGTATATGAACTTCTTTTACTCAATATTTTTCATACTACCACCTCCTTCAGTATTTACCATTCTTCCTGAATCACCCTGTATATACACACAAGGTTAATATTAATCATTATGAAAAAGTGTTATATTTTACATACAAACAAATAAAATAAATACATGAACTGCATTTGTCAAACTTTAAATGTCACAAAACTTGCAAGTATATGCTCGTTAATACCCATGTTAACCCATGTCTAATCCTTTATGATTGTTTTAATAATTGCCACCAGTATTGCACCATCAACTGGTAAGTTGAAATTTGTACATTTTGTGCGCTCAAATCCTGGGTATTTGCAACCCCATTTCAAAAGAAAGGCATTAGTTGGTATGGAGTCGACAGAGGTGTGTCGTGTGTCGATGAGTCTTGTGATGGATCTGCTCCCTCCCACAGACACCAGTCAGACGACTTCGGAGTCACTGCGTGACGTAGTTATAACTTCTTTGACCTCATACAGAGCAATGCAGCAAGTTCCACACCCTACCTATGATCAACCACTACCAATAGGGCTCCGATTCTTAACAGTGCATGCTGCAGCTTCGTAGTTCTGTAACATTAATGGTTGGCAGTCATTAAGTCTGGTATCCCAAGCTGTTCGTTCTAAAAATAATAATTAAAAAAAAAAAAATATTGTGCAGAAGTGGTACAAAGCTGTATTACCTTTCAACATAATCTCCCCCAAGCTCAATGCAAGGCCTCCAGCTCTTACAAAGTGCATAAATTCCTTTAGAAAAAAAATATTTTGGTAGTCCGCGCAACCACTCATGCACCGCGTGGCGTACTTCTTCATCAGAACGGAACTTCTTTCCTCCCATTGCTTTTTTGAGTGGTCCAAACATATGGAAATCACTTGGCGCAAGGTCTGGTGAGTATGGTGGATGAGGAAGACACTCAAAATGCAGGTTTGTGATTGTTGCAACTGTTGTATGGGCAGTGTGGGGCCTTGCATTGTCATGTTGCAAAAGGTCACCTGATGACAGCAATCCACGTCGCTTGATTTGATTGCAAGCTGAAGATGATTTTTTTGGAGATCTGTGTATGATGCACTGGTGACAGTGGTCCCTCTAAGCATATAATGCTCCAAAATGACGCCTTTTTCGTCCCAAAAGAGAGTCAGCATAACCTTCCCTGCTGATGGTTCTGTTCAAAACTTCTTTGGTTTTGGTGATGAGGAATGGCGCCATTCCTTGCTAGCTCTCTTCGTTTCCGGTTGGTGGAAGTGAACCCAGTTTTCGTCCCACCTAAAACGATTCTTTCAAGGAAGCCATCACCTTCTCGTTCAAAGCGCCGAAGAAGTTCTTCACAAACATCAACACGTCGTTCTCTCATTTCAGGAGTCAGCTGCCGTGGCACCCATCTTGCAGACACTTTGTGAAACTGGAGCACATCATGCACAATGTGGTGTGCTGAACCATGACTAATCTTTAAACATGCTGCATGTCATTCAATGTCACTCGGCGGTTTTCCATCACTATGGCTTCAACTGCTGCAATGTTCTGTGGAGTCACAACTCGTTGTGCCTGACCTGGACGAGGAGCATCTTCCACTGAAGTCACACCATTTGCGAACTTCCTACTCCATTCGTAGACTTGCTGCTGTGACGAACATGCATCACCGTACTGAACCTTCATTCTTCGATGAATTTCAATAGGTTTCACACCTTCACTACTCAAAAACCGAATAACAGAACGCTGTTCTTCCCTGGTGGAAGTCTCAAGTGCGGCAGCCATCTTTATACTGATACTGCTACGGTATTTGTGCATCTGCACTATGCTGCCACCTACAGGCCATTCTGCACGTTGCTTGTAGCACGCTTACCAACTTACAGGATAACGGCGCGAAATTTTGATTTTTTATTACAAATTTAAGGTTTTCATTTGACTCACCCTCGTAGCTTGTATACGGAGCTTAGTGCTTAAGGCTTCTGAATAGAGATCAAAACTCACCCTTCACCTCTGGCACAGCTTGATGTGTAATGTGAAGTACGCCAGAACGCTTCCGTGGATCCTAGTCCACGTTAAATTTTAGGTCTTCTTTATCAGATAGGATCACCGGGCTTAGGATCCTACCTCCAATACCAGACTAAGTATACCTTCTACGGAAGGGTCCAACCATCCTTCGTGTTGAATACTAAGCTTAGCTTAGTTTATATATATACATTTCATAATTCTCGGTGATAAAATTCTAGTTATCCTTCAGTCCCTGCTGCTTCCATCGATACTTTTTTTTAAATAAAAGATATCCGTATTTTGATAGAATTTTCACTTTACTATTTCCTCCAAATAGATTTTCTATAACGAACCAAAATTTTTGGAGTTGTAAGTTCAACATTACGTTCCTCCACATATTTCTTAAAAATATTTTTGTGAGAGCCATAATTGCGGTGCGTTATTTTACAGTTATTAAAATTGGAAAAATTAAAATTCTCTTCGAAGTTTTTTAGGCCTACTTATGAGTTTGGAAATTTTTTTCGATATCCCACCCCCCACCACTAAGCCGTTGAGTGCTTCTTTCTCTTTAGTGACACATTAATTTCACGCTGATGATTTTGTAAATGGATAATAATCCCCCAAATCCAACAAACTGGAGTCACCAGCATGTTTATAAGAGTCTTCACGTGTTAACATACTTTTTTTTTTTTTTTTTTGTGCCTACGCCCAAATTTATATTTATATGCAGATATAGATAGAGAAAAACATGAACGAATGAATATTATAACCTTATATGAATTGTATATTAATTCCTATTTCTGTCTTAAAGAAATGTTTTGAGAGACAGAACAACATAAAAAATGTTAGGAAGTCTACACATCTCATTGAAACTCAAATACCTCCTGCAGCGAAGATCATATAATATGATCTTTGTCTCTCATGTTATCTGTACAACAACGTATAAAAGATGCGAGCATATTTCATTGAATGTGTCACCTTGGAAATTACTTCCAATGGAACGGTTCACATGCTGAGAAAAGTGCTGCAGAGCCCAGGTTTTGCTAATCATTTGAAAGGGTTCTTGTTGGATCCCGGAAATGTTAGGAAATGTAACGAGCAGAAAAATATAGAAATAATAACCTGCGTAAATTACATGAGTAATGCAAGCTTTGTTAGTGGTAAGTGCGAGATTAAACAGGTGACACTTGAACTAGGACACACTAAGCATGGTTTTATAAAAAGAAACGGTATTTTCTCAATATTTTATCTGCTTTATTTTGATCGGTTATATATATATATATATATAAAAATTCGTTGTATTTTATTTCAGGATATGGCATACTGCAATTAGTTGCTGTTTCACATGAAGTAACTATACATTGTTTCTTGAGAGACTGAAGTAAACTTTTGATCCATCTTTCAGTGTTCCCTAAAAACAATATGAAAAGAAAGAAGCAAACAGAGGAGATGTTTCAACAATGAGCCCTCAATTTTTACCTGAAAATAACAGTAATGAAATAGAAATATATCTGTAAAGTCAAATATTGTTGGATGCGATCAGAAAAAGATTTGTATGAATGATTTGTAACAACTACAGCAATTAATTATATCTACAAAAACACACTGTAAGTATGAAATAATATTGAGTTGAAAGAGAAGAAGGTATGGATAATTTTAAGTGTTCCACAGTTCTATAAAATCGAAAAGAAGGTGATGGTTGGTAGTGTTGCGCCAATGCGGTCATTAGTGGGGAAACCTTCGACGTGTGTCTCTGAATTCTACAGGATTCGTCATTTACGACGGTCACTGATAGGTCGATCAAATGCAAGTCTCAGTTCCAGAGCAGATGACATGCATTGGACTATGAAGCAATGGCATATGAGTAAACAAAATACAATAAAATACTTGTTCTTCGCACTTCTGTCAAGATTTATCGTAATGAAAGATATTACACTCTTCTTTCCAACTATCTAAACTGATATCAATCCGTCCGGCTCGTTAACGTTGTTAAAAAATCATCAGTATATGTTTTCCAACAGTGCATCGTACGGAACGCAAGGAGGTTTTGATAGTTGTTTCGAAAGAAGGTTTCCAGAGATAATACAATCTTTAGCGGATGTGCAATTGGATGGAGTCGTATAAACACGACAGATGGTTCTGTTTTCTTCATCTGATGTAAAAATAAACAAAATGGATATAAGCATATGCGTCAGTCTCTCGACTGATTTGATTCAATCCTCAGTCTCTTAATCTCAAAATACCCATTACATGTTTTATATATCCCCTACAGTCCTAATCTTCGATTGTTCCCTCCACTAACAAATTATCCTACCCGACATGCCTTAAAATGTGTCCCTCCATCCCATATCTTCTTTAGGCGAGATTCGCGCCATTTCCAAAACACGTTTATTTCGTTATTTATTTGCCCACTCAATTTTAAGCATCCTTCCGTAGCACCATACTTAATACCACAACAAAATGACGAAATCTACAAGATGTTTCAGTCTAGCAAAATATTCGGCCATTACTCTTCAATCGAAATTTACTGGTTTCTACTTCCTGTATCCCTTCAGTAAAATAAACCACTAACTAGCCAACAACATAAGCTGACATCGAGTACTGATTTATGACTCGCCGAAGCAGGCATCCAACACGTGACAGTATATTAGTGTATAAATCAAGGAATATATTGTCTAGACCTCCTAATGTTTAAAACAATTGTGATGCCATGTATAAGATACAGTTCTTACAGTGGTAAGTAAGAAAGAAATTAATATGCTTCAGACAAATTTCAGTTAGACAATTACAACGCTGTTGAATAAAAGACGTACTGAAAATGTGAGTAATATGCTTAAAATGGTAGGTTATATATTGGAAAAGAAGCAATAAGGGATGTATTAACATTTATATTTAGACTAGAAAGTAATATTTTACCATGGTATCTAAACAGTGATATACATAAATATCGAGCTAGATAGATAAACCATTTTCATATGTCGCATAAACGAGGTATTAAGGCTCAAAGGACTGTGTTCCATAAAAGACTATTTTATGTACAATAAATTTCCACAAGAAATAATAAATGTTCTGGCCTCTCATTCGGAAGGACGCCGGATCGAATCCCCGTCCAGGCATCCAGATTTGGGTTTTCCATGGTTTCCTGAAATCACTCCAGGCGAATGCCGGGATGCTTCCTTCAAAAGGCCATGGCCGGATTCCTTCCCATTCCTTTTCCCCAGTCCCATCCCGCCTCTAATGACCTCTCCGTCGACGAGGCATAAAGCAATAAGTAAAAAAAATAGAAATAAAAAATAAAAGAATCCGTATCTGTTGGAAGGTTTAGAGTAAGGGTGGATACTTGATTGGATAGGCTATGAATGGAATGTGATCCTGTAAAAAATTATGATGGCGAAGTTGTTCTCTCTATTAAGGAAATTTAAATTAATGTGCTTTTAAAAATGTAGCGTAGTTATAAACTTGTTAAATGTACTACCCAGTGACTATTTGTAAATAAATAAAAATAATAACTAACCAGAATCTGTCACTTATCATCATTTCAAACAATATGATTTTGAAGGGTTCGGTTAGTTAAAGTTCTTCCTAGAGAGCCAGCCGACAGTAAAAGCTGAAAGATCTTTTGCTGAGACGGCAGGCTACGAACATCAATCAAGTAGGTAGCCGTAAATTATTTCTGGAAGAGGTTAAAAACACGCAGCGTAACGTTATGTTAGGGAGCGTGCATAAACCACGTAGCTCCATTTGTCATTTTGGCCCCCTGTGAACCTCCCCCCCCCCCCACGTAGCCCTATGTGGCTTTTGTCTCTACCCCCCCCCCCCCACCTCCAACTCCCACGTAGCACGTAGCTTTTTTCCCTTTTGATTCCAGAAGACATTTTGTACTGTTTTCTCATGTCAGACTATTGTAAATTACATACGGAGATAATTGACGGAGGGAAATAAATATTCACAAGCTGTTGTAAGTTCTGTTCCTCATTTTAACTGTGACAAATGTTATGAAAGGAAAGCCATGTGGCCTGGCTCGGAACCTCCCCCCCTCCCCCGAGCGTAGCCTTCCAGCCAACCCCCCCCCCCCAACCGAGCCACTTAGTTTGTACAAACTCCCTTACAGCTTTGCGTTTCTCCGTCCTGCTTTAAAGGTCCAAAGCAAGGAGCACATAAATGACACTCAGATTCCAGTTACATGTCCTGTACTGTTAATCCTTACATAAGGAAGCCGGTGTAACGGACGGCTTGAACTTTCAAATGCAACTTGGTTATATCACGGAGCCAGATGCTGGTGAGCAGGAAGGAACCCGGTATCTGAATCACAAATTACGAGATAGTGCCGCCGAGCATCCTGTGCTAAGTGTGTCAACCGAAAGCGCTCAACTCGTCGCGTGAGACACACGTTACGTGACCGCCAATACCGGCCAAAAAAATTCCATATGTTCCCACAGATAGCATCGTGTGTTGCGCGCAGGAAGTAGATTCATATATCTGATACACTGTGTTATCTTTGGGCGCACTTTTAACGACCGGCTTACACTGTAATTCGTTTTTCTGTGGGCCGTTACGTGTAGTTTTCTCAGCGAGACAGCAATTCTAAAGCTAACATATATGGAAATGAGAACGCCGTGGGAAGAAAACAGGTACTTGCAAGTTGTATGAGGTATTTACTGATTTTAATCTGGCCAATTTTTCCGCTTTTGTTGAATAACAAATTTTATAAATAAAACTCTATCTATTAACAATTGTTGTGGTGACCGTTATTTATTACTCTCCACACGCGTTTCGCCCCGATGCAAAACCATACATTTACAACCACTGATAATGCTCTACACCACAATGACGAAACGTGTCTGGGGAATGATAAATAACATTCACTGCAGCAGTTATTTATAGACCGAATTTTATTTATAAAATTTATACTTTCTGTTTCGTTATGGCTGACAGAACAATGTTGACTTTTGATCTATTGTTGAATCTCTTTTTTGTACTTTTCTAATACGCGAATTTCGTAAAGGACATTCAAAATAGTCTCTGTTGATATTGTTTTACGCATTTACAGAATCCTCATGATTCCATTCGACAGTGAATCTTTCCGACTAATTTCATCTTAATCTCCAAACATTAAAAATTTATAATTATCAGAAAATTAGGATATGTTCTATCACGAGGGCTGGTGCAACAGAAACTTTACCCTCCTGCTGTTCAATATTAATAGAATTCCTCTATTTTCAGTTTCCTACAGTATGACTCAATATAAATTCTTTCAGTATCTACTTTTTTAATACACGTATATAAGCCATTTTATATTATGCAGATAGTCTCTAAATTATAAACTGCGTTATCTGTTAGCGTTTATTTCGATTCAGATTGTATTGGTAATGATCACACAAATAAAGCCACCGTAAATGTATAACAGAACCATACATGCGTTACCCAGTGCCCCCAGCCTGATAAAACAGGAACATGTTCATTTGCCGTCCAATTGATCAACTGTTCCGATACCTTAAGTGCAGAAAGAAAGCTTTATCCTTAGACAATCCATTTTATTTCCTATGAAATGTCTTAAAATGATTGTTTATCGTTGAAATACGTTACTCAAGTGAACGGTGAAGATAAAAATATGATTTTTGAACGTCACATCAGGTGCTACAAGAATTAAGGAGTAGGATTGTTCTATCGTCTGCAGCTCTGTTCAAACAGTTGCCGACGACCGAACAAAGTTAACCCTTCACAAATGAAGAGGTACTGTAGATTACACACGAATCAGAAATTTGTACAAACAATGCTGAGAAAGAGATTAAAAGACATTTCGCAGTTTAAAACTCATAATTTTATCTCGTGTCATAGAGTAGTCAATTTAAAAATTAAGGAATTAAATTTCAAAATCCGAAACTGCGTTGGCGACATACATACCATATTTAACGGTCATGTTGTTATTCTGCTCTGGGTATACGATGATGATTCGTATGGAAAATATATAACCAAATGACTAATTACGTCATATATCAATACAGACCAACAGGTTCATATTTCTTGAAATTAGACTAAATAAAAATGTACCTAAACAACTTTTACTGAAATTTAGGAATACCGGTTGAACACCCGAAGGGGTAGGCAAAAATAAAAATTATCCGTTCGGTTCATGTTTGGGGAAGTACAGTACATTCCCAAATCCCCCATCAAAAAACTATTTTTTTATATTTCTCTGTGGAACTGTTTTACGTACAATAAAACTCATTTTTGTGTAAATTTTCATCACGTTTGATGTAAAGACGGTGAATCAATAGGCTGTTTGTTGGTAGTTTAATAATTAGAAAATCTAAATAAAAAAGAATAATCTGCATTTCTCATCCAAAATAATTTTCCTGTAAAGTTTCTTATTAAGTGTCATCGTACTGAATTTTTCTAGATTTTGCAGTGATAAGTTTAAATCTTTACAGGGAAAGATACGTTTTTAACGACTTCAGGATTTCAAATATCACAAAATATACAAATAAACAAAAATTTCTCGGAATAAAATTGGTTGCCTTTTTTAACATTTTTTTCAACGATGCCACGCTCAATATGATAAGGGATTTTGTTGTCAACTCGCTTTCTTTTAGGAAGGGGTAAACACCCCACAATTTTCTTGAGTGTTCGACTATGGATACATTATGCTATCAAGTTATATTTTGCAACAACCGACTCAAAGCATTATTATGCTTACGGGAGGTCATGATAAAAATACAGTATTTCGGTTTTTGCTATTTTGGCTGAGGATCTATAAAAAGATGCAAAATCGTGCAAATAATGTAACGAAGTAAGACTACAGGCCTACATAAAATGCAAGGATCCCATTGCTTAAAATTAAATTAGAGCAAAAATTAATTTAACGGAAATTAAAATCAGCAGTGTCTTTCTGTCAGGTTTAACTTTTCATTAAAGAAGTTGGAGTGAATGAGGACACTCCAGGCAAATGCTGGGATACTTCCTTCAAAAGGCCATGGCCGAATTCATTCCCATTCCTTGCTCCACATCCTTTCCCGTCTCTAAAGACCTCGCTGTTAGAGAGACGTTAAGCAGATAAAAAAAAAAATGAGGATAGATGACGAATCTTTATACTGTTAATTTCAGCCTGTCTGGAGATCTACAAATAACACACATCAACTGATTCTTTTTTCATACCACCAAAAAAAAAAAGCCCAAATAAAAAAATAATTAAATTATTGAATGATATTTTTGTTTTATGTAATTAATTAACGCTTAAAACAATTGCCGTTTTTCATAGGTAATTAAAGTTCTACTTAGCCTCATTAATAATGCTAAAAATAATGTATTACTACTCTCTGGCCCAATAAAAAATTTAACCCTCCATAAACTAATACCGCTAACTATTAAACAGAATTGAAGCTGTTTCAGAAGACATAAAAATTGTTCATACCCATGTGAGAGAAAGTGAAAATTTAAGGTACTTCAGATCTCTCTAGATAGAGGAATTGCGAGGGTTTATGCGAAAGGCAAAGTCTCATAAGAGATCTTATTGTGATCGAGGTCACTGAATTAACAATTCTATCAGTGTGTGCTGGGTTTTAACGACGCGCAAGTAGGTCGTTGAGACGAACAAACAGATGGAGCAGTACTTAGCTCAATCTCAAACACTATGTTGTTATCTGACTCTACCAGTCAGGAACTGTTCGTTCACAAAATCAGAAATAACACCAGCCCTGCTGAAGGGTTAGCCATAACGACAGACGTTACTTTATACCATAGCAGGAAATGACGGGCTTTGTACAGCAATTTGCTTGTAACTTGATTGAAATACCGATAAAGCTAAAAGTTCGAAACGGAACTTAAGACAATTTAGTCTGCCATCAAGACAGCTGCCAG
The DNA here is from genome assembly GCA_031002005.1 of Vandiemenella viatica. Classification (NCBI taxonomy): domain Eukaryota; kingdom Metazoa; phylum Arthropoda; class Insecta; order Orthoptera; family Morabidae; genus Vandiemenella; species Vandiemenella viatica. Next base: position 216,413,525 of record JARYHS010009186.1, on the reverse strand, counting down.
GAAAAAACTTCTCTGGATGTAAAGAGGCGAAATCGTAGCACTGACAATATTTCTACATATTTGACACTGAGGATGTGGAAGCGACTACGGGGCTTTATGTCATCTAATATTGTCCATTGGTAAGAGTTATTTAATACGGTAATGTGTTTTTAACATCTCTCATTTTTATTGCCCGCCAGCAATTTTTGCATTAGGTGGTGCTGGAATTAGTAATTCTGATAATCTCGATCGGTGTCTAAACCTTCTGAACTCTTTTTTCCTTACAGTCCTCACTAATATAAATTTCTCGACAGTTTAAATTATGTAGCTGTTGTAAATGCTGTTATGATAGCGCAACGTTTGCGCAGAAATTATCTTCTGTTGCCAGAGGACAACGGAAGTTTTAAAATATAACGCCACTAATGGAGGAACCTTGCTGGTATCCCAAAAGAGATGTGCCACTGGGGTGTGGACAGCCATGGCCGACATGGAAATCACTGTGTAGGGTTCGAGTTAAAGTTAGCCGCTGCAGAGATACTCTCGCTTCATGGAGACGATTGGGAGAACAAGAAACTACATGTTCTTATCGAGAGATCCAAACTATGGTACATTTGTTGTAATATCAATAACTCGAAATTAATCACTGAGCGTGGCGGATGAGCGGTAACGCTCTGGCCACGCATTCGGGAGGACGGCGGTTTGAAATTCCATTCCAGAATCCAGATTTGGGTTTTCCATGGTTTCCCCATATCACTCCAGGTGAATGTCGGGATGCTTCCTTCGAAAGGCCATGGCTGAATTCCTTCCCGTTCCTTATCCCCAGTCCTTTACCGCCTCTAATGACCTCGACGTCGACGAGGCGTAAAACCATAAGCAGAAGGAATTAATCAACCTTCAATCAGCTAGTGACAATGCTATCGCATTGGCTAAAAAAACTACCTTGTATTTGATGCTGTCATCGACACGAGAAGAAGAAGAATATACTAAATTCTGCGTTTCTTTCAGGCATTTTATCTTCTATCTTTACTATCAAGCTCGTTAACCTTGTTGCTTCCTATAAATGTGGCAAAATACTTGAAAAAAGCTTAAGGCTTAATGTTTTCTGATAATTTGACGTTTTGAATATTCATTAGAATAACAAATGAGGTGAAACGTTTTACAGTAAATACTGTGAAAGCGATAACTGAGTTTAAAAAGTTACCGGAGACAAACTTTCGAAATCATTGACAAGTGGATTTTGGGGAGAGCTCTTAGATTTTACCACAAGTCATATTTCAGCGGAAACATTGCACCACATCTGACTGCAGACTTTAGGCCAGTGAGCTTTTTGCAGCACAGATATCCCCCGCGCGATACGGTGCTTGTTTTTCAGGCTTTCCGTGTGTGCGAGTCGGCCGTAATCTTCTCACATACGAACGATACGTCGGTGACCTTTATGGCTGCTAATGGGGCGCAGCAATCTCGGCCGCTCCCCTATCGCACAGAGATATCTCTCGTTTTGCGACATTTTTAAAAACACGCTTTACGGCCGTCCCGTATACTGGCAGGTCACGCGTGGTGATCCAACATGCGCGCACAAATACACAGGCGAAAAATAATAGTCCATAAAACGTCCAGACTGTTCTTATTTGATTGATGTTTGGTTTTTATACAGAGTATACAATACTTGTCCCATTCCGTTGGGTCGGTAGGCTGAAGCACTGTGATAGCGTCCGGCGCTGACACTAGGTTAACTGGTTCGAATCCTGGGGTGGAAGAAATTTTCAATCATATATGAGAATTGAATGAAATGGTTTACACATATTATTCCCAGCAGAACATGAACAAAAGCTACTATGTTGCAGCTGTGATCATCCAAAATGAGTTTCATTTCAGTTCGTGATAGATACTCTATGTTGTTGGAAAACTGGTGTAACGGTTTCTGCTATCAGATATTCACACAACTATAATTATAGAGCTCGATTCTGGAAAAGCGCCATTTGAGTACGCCTAAATTGTTTCTTAATTGGCCTAAATCTAATTATAGTAGAAGATAATAGCAAACGTTTGTACTACAACAACAATCCATTGAACTGCGACAACGACAAACAAAATGCCACGGCAGATTCGGAGAAGTGTTAAATGGCGTCACTATAAGAGAGGCTATGAATGTAAATTTCATTCAGCTGTAATACATAATATGTCATTTTTTAAAAAAAATATAAATAACTCCGCCTACAATCAATTGTTTTTAGTGAATTTTATTTTATCCCCCAGACACGTTTCGACCTTGTGGTGTAGGGCATCATCAGCGGCTGTAAACAAGCATGAGAAACACATATGTGTAAATCAGGAGAAAAATATTTACTATAGAAACAAGTGCGGTATACAAACAAGTAGTGAAATAATCTTCAACTGGAACTTCAATGAACAGTGCTGAAAAAGTGTATGAGGGTCTGTTCCATACCGGCATATGAGGATTAATACCAGTATATCTGTGAGTACAGTGTGTGAATATTTGTAGATAGTAATTGAAATAACACACATGTAAACCACAACCACAACCACTGATGATGCCCTACACCACAAGCGCGAAACGCGTTTGGGGAATAAAATTCACCAAAACAGTTGTTTGTAGACAGATTTTATTTATAAAATTATTGTTCAAAACTGTGGAATTATAGCCTATTATCAAACTGATATTATTTGTTTAGTTACCGTCCTATTTTAGCGACAATTAATTTATTTTATTATTATTATTACTATTTATAGGCCCTACAGCTTTTTCAATGCTTGTTTCAGAATGCGCCCTCTTTAAACCAGATGAGCAAAATTTTACAAGATAATGCTACATAATTTTGATACAGTTCCTTCCAGGCTGATCTATCTTGAGCAACTCTCTTCCAGTTCATGCCTGTTACTCGTCGTATATCTTTATCCCAACGATACGAGTGTTTTCCTCTTGTTCTTTTCAGGTCCCTTGGTGTCCAATCCAGAATTGCCGTAGTCCATCTGTCGTCTCTTTTCCGATCAATATGACCAGCCCATTGCAATTTTTGGGCTGTCACTCTTTCTAAGATGTCTGTCACTTTGGTTATCGAACGAATGTAGATGGCCCTTTTCCTGTCTCTTCTTATAAAACCTAGCATTGCTCTTTCCGAAACGTAAAATCTTCAAAAACTCTGGCTGATTTTATTAAAATCATTGTATCGCTGTAGACGAGAAACCTCATGTTGTCGTGAAAATATTGCGGCTGCCACAATCGAAAATTTCTTTTTTTAAGTAGGTTATTCCAGAGCCTTTGGCAAATACAGTTCGGTAACCCACTTTGTTTACTATCTAGAAGGTACTTGCCATATTTATTGCTCTAATACTGCTTTAAAATAATCTGGTATTTCCGTATTCACTATTGAATCATGAAGAATTCTGCTCTTTGTCGATATAAATAATACGGCTCATATTACTGTTAATTAATAGTAAAGTGTCTTAAGTTGAAAGTGGAAACACAGAACGCACTGGTAAAGCTTAATCAAGGCTGAAGTATGTACGCTCACAACCACTGAAAAATTCCGTGAATCTGTGAGGAGGAGCATCGGACCTGGTCGATGACGTCACTGCTGCCCTCCACTGTAAGCGCATCTTGCTATCTCACGTTCCAGATCGCACAGTCTGTCGATTAATGACTTACTTTTGCCCCATTAATCTAAATAAAAATCTATGTCCATTAGTCAAGCAGAGCTGTTAGTGCACATAAAGCTATAATGTGTCCGATTAGCTCGAAAATAATTTAACCGAGGAAACAGAATCTAATTGTAAATTGATGGTATGAATTGCTTGGAAACAATTTGGCGATAGCAGAGCCTGGTATTTAGGTAGACTGTAATAAGACGATGTCGTCTAATGGTCTGGGTATTAGGTAGGAAAGTGCCTGAGATCATTTCATCTGACAATTCCAAGAACCTGTCCGTTCCGTGAAAAGAAAACGTATCGGGAACCAAGGTGAAAATCTCTGTAGTGAAAGCGGCAACTGAACTTACTTCCGACAGTTCATGTAGGAACGTATTTCTTTATTTAATGTCAAAACCGTTGCTGTCGCAACTGTCAGAAATCAAACAACAGTATTAACAAGAACAGAACAGAAATATAGGAGAAATAAAAAAAGGGATAAAAATGAAAAATAGGATAGCTGTAGGCCTAAATGTAGGAACTTTACGATTACGGCATTCTAAAACATAGTTAAACCCGCTTTTGTCGATGGTTATATTTTGTCAGTACTTATCAATAAATCAAGTCTGTTCATGGAATTATGAAGCCTACTGTCTTGCTTATAAATATAGCACCTAGTTTTTTATTTTTAGTTTTTTGTGCTCTAGCCTGTTTGTAGGCAAACTCCGCTTTTCGTGGAAACAAAAAGACAGATTCCCAAAGAGGAAAAACTGTAATAAAGTCGGTTGTTAACAGTGTTAAAAGAACTTTGCAAATCATAATAAAATATTCCTGAGAGGAGAAATGAACATAAGAAGATACTCTAAAAGCTTTTGTAGATTATCTAAACTTTATTTATAACATTTTCACCTATCCTTTCGGCTTTGAATTCAGTAGTACAGTTCCACGAACTTTGAATAAATATTATAACAGAGACGTAAACAACCGCCAGTATGGCTCAGAGCGCCGAAGCGCTGCACATTGGATTGGGGAGGTACAACGGTACCGGTCACGAGCCCATGCTCCCACGTACCGGCCGTCCTGATTGTGGTTTCCAGATATCACCCAGGCGATTGCTGGGACTGTCCACAAACTCCGCCTCATTAACTACACATTTCACAGACAAAACTATAAACTTATCATGGAGAACACATGAAGCTACAAGTTTCGCTGGTGGCAACACAAGACTAACAGAAGGCTTTTGCAGATGGCATGGCATTTGCCGGCCGCGCCTGTCCAGCTATCAGCAGCGGACCGTGGGAAGGGAGACGCCTCTACTCTCAGGGATGGCGCGCCTATATCCATCGTCCAGACGGTAAACATCAAACGCCCGGTAACTGAAATGACAGTAGGAACTTGGTGGGGATGTGACTCGCCACCACGCGAGGTGGCGAGGGCTAGCCTATGGCGCGTGCTGACCCGTCCGTCTGACTGCATGGCGCGGCCTACAAAACTACGGGTCATGGGAAACCACCATAACAGGCCTGGTTAGACTTCGGGCAGGAACTCAATTACTCCCCCTCTCCATGTCATCGTTTATGGCCGACTCGGAGGGGAAAAAAAGAAGAAGATGTTTACATAATACGAAAAGTGATGATCCAGACTAAAACTTATTATTTTAAAGATCGGTGCTATAAGCTGGGGCCAGGGAAATTAGCGGGTGAGTGTAATCGCGTTATTGCTGTACTTCGGAACATTCTCGCCTAGCTCTCTCTCTCTAACACTAAAGAGAGCGTCCAATGTTGCCTAGTACGAGCGGCAATGCACAAACTATTACTACTAGCCAACAGGTTAATATAACTGTTAAGTGCACGATTCAGTGCCGGCGGGTTTGAAACCACCCGCCAATACTTTTGGCCACAGCTATATTAAATCAGTAATAATTTAAATTTAACAACTCCGACGCGAACGACAGAGTAAATTATTAAAATTATTCAGCCGCAAATGAAATACCCTGCCGTTTTCATACTGCTGACATCTTGTACAGTAGAATGACGTAAATCACAAATATTGTATAACTAACAGGAGAAAGAAGGGGCGAGACTATTTTCAAAGTGAACAAGTGTCGTGAAAGAGAAGTAGTGGGAGGAAACTGAAAGCGCCTCGGAGATGCGGCTGTACCTGGAAGGAGCTTGTAAGCGGATCCTGATGTTGGTAACACTGGTGGAGAGTGTCCGCGTAATCGAATCAATTAATCGGCGCTGGTAACGAGCGTCCCGGCGCTATCTCGGCATCGGCCCGGCGGGCGCCCACCCCGCGGGAGGTCCAAGAGACGCGCCTCGCGCCTCGCTTCCACACGCCGCACTTCCACAGCGCTACCCTCCACAAGTCTACCAACTAAACACCCAACTCAATGGTAGCACCTTCATTTACTTGTTCTGCATAAAAAAATAAGGAAGTTGTACGTCGATTTGAAGCATATTGCTGTTAAGTGAAAAGTTCCTGTGACAAGCCATCATAGGCGAAAACTGATAATATATCTATCACATGCATGATCAAGAAGTTTATAAAGTATGGAAAGAAATACTTGCTGAAGACTTGGAACGTAAATATCTTGACATAATATTTGATAGTGAACTCAACTGAGCAGAACACGCTGGACAGATAGTAGGAAAAGGTTTCAAAATCATTCATTTATTGGAGAGAATTATGTTGTAGTTCTTGAGGATTTAGGGCGCGTCGACAGCGAGGTCATTAGAGTCCTAACAATAACCGGTTAAGTATGCGGCTTAAAAATTTACCAAATTACTGTCTGCTTTATCAACTGTAATGAGGTCGTCTATACAGATAGCAGAATAAAATAAAACACTAAAATGTTGGCTGGAAAAGTGCCATTAAAACAACAAAGAGAGAGTGATGAGGGGATATACTAGAGAAATGAGGGAACTCGGTTACAAAACTTTGGTCAGACCATTGCTTGAATTTTGTGGTATAGTATGGGATCCACATTTTGGTTATAAAATACAGGAGTTTGAGAGGGTGCAAAGGAGGGCTGCTAGATTTGACTCTGGAAATTACTACAGAAATACAGTCAGTAACCGATGTGATAAAGGAGGTGAAATGTGATTCAATGGAAGACAGGACGAGGATGAAGAGAGTGACGGGGGTGCACAAGACGTATATTGGTGAAAACATCAAGAGAGGTGTGAGACAGCCGTGACAACAAACTTGCACTCGATTCCAGGCATAAGGGTGTGGGAAATTTTTGTTTCGTAGGTAAGGGGGCCAGACATTGGAATAAATTACAAAGTAAAGGGATGAATAATTTACCAAAAATGCTGAAAGAATTTAAAATGGGTACAAGAATGGGAAAAAAATGTGGGTTTAGGGAAATTTCTATTAGGGTGTGCGCTCTATCTCAATTAAATAAACTTAAAGAAATTAAAAAGTTCTGAAATACGAATACACCTTTCTTTAAATATCAATAAAAACTGCAGTCCAATCTTAGGTAAGAGACGTGATTTTTAATATTTCAAGATCTTAATTTCAAGCTTTTGTATGTTGACAGTTTCCGTTTGTGAGTAAAAGAGTTGGAAATTTGAATATCCTGCGAAAAGCTTCGGTGACAGAATTAGAATATATAAAACTTAAGTAATTGATCAGGCAAATTGTTACTGGAACCATGTTTTCATTAAAATTAAAAAAATATAATTTATATAACTGCCAGATTGTCCTTTGTTTCACTCTTAGTTTCCTGTGACAAGCTATGGCCCCTGAACGACTCACGGTGCAAGAGTCGAATACTATTGACAAGGACCACACCAAGGCAACTAAGCGTACCGCTTCACCCTGCGGAAATCCCATGATGGTTAATGGATAAATGTAGAAGATAATGGAAAATCACATTTAAAAGATCAAAAAGAGTAATCGGTAGAAATTAATTATGTGAAGGTATGTTATAACAAATTTACCTTGGATAAAATATTCCTGAGGTAAGATATTCTGCTAACGTTGAAACAATTCGGAAGAAAATCTACGAGTCAGATGGTTAAATGATCTTGTCATTTATCTCTTACTCGAACAGGACTTCAGCAGGATAAGAAATCGACATTTTCAGATAGTTCCATCGTCTATCTGCATCTGAATCTCTTATGGTCTAAAATTCACAGTTGATGTAACCAATGACCTATCACTCTCTCTATTCGTTATGGGATTATTGGTGTGAGTCAATAGCTCGTATTTCTCTTTTCTTTCTGTCAGTGCTATATCGTAGTACAAGGAACATTTTACACACACCATCATTGAAAGTAAATTTACTTAAAATTTATTCCTTCGCATTATTAATAACTTATCCTAAGTGCTCATTCATTCACCATTACGACGTTTATAAGTTTGTATCGCATTAAAAATATAGTTTGGATTGCGAATGGAACACAGAGAGAAAACTAAGACACAGTAAGCAAAGAAAATCATAAAAGACACTACTAAAATACTCAGTAATTAGTCAACAAAACCCAAATGGTAGATTTTCATTCAATTTTCACAACTTCTCTCACTACAGGCGTTACGTCTGATGAATCTTTTTTTTTTATTACATTATCTTAGTTCTGATAAAGGGTTGGAAATTTAGGTTGATAGATACTTGTTCGTTAGACGACAGCTCTTAATGTGGATTTCTTGAAACATGTTTAATGGATACAAGTTGTACCGTCATAAAAAAATGTACTAAAACATTGTGACTGTAGCTGCCGTGTACTTATCATCCTGAAATGAATATAATGACATTTCACTTGTCAAAAACGCCCACTGCGGACGAAACGTGAGTATCTTTCGCCGAATGTATGGCGCGTAGTGAAATAAATCAACTACATCCTCCAAAGAAGTTTAGTTAGAAAATCTCTCTTATCTGAGACACAATCAGCATTGTCTGTCGGACGGGGAGGGGGGACAAATTACAGCGGCCTATTATTTAGATTCGAGGGTAAAGTGCATGTTTCAGTTTCCGAAGTGATAGGTGAGCGTTGATCCTAACTTATCCTATGGCCTCGCATTGTGGAGGATGCAAGTTGGAATTCCAACCTGTCCATCCATATTTCAGTTTATGCGCATGCCGGAATGGTTTCCTCAAAAGGCCATTGCCGTATTCCTTCACTCGTTTCTTACTTTACCGCTTCTAACGGACTTGACGTCAATAAACCATAAAGCCATAACGAAAAAAAAATGTTTTAGTAAAGATTTTCATATTGATTAGAACAAAAATGAATTCTTAAAGCTGTAACGCAGTGTGCTAACAGCAAAGACCGTAGTTATTATTGAGGTTTCAATGAAGTACTTAGTTGCACACGTTCCGTGTTTTGGAAACAAAAGACCATTAGTGAAAACTAGTTTCCATTAAAATAATATGAAAACGTTAAAGAATTTTTTTCCCACACCCGTCTCTTGTATAAAATTGTATTTATTTTAAAAGGGACTACACTGCCTTTGGAACTTACCCTGAAATCAATGTGAGCTATTTACTTGATGAGAAACGGAAATCTACACGCTTTAATGTTACACGAGTTCTTTTCTGCAGTTGAGTGGATCGAAGAGACTTATTAACATACAGAGATACAATTAGAAGCGTTAAGCAAGGGACCGTTTTTCACGCGCCCAATGTTAGACTTCCAGCCGGGTCGACAAATACGGATGAGGTCTTACTAGACCAGCGATAGCAGATGGATCGCAGCTACGCGGAGATCGATAGCGTGCGACGGCGACAGTAAATTGGTAACACGAGTGGTGGAGGGCTGTCCTGGTAATCGAAACAATTAATCGTCAGGTGGGAACAAGTGTCTGGTTTTTTCTTCGGCGCGACCGTGGGCGTAGCGCGCAGTATCAGCAGATAGGACTGACGCAAGTCGTGCGCTCTCCCGGGAATCGCCGACGCCATCATCATTAATAACGCCCGCCAGATATCGGCCATCCGCGTCCAGGGGACACGAGCCACACCCAGCCTTCACAGGACCATCCACGCAGAGATCAGTCCGCAGACTACGATTCTCACGGTCAAAGTGCCTCTGCGTTTGCAGAGCACACCCTCCGAGAAACATCGCAAAGGGTTACCTATCACAAGTATTCTGAACTAGTGTAAGCCCGTGACAGTATTTTGCCTATCGTCACGGGTCTAGAATAGTTCCAGTTTTGGGGTCAAAGATTATAACAGTTTGACCTGATCTGACCAAAAGTGAACTTGACCTTCCTTTCACCCTTAGGATAAATAAAATCTCTTTAACTTGAGGAACTCAGAAATATTAATAGACTTAGTTTTTAAACACAGACAGGGAAGATAGCGCTATCGTATAATATTTTCAAAGGTCATAGACTCGAACTTGCTTAAATATAAACAGTTAAATTTTAAAAATTCCTTTTTGCTTCGAAAGCATCTCGTTGTTTTTTGTCGAGGCTGGGCAAACACTCATAATGTAGTCATTGGTCATCGTGTTTGTAACGACCAGAGAACTTAATACACATTCCATATTATTAAACGGTTGAGAAAGAACGAAGGAATGAATCGCCAGAATACTCCATTCGGTAACATATTTGGTCTGATGTCCACTTTAAATAACCTAATAACTCACGTACAGCGAACGTAAACAAAAACCATTAACGAAAGTGGTCAGTAAAATACGTAAAAAGCAATTAACCCGTAATGTATAAACTTTGGGCAAATAGCAACGTTAATGATAGTTGTAATTAAATTGAAGTTTATCCTAGGCCGGAATGATAATTGGCATTCGTGATTACAGCAGAGACCATCAGTTTGAGTTTTTTTTAAAGTTTCTTTATGTTGCTTTCATTAGCAACAGGTTACTAAAAAGCAGATCCACGTTTTTTTCAGCAGTAAAATTTATCGATATATTTTTAACTCAACCTGTCTTCCAATGAATTCCATTCTAGGTCTTTTATCAAATCTGTTACTGATTGCAGTTTTCGGTAATTTCATAAAACAAATCTAGCAGCCCTTTCTGTACGATGCATGGTTAGCGTTCTAAAAAAATGCTAATTTATGCAAACTATTATTACAGAGTTATCTGTGTAATCGTGGTCAACTTAGCCTAATTGTAAATATAGGGAATATATTTCAGCTCCTTCTATCGGAATAAATTATTTAAAAGAAAAACTTTTCGTGCGATTTCAATAACATTTCGTGGAATAGAACCTGAATTGATCCAGTGGTTATAATGTGATGTTGGTGATGTTGCAGTTTACGCTCGCCTAGGATTTTATATATAAATATTACAGTACGTACTCTCATTTGTCGTTGTGAAATATGGGTAAATAAAATACAATACAAAACTAAAATTCAGTAATCCGAAATGAAATTCCTAAAGTCAGTAAAAGGATATCCCCTGAACTGAAGATACCTGAATGAAGAAATAAGGGAACAACTGAATATTTCTTCTCTGAGTGATAGAAATCCTAAAAAAAAAAAAAAAAAAGTAAGAACCGTGTTCTAAGGATGGGTAATGACAAATTTCCGAAGCATTCCTTGCAGTACCCACCTACAGGAAGAAGGGTTATTTCTAGACCCAGGAAGAGATTGTTAGAAAGCTGAGGTTGGAAAAGGCTTTTAACCAATCCATGAAGTAAGTAGGCAATGTGGAATTGCCGTAATGTTTATAATTGTAATTGAGAAAAGTTTCCGCAGCCTAAGTAATTTGTATAGTGTTTGGAAGTGTGAGGAAGTTTTAAGCAGTTGGTAGAATATAAGTGTTGTTAGTGGTGTAGGCTCGTGTGGTCGTAATGACTAGATGACAGTGTTATTGTCTGCACATTTCGCCACTGTCGTAGCCACCTTAACCAAGCCAGGTTATTCTACCGGGTAGATGCGACATACAGTTCAACGTGGAATCCGATCCGTGGAAGCGTTCTGGCGTACTTCACATTACACTGCAAGCTGTACCAGAGGTGAAGTCGGGTTAAGAGCCTTTGAAAATCCCCACCCCCCACCGATACAGGTATTCGAATCAGGGACCTTTCGATCTCCAGGCAGACGCCTTACCCACTGAGTCACCAGACCGCTGGAAGTGGTGATGGAAGAGTATGTAATGGCGCTGGAAGTGAATGTCTCTTAACTTTAGAAGAGAGCAAAAGCTCTAGTGAGGCAATAACTGTAACAATATTTCTGTGTATTAATTATCGTGTGATAATCAGTGTGATTATTCAAGAAGCGTTGTGGTTCTTTGAATTATTAAGTTCATTCAATCAAATGACAGTTTTGTCGCGACTGTGTTTTAACAATGAGCCCCCTCGATATACTCTGAAAAATCAAAGAACTGTTAAATATTCATACGTAATTCGTAACGTCATTTCTATACTGCACTGAAATCAGGAACTATAACTTTTTCGGGCCTTCTAGTAGTTCAGCTTACATTCAGTCTTCATGAATTAACTGCACTTGACTTCAGTAGGAGGATAGTACCCTCATAGTCTTTAGTGGATTGCAGCATTATTTTGTATTGTTTTTTCGCTGTGGCTATGCAATAGAAGTGTCGCACAGCAGTTCACTGGTCTAATTTCGCTATATCTGCCAAATAGGAGTTTGGCCGAAGTGGTTCATTGCGGATTAAAGCATTTCAATAGTTTACATCAACCCCCCTCCCCCAGTTTTTCTTAAAAACGCAAAATTGCTCATGCAACGGTGGGTATGTTTCTAACGAAAAAAAAAACAATTTATCATTGTGATTTCCCTGATGGCATTGTTCCAGCGACGAATCCAGGGGTTTGGGGCAAACCGAAATACCGGGGTGGTTACCTCGGGCGGCAACTTCAGTGGGGCTGCGAAATCGTGACTCGGTGACAGTGGGGGTTGAAAAATAATGTTCGAAGGGGTGGCAATTTCACATTTTTTGACCCGGCTAGGAAAATTCCTAGTGCCGCCACTGCATTCTCCCCGTACGCAAAATAAAGTGTTCGATTCATTCCGGATGTTAATTCATAAAGCTAAAGTTTTTTTGCAGTGTTATTGCAGGGCATTTTTCTCGCAGTTGATTAGTTTGTTAATTGTTTATAAATAATGCTTCTCAGACCCGAAGCTATTGTGGTTTGGTGTTGCTCGATGTCGCCCGTGCATTCGACTCAGTGTGGCATACGGGTCTGCTCTGCAAGTTGTACGAATGGGGCTTGCCTGGACCCTACGTAAAATTGATCCGCAGCTATCTGTCAAGGCGCACATTCTGCGTCAGGGTTGGTGATGCCATGTCAACACGACGGCGCATTCGTGCAGGTGTACCACAGGGCTCAGTGCTGGGACCAGTTCTTTATAACCTGTACACAGCCGACATTCCAGCACCTGTGAATGTGAAAACAGCCACGTACGCCGACGATACGGCATTCTTTACATCCAGCCGTAGCAGAGCCATCGCGACGAGACGATTGCAGGAAGCTCTTCAGCAGACGATAGCCTGGGCCAGAAGGTGGCGGATAAGTATAAACCCTGTCAAAACGCAAGCGATTATGCTGACGCGACGCCTAGGACGCCGTAGTGAGCAACTACCTCACCCGCAACTTCAGCTCAGAGGTAAAACCATTCCCTGGGCACCAACTGCTCATTACCTTGGTGTAACACTTGACTGTAAGCTGACATGGCGAGCTCACATCAAGGACATCAGGCAAAGGGTAAGTGCTCGGCTCCATTCTCTTTACCCTATACTTAACCGGGAAAGTTCGTTGGTACCTCACCTAGGAGTTGCCATTTATTGCTCCTTGATTAGGCCGGTAATTGAATATGCTTGCCCCGTCTGGGGGTACGCTGCTAATTGCCACCTGAGAAAGTTGCAGGTGCTGCAAAACAGAACACTGAAGCGGGCACTACATCTGCCCAACCGTTTCCCCACCGTCGCAGTCCATGAGGCGTCGGGAACAGAGAAGCTCATTGACAGGTTCCGGCAACATGCCTATAAATTCTACAGAGCAGCACATCACTCTGCCAATCCACTGGTCAGTTGTCTCGGCGAATATGAAACTGTCGCTGACAAACATAGTAGGCCATAGTAGGCTGACGGAGCGCTAAGGACCAACTAATAATACGCCACCAAGACGACCAATCAGAAGTGAAGAGAAGACCACTCAAGAGAAGGCTGAGGGAGGAAATGTCTCAGGACAACAACCCCCAACCGACCAGCTTTAATGCTGAGACTGGCGAAGATGATGGTTGATTATGTTTGCAATGCTAATAGTTGATAAGAATCTTATACGCACATGCTTAAATAATTAACTGTTAATAATTAACGCCAATGAATGTGAAGCTCTGAGGTACTTCTATTGTGGCTGAGTTGACCCCTGCGTTTTTTCTGGGCGTGGCTATTCTATTTCGACCGAGCTGATCTCTGAGTTTTGGACCGCCTTTACGTTCGCGGTGGCTCAATCGCCGTGTGAATAATCCATCCCGTTTTAAGTTTTCCATGGTTTACCGAAGTCACTTCAGGCAAATGCCATGCTCGTTCCTTTATACGTCCATGGCCGAAATCCTTCCTGTTCGGACGGAAATTTGAAAGCTTGACTCCAAATGCGAGGCTGCTAACTGGACTCTGTCATCTGAATGATTATACCGCAGCTAAATGAAATATGATAGTAACTGTGAGATAAAAGGGCCGATCCTTCCCTCTAGTAGGTGGATGGTCTGATAGGTCCGTAGCCTCTTCCGTTGACTATTACACGCATGAATTCTTCGTTGCAAACGTAAACAAACTGAAGCTTTGTGGCTGGTTATTTTACCTCTCTCCAAGCACTATTAACAGACGTTACTTTCCAGCATTCTGCCTCTATTACAGCTTTTTTTTTCAATTTATTACAGGCAGTTCGTTGAAAAACTTCTCAAGATTGCTTTGGGTGTCCATCATTTAAGTCCATTCTAGAATCACGTGCTGCGGTTCTTTCGAGGTGACTGCATTTGATAAGATTACCCATATTTGTATCTCAGTGCAGCAATCTCGAAACTGCTGAGTGACTTCTAGGGAAGTGCGATCCAGGTGACAGTTCTACTCTGAGCTCCTGGAAAAGGCGGTGAACTTTCTACAACCAAGACTGACGTCTTCATGCCTCTGGGCTGACAGATTAACAAATCTCGTGAATCAGTTCCCTTTCCACTGCCCTCAACTGCTGCTACTTCATCTCGTCGGCCTTGTGGAAGAGTGATGCCGATTAGTGGGTAGATCCTCTCGGTGGGAGCTGGTTTGAGACATCTAGTGAGTATGAAATAAATTTAGCTTTGCTTGAGACAAAAACGATCATCAAAATTTCACGTTTTTTTTTCTTTTGGCTTTACGCCACGTCGACGGCTAAGGTCATTAGAGGCGGGATAGGGCTGGGGACATGGAACGGGAAGGAATTCGGCCATGGCCTTTTTGAAGGAAGCATCCCGGCATTAGCCTGGAGTGTTTTGGAGAAATCATGGAAAACCCAAATCTGGATACCTGGACGGAGATTCGAACCCCCGTCCTCCCGAATGGGAGGCCAGAACGTTAGCCGTTTACCCACCAAGCTCGGTGATTTATTATTATTATTTAATATAGAACCATCGAAGCCGAGAAAGAACTTTCCAAACAATACCAATAATTCGTAGAAATTTATGTAATACACTAGTACCAACGCTGCAAGAGTGGAAATGTAATAAAAAAGACTTGTTAATGGAAGGCTGAGTCCTAGAGTTTGAGTCTTCTCCAATTTGAAGTAATTAATTAGAAATTACGTTGAAGCAGGGAGAATATCTCCAGTATACACCTTCTCTGAAAATTCTGCTTACTTCATGTAGGACGAGCAGCGTTCCTCTGACAGAGAGTGAGCTCGTGTAGTCCACTGCTATCATTCGTCCATCTCGACGCTGCCTTGTCCAGAGCACTGATTAATTGATTCGATTGCTGGGACGCGCCCCGTTCATGTTTCCTCTTACGCCATTGACCAACACTGCTACAGCCCCACTCGCTTCACAACCGCTTATATCCTCAAGAGCAGCAACCAACATCAGTTTGTCATCTCCTCAAGTGTAGTGAATGGATATTCTTTTCCAAGGTGCAGTTAATGGTGATCAATTAGTAAACCTAGGCGCTGAAATTTGGAGACAAAAATAGTAGAATTTCAGTATATCCGTCTTATTTCCAGATCATTTTTATGTAATCTATTAATGTCTTTCAATGCGTACTTACCTTCCAGGAATTTAAATGCACTGAATCAATGTTTTCACAATAAAACAGCGCTGGTTTTATAATCTTACAAGCATTAATGATTTATTTCGAATATTAGTAATTATAGTTCTGCTTTATGGATTTTAATTAAAGTAAACCGAGCGTGGTGGGTGAATGGCAACGCTCTGGACTCGTATTTGGGAGAACGTGGTTCGAATCCCCGTCCGGGCATCCAGATTTGGGTTTCCTCCAATCACTCCAGGTGAATGCCGAGATGCTTCCTTTAAAAAGTCCATGGCCGAATTCCTTCCTGATCCTTGCCCCCATCCTTACTCGCCCCTAATGACCTGGACGTCGGCGACGCCTAAAACCATAGGTAAAATAAAATCTCATTGCATTCAGGTTAACTACATGGATTTTGGTGCAAAATAGCCTGACATCTTGAATGAAAATTGCACCCTTCAGTATTAATACTTTGATTTGTCGTACGGAAATTTCAGCATTACCTACAAATACGTACTTAGCCACTAAATTCTTTCATCAAATTGAAAAATTTGTTCATTATTGGCATGTTTAACTTCTCAATATGACGCAATGTGGACGTCTGAACACTGCAGTTCGGGATAATTATCTTTGTGATATGGGCGCTTGCAGTAAGAGTATCGGAGATCCCTGTGCTTCTCTTAGTCAAACGATTATCGGGACAGCCCTAAATGCATTCATTCTCCAAAAAATGTTAGAATTTTGTTTCAAAAATAAATAGACATTAAACATCATAAGAAAATACACAAAATTTGAGTGAGAATTGCGGCAGTAAAGTAATTATATGTATCACATATTCTATCATAAGTTAGAACTTTAAATCATAGTAACAAGAAATAGTTCTTATTTGTCTCTTCACGACAATTAACAGAGATCTACCGCTTCCATTACTTTTTTTTTTTTAACTGCTTAACGTCTCTTAACAGCGAGGTCCTTAGAGACGGGAAAGGATGGGGGGGGGGGGGTGCAAGGAATAAGAAGGAATTCGGCCATGGCCTTTTGGAGGAAGCATCTCGCCATTTGCCTGAAGTGATTTGGGATACCATGGAAAACCCAAATCTGGATGCCCGGACGGGGATTCGAACCGCCGTCCTCCCGAATGCGAGGCCAGAACGTTAACCGTTACACCACCACGCTCGGTGCTTCTATTACAATGCGGTGAGCTAATAAGCAAAACTATCAGCTACCAAAAATATTCTTATTTTTTCTTGAGTTAACTAAAAAAAAATAAAAAAAAAAAAAAAAGGATTGACTCTGCGATGTTACTCTCTGAAATACTGTGTTGGCCGCCTATGTATATGATAAAGAAGGTGTTCAAAAAATGGTTGAAAAATTGAATGAAATTGCAGAAAAAGCAAAGTCATATGGAAAAACAGCGTATATAGTATACAAGCACACTAATGGAAAATATCTGAAAACTAAATTTGGAAAAGTTAAGAGACACGACAACTTAAAATCTGAGTGAATGGATACAAGCCAATAGGATTCATAAGGAAGCGAATAAAGCAACAGCTAAAAAGGTGGAACTAGCATATAGGCTACCGCAAAACAGATACAACAAGAAAGCGATCTCCTAGAAGGCAAATATCAGACATTATAAAAGAGTTGTCAAGAGAGAGGTAATTTTCGGTGCAGAATGCTTGGTACTGAATAAGAAAATGGAGACTGAGGAGTTAAAAAAGAGAAGAAAACCCTAGGGTCAGAAAAGGGAAAAGACGGAGACTGGTGGAAGAGGAAAAATGAAGATTTATGTAGGTTTGCAGAGAAAATTACAGACAAAATGCACAAGAGAAGAGTGAAACTTTATGGGCTTCTCATGAGAATAGGTTAACAAAAAGAATTTTCAACTAAGGCTGTAAATTTAAGGTGAGGAAAAAAAAAAATGGGTTGAGTAGGCGACAAAAGATATGGAAAAAGTTGTGATCCATCCATATGAGATAGTGAACAAAAGATGGCTTCAAACTAAAATTGATAAATTTAAGGGCTTCCAGGAATAATGTATGAAAGAATAAAAAAACTTCCGGGAGAAGGGGAAAAGACGAACCAGTTGTTTCCCGTATTCCCAAGAAGACAAAAATCAAATGAAGAAGAATAAAGAAGATGGTACGCTAAAATTAGAAAGGTAAACGTCATGGTTAATGTTACTATTACTTTTTCATTGTATTTTGTGCAAACAATTTTTGACTCCCATGTACGTGGCCCAAGTGAAGGCCAAGAAGCGGCTGCTGGTGTAACTCGAACCACCGCGCCGCCTTGCGGTCGCCGATTCACCTCGCGAGGTCGGGTTGTGTCCATCCACCGACCGGTGTAAAAAGTCTCGCAATTGCTGGTGGACAGGGGAGATAGGCAGCTGCAGGTCCAGCCGCCGCTATCGCCGGCGCTCGCTGTTTTCCAGAGGGACAACCGGAAGGAGATGGATGGCGCGTCGCGGCGCTGCCCCGCGATCACGTGACGCACAGTGGCCGCGACTCGCGCGCCGCCGCCGGCAGGCCGCCGCATCTAATCTGGACACGCATTTAGTGCGCCGCCTGCCAGCCGCGGCTTATGCAAATTACTCTTCCCTGATTTTTATACGGGACGCACCCCGTTCTGCCACCGCCCCTGATAAAAATATACAAATTACATTATAGACGTCAACTGTTTTCAGTTTGTTTTTCGGCGCCGATAAAAACTGCCGTCCAACGAGCGGTGCCAGTTTTTTGTTCGCGCTCTGTGTTTATACGTGCGAGTCCATTCTTATCTTGAGCGAGCAGGTTTCGATTTTGGTATACCTTTTTTTGTTTGTAAGTAGAGAAAAACCGAGACTGACAGAGAGCGATGAAACAAAAAATAATAATAAATTATTTGCATGTAATCAATAGTAACAATGGAAACAGTGATAGGGTGCAGTTTTTATTTTATACGGTTTGTGTGGAGGTCGTTATATTTGGACGCAAACGGACGATTTTGTTTTAGAAGATAAGCGCTGGTGCACTTTCATTTTACGTGACCTGTCTTTCATAATTCAGAACGTGTTAGAACGTTTTGTCAGTTTTTTTTAAATACTGCGGTAAATTTTGTTTTTTCTCTGAGGATATATATGAATTAGATAGCAAATGGAAACATTTACACAATAACTCTGGATCACAACTGAAAATAAATGTAAAGTAAAAATTACCGTTTGTTCTTCTTGCTAAAATTTACATTTCATCAAATAGGAAAGTGATCAGTTTAAGCAAGTGAAAGAAAACCGTAGATACAAATTAGATGTAAATACGATCAAACACTGTCGGCAACTAGAGAAATCTTTTTTAAAAAAGAATTATTAAATTATAATGCTTCAAATCTACTTTACCAGACAGCACCTGTAACCAAATGCAGTTAGACATGAGACATGCTTCTTATACCTTAGCACAAAACTAGAGATACACGGTGAAGGTATACTGCTGCAAAATAACGAACATCTATTCTTGACTTTGCGTTCATATCAAATGTATGCGAAACCAAGGCTATGAAGAAGGTCAATGCTAGTTTTTATACTGTCTAGAAGCTGGTAACAGAACACTGGCGTTGTAAAAAGCAAAGTTTACTGAGATCATCAATATTGTACCACGTAGTCTGTGGCCTGAAGTGACTGCTGTTTTCTAGATTGCGAAAGAACCTTACTTCGTAGGAAGAGCGACAGCACCTGCCGATCCTTAGATCGGGTTGACGGAATCCTCCTTGGATCTACGACCCTTCTTTGGCTACTGAGAAGTTTGAAGCCAGATGTAAATGGACTGAAGTTTGGAACACAGCACTTACTGTGAATGGAAATCGATCCATGACCCAATCATAAAGTAGCCTAGCTTCAGTTAAGATAGTTAAAGTGTGTATTGCTTAATCTCATTCGAACCAATTTATGAAGATGCGCATACATTATTACAAATGTGTGTTTCACTTCTCTCCTGGCTGTGACTCTAGAGCAACCAAATAGATAACTAATCGCAACTTCGAGTGGAGTGCCTTTCTAAAAGCTAAGGCTAAGCTTGGTATTCAATCTGAAGGTTAGTTGCACCCTTCCGAAGGAGTATATCTAGCCTGGCATCAGAGGTAGGATGTCCTCCCCTCCATCCTTACCTAGCTCACTAATCCTATCAAGTTAAAGGAACTTGTAGTTTAACAGGGAATCCGAACCACGGAAACTTTTTGGCGTACTTCGCATTACACAGAAAGCTGAGCCAGACGTGAAGGTTAAGGATCTATGAAAATCCCCGCCGAGACAGGGATTCAAACACTAGACTATGGGATCTCAAGTCAGACGCTTTAACCAGTGGGACACCAGGATGCTCAGCGCTTTTGTGTATTTACTGGTCTAACATGTTTCATCTCCAAAATGCTGACACTGATTTCTGGCCTGCCTGCTGCTAATATAGTTTTCCGTAAGAGATTATAATAATAAAGTGGAAGTTTATAGGTTTAAATAATTAATTATTACTGTAATAACTTCAAAGATGCGGCTATTCATAAAGTAATATGTACTGGAGACAGTTGTCTTATATTTTTTGTCGTTGGCTGTTTGTGAAGACAGAGTCATTGTCAAAAGTTATGTAGAGCGCACCCCACGCTTTTTTAACATTAAAGTTAATTTTGTAATCAGTGACTTTATACTTTAAGCTTACTCAAAAAAATCAATTTATCCTGAATTGTGGGACGTCCTATCACTGTTAAACAAAATGTTTATATTCAAATATTATTTTTAACCTTTTAGTTCATATTACTACGAAAGCGTGATTTTAGTTTTTTAAACTACAATTTTATTTTTAACTTTTTAGTTCAGATAGTTTAAAAAGTATGTTTCTTACAGTTGGCTTTTCTTCGCCAATCTCTCTTTTTCTTTGAGTTGTAGTTTCATTATTAATTTCAATTAAATGGTCAACTCAACAAGAGATCCAATAGCACGGTAAATGAGGAAGGCTACTTTTCTATAATAGTACGAAGTAATATTTCGAATACTTACTATTCAACATCACGTTAAGCGACTTGAGACAGAGAAACCTTTCTGGATAGGAGACAGCAGAAGACGATCATCTATAGCAACTAAGGCTCGTAAATCACACCCGGGAAACTGGAGAACGATGATGATGATGATGGCTATATTGGGTGGGAAATCTCCGAAGGGTGTGGCCGCCAAATGACGAAGAAGTTTTCTCGAATCGCACCTGTGCACTAATGTTGCGGCTGCATTTGCCTAACTCAGTAATCCCATCAAGTATAGGATACACTGACAACGTGGTGAGAGTGAAATTATTGAATTTTTATCGGTTCTTAATAAGTGTGCAAATTTAAAACGATTCGGACGTCGGGAAGCGGGTAAACACTAAAATGAAAGATTCCATTACATGGCAACCATTTTTCTATTGTTACCGTCAGAGTAATGAGAATAGCAGGACGTTGCTAGGAGACTACTGTATTGTCAACGGTTCTTAAAACGTGTGCAAACTTTTTATGTTTTTACTGTCAACGTAATCCGAATATCAAGACATAGCTATGAAATTATTGTATTGTAATCAGTTATCAATACATGAGCAAAATTTCAAACAACTCGGACATCTGGAATTGGGTTAAAATTATATTGCAAAATTCCACGACATTCAACCATTTTTCTGTTGTTACTGTCAAAGTAATGAGCATAGCAGGATATGGCTATGAAATTATTGTATTGTCACCGGTTCTTAATATGTGTGCCAAATTTCAAACAGCTCGGACATCGGGAAGTGGGTCAAAATGGAGTTGTAAAATTCCGTTACATTCATACATACATACATACATACAAGTCAAGCTAATATAAAGCGTGTAATAATTAATTATTACTGTAATAACTTCAAAGATGCGGCTGTTCATAAAGTAATATGTACTGGAGACATTGATCCAATTTACAGATGGAATCAGCCCCATACATACTCTTCATCGCATTCACAAGTTGGCTCACGCACAGACGCGTCTCCTTGTAGCACTTGACGTGGTTTCGGCAGACGGATCGTGGAGGTGTAACAAATTAATACCAGTACTTTTAACTGGTACATCTCCTTTTTTCCTATATCCACAACTAATAAACCTTATAGTTTCAAGCAGGCTTATGAGCAGTTACACTGACGTCTTTTCTTGTAAATGAGAATAGTTTAAAAGTGTAACATATCTTCAGGAACTGCACATGAATGGAAACGCCGGATATTCTATTCAACTAGATGGAGTATCTCTCTTCAGTGCGCACCTCAACGCGCGCTGCCCCTGGTGGCAGACAGTCCGCAATGCACAACGAAATGAACAGTCATTCCTCATTACTGCACAATCCACAAACCAATACATTCATTTATCATATAGAACATAGGTTACAGTTTTCATAACCAGGTGGTGACGTTTCAGCTATTCCATTTGGAAGACGTGAGCAAACCAGCCAGCCGAACTGTTTCACGGAAGTCTTCGTCGCAAGCCGCAGAAAAGGCTGTTGCTAGATCTAAAACATTCATACCACCTATTGGTAAATTATATTCTCTAATACAATATGATGTACCACTCTTATCACTAAAACTGTAAACTCAAATTAGGATTGAAATAAGATCAGTACCCAAGCAACCATGCACATGTGTAATCACTGGCTTTTAATATTTCTGAGCCTCTTCATTATACTTTGACGCTACAAAGTGTTCGGAATACTAATAAAAATAAAAATTTCAAATTTTTAGATGGGTGATACTTGTGCATATGACGGTGTAAGGTTAAATGTTACTTTACCTCATCATATCCGGTATAAGTTCGTTGCATTCACTTTAAAATGTCAATCAAATAATAATATAACAATTAAATCAGAAAAATAAACATTTGATAACATGTACTTTTATACATTAAAATGGTTTAAACTCTAATTGTAAGCTACACAAAGATACTCGTTTTTATCAATCTGTAATAATATAGCTTAAAAAAGATAAATTATCATATTCTCTGCAAAATATTCGACGCTACCAAAACCTTTGGAAAGGAAGAAAGTAAAAAACTTCTGTTCCAATGACGTCTGAAAGAGAACTTTCTATGCAGTATCCACAGCCTGCACTATAGCCTTCTCTGTAGGAGGCTTCGTCGTAACTGAATTGGGTTAAACTGCTATTGGTAAACAGTGATGAAACAGATTTTTAATGCCTTTCGGCTACTAGGTCCTACAATAATCAGCGATATTTTGTATTATAATTCTCTCGGTATATGCACGAATTACTTTTCATTGTGTATTACCACAAAACTTCGTAAATTATACCCAATGGCTATGCTGGTATCGAACCGGTGACCCCTGCAATTCAAGACCATTGCTCTGGCATCCACACTGCCCGAATAGGCAGCACTGAATTGTCGGTCAGTACAAGACTCGAGGTCATGTGTTTCAAAGCTGGCTTTGGTTAGTGTAATCGTTTCATCAACATCGATTACGTTTAAAAGAAAACAAAAAACACTTGCCTGTAACTTTTATGAATGTATAAAGAAGGAGGCATTCAATATTAATCCTACAGAAACAACGAAGGAACTCGTGTTAAGGAAGTGAAGGATGCTTGGAAATTCAATAACAGCCATTATATTCACTGGACACTCATTGAAGTAAACAAAATTAAACTAAATTCTAGAAAAATCGTCGTACTTTCTGTCGTGCTGTTACTGCAGTAAATTGGTGTGAGGTATTACTGACATTACGTGTTTCACCTTTTCTAACCGCGCTGTGAGGATGAAGTCTCTCTCACGCATTTCGTGTTCCCTTTCTGGCGAACAGAAAATTATTTTTGCTTCATACCAGCAGGGTAAAGTGATCAGAATATTACTGTCTTACGAATTAGTCTTACGAACTACTTTTCTTGATTAAAAGGTACAGTTCTGGCATAAATAACTTTTTTAAGGGACATTATTAACTGCTATGAATTTATACTTTTTGGTATATTTAATTTGAAATGTTGTATAAGATCACGAAAAAGAAATGCAGTTTAGTTTTCTTCCAATAATTATCTTTGTTTAAATTTTAAGAGGGCAAACTTTTTTAAGGGGACACAGTCGCGAAGGACCTTCAATAAGAAAACAATGTTAAAACAAGCAAACTTCAGGTACACTTTCAGAAGAAACTAATGGAGATACAGGCCTGAAACTTTCGCAGTATACAGATAAAACATCTTCTGCAAATCACATAAAGATTTGTTAATATATTTTATATAGTTTATGAGTAATGATTTTTTGTTCTAAAAGACAAAAAAATATAACTTTTTATAAATACCTTGGACCTTGTTAGTTTGTTCTTGTTGTTATGACAGGTCCCATTTTTTATCTTATTAATCATCATTTTATTTACAAGAGATGCTGAAAGTCTGATGTCTTTATCAGTCTTAGTTTTTGAGAAAAGTGTACCAAAAGATCAAAAAATGTAGTTTTGAGAAAATCTGTACTAAAAGTTTTACATACGAGAAACTAATGTACAGTACATTACAATACAGACACACTATTACCACGCATCACGAAAAAATTATTAACTCCGAATCTAATCGTCAAATTTGCATGAAACAAACGGCGTTTTGTAGCTAAATGATTGGAGCATTGAACAAGTCTAAAAATAAAAAATCGATTTTTTTTATTCTGTTCGCGACTGTGTCCCCCTTAAGTACAGAATTTTGTTGACTCTTCAGAGAATGCACTCGTTTCATTTTTAAGAATTTGCTGCTTAGAAATTTTCTCTTCTTATCTAAATGCTATGCACATTTGTTACTTCATGTTTCAATATTATTGAATGTAACAATGTTATCTTTGGACTAGGTTCATTCTGCTAAATGCCTGCAGCTATTTCTAATGAACATCTGTCAGTTACAATTTTAGTTTCCAGCTTTCTTTATATCTAACATCTTCAAAGCAGTTACATATTTACTTCTTACAACTAATTAAATTGTTGCTTGAACAAATGAAACTGTTTAATATTAGTTTTTTAAACAGCGAGTAAAGGTTATTGCTGCATAAACTCACATTCGACAGCGATTGCTTCGAACAATAAGTAGGGAATAATGAATATTGCGTAAGTGATTTATTAGCAGTCATTCTGAAAATGATGGTGCTATTCAAGTTCCAAATTCTTTCGAAGTTCGGTTTGTGACAGATTGTATTAGTTGTATTTCTTTTAGGCAAGGAGAACACGCGACTCGAAGACGTCAACAGAACACGTGGCTGTCTTTCCCAACTCTTGCGATAGGTCCTATCTCGATGTTCCGTCAGCTCGTAATCGCCTCCGCCGTTGGAACCATATCTCCGAGGTTAACGAGTTCATGAGTTGTGTTGACTCCACGGTTTCTAAACACAACTCAAAGTTTCTGTTGTAAAAGACACATCGAAACCGCATTCATATCTGGGTGTTTTGGAACAACCCTTTAAATTAATCAGCGAGACTTAAATTCGCCGTAAGAAGAGCAATAAGACAAAAAACAACAATAATACTTTTTTTAATAGTAATGTTTACTTGTTCTAAACGTGAACACTCGTATTCCAATAGCTTACTCAACATATCGTGCCGTCTTGTTGGGTTTTATTTGTTAAATGGAATTGTGCCAAAACTGTTCCCAAATTGTATTCGTATTAATTTATGAATGTTTTCAGCTTACTATTCATCGATTACCTTCAAACCTAAAGAGTATTTTCTCAATAATGCTTGCTGAACATTAATTTAGATTGTGTAGTCAGATAATTAAACTAAAACGGGGAAACTGGAATAAAATGAGCTTCTCAAACGTCACTTATGTATATTTTAGAGTGCTGAAAATAAAATTAAAAAATTCTTTAAGATACATGTAGAAAATAAAATTTGACAAAATATTGATGAAATTATTTATTGATTAATAACTCAACTTGCGAGTAAACACAGTTGGCTGTAATACATTATCAAATCTTGGTGATGAAGTTTTCTAATGGGCCTTTCTTGTACTCGTCTGAAGAACATGTTGACACAAAATAAAACACCAAGGAATTTAAAAATTTTCTGGTTCGGACGTATTCCCAGCTCTAAGAAAGAAAAAGGTATTTTATAACTGTAGCCATCTCCAGATTGATCTACATTCTACAATACCACTTTAGAATCTTGTAGAAGTGGCACTCTGAACCGTGTTGTCTAAAAATCATTGCAAGTTTCTGTTTTCTTGTTCATGAAAACAATAAGATTGCTGTGTGCAATAAAACAAAAAATTTTTCTTTTTAATTTCGTATAAAATATGCTGGTCGATGTGTGTCATTAAGTTACTACTTAACGTGAAAAGGCTCAGACATGTTGTGACCCTCTACCTCACAATTCATTTTACTGCGGAAAATAAAAAATGCTTTTGGGCTTCGAATAATGAAGAATCCTGTAAGGTAATTGTATGATTGCATGTTTTAATCAATTTTTTTAACGTTATTAGTTTTTTTTTTTAAGTTGAAGTAGTGTTTCATTATTT
>JARYHS010009186.1:216268258-216386265 GCA_031002005.1 Vandiemenella viatica | reverse complement strand
TGAACATGGTTATTAGGAACTTGTTCCATGAATATCTTGTTTATGCTAAGTAAATCTCATCGTATAATATGTATAATAGCTCCCACGTCTGTGAGTTATTCTATCAAGCGATAAAGTCTGATACAGTTACGTATTTTATTATGATTGATGTTTAATTTAATTTAATTTAATTGCAATGGAGCATAGGATCCGGTGGCAATTTCCCTTCACACCCATCTTCCCCCTATCCTGCACCCACCTACATTTGCCCTATACAAATTTTATCTTTAAATTCTTTCAAAGTTTTCGGTAAATTATTCATCATTTCTCTTGGTAACTCATTCCAATCCCTGACACCCTTACCTAAAAAAGAGAATCTTCCCACACCCTTGTGCCTGAAATCGAGTGCCATCTTGTGGTCATGGTCATCTTTTCCCTTCCATGCACTACTTTTCATACCTATTGCAATATCTTTCCATGCCTCATCGCCAGTATATGCCCTGTACACTCCCATGACCCTCCTCATCCTCCTCCTGTCTTGCAATGGATCCCATTCTAGCTCCTTTATCATATCCGTCACTGATTGCATTCTGCGATAATTTCCAGAAACAAAAATTACATAATTAATGAGGAATATGATACAAATGCATGCACGTTATCTTGATAAAATGTTTTTGTACGATTTTACTTTTAATCACGTTGATTTGCTTGCTGAGTTTGCAAATAATATGCGTAATAGAATATTCAATAATTAATCATGAAAGAATCATTACAGTCAATAGTTGTTGTAACCTTGTAATTTAGTTCTTCATATCTGTAAGACAAGAAGATGTAATTTCATTACTGTATGTATGAAATATTTAAACTATTTAACACAAAGCAACGCACTTGTGTGTGACTGTTACGAGATAGTGGGAGTTTCATAAGCCGCTGGCTGTGAACATTGCCACTTGTCAGAATGTTTGCATAGCTATACCTGTACCTTGCCCTCGACTAATGACGAACGCGATAGCGTGCTGCAAGAGTAAACATAAGCGGAGTTTATTACACAAATTCCTAAAAACTGTTAACTGCTCGCTAAGTACTACAAAAGCTAGAAGCAAAACATAACTAAGGTAATATTTGATTAAAACATTACTTACATTATTATTGATCACCTTTAAATTGTACAGAACTGAGATCAGAACACTTGTTCGTCGAGTACTCGCAGAACAGTTAAGACTCAAACGCGTTAATCTTCGAGAGTAATTTTAACGAATAATCTTGTATATAGGTACTATTTAATTTTTGAAATCGTATTCAACTATGCTGGCGCTTAATAAGCTACCAAGTATTTTGGCTGAATTTTCTAATGATTTACTAGGTTTATGCATCATACATATGCATGTGGTAGTAAGTACACCCGAAGACAGTACCGACGCTGATGCCCCAGGTGAGACTAGAACTGTGACTCTCGGAACCGGAGATTAGAGCGGTAGTCAGTATGCTGGAGGGGCGGGCTGACAAGGAACATCAGTTCCCACTTGCTGGTTAATCAGGCTGAGAGAATAAACAGCCTCATCTTTATCAATCCCAAACAAAATCATACATTTTGTCTTTACTCGACTGATAAAGTAACAAGATTTAATAAGTTATTAAACACATAAATGCGCTTGTTTATCTACGTAGTCTTCCTTTGATTCAAAGCATTTTGTCCAACGCCTCTCTAATGAATGGATTCAATCCTTGAAGTACCACTCAAAAAAAAAAAAAAAAAAATCCTGTCTGCGGGTGTGATGACCACATCACTTGACTCAAAAGTTTTTTAGTTATAAATTTCTTTAGATTTAATGGCCATGTCTGCTGAACAGTGTGGATGTTACAACAATTCACACTTCAGATCCATCAGTTTTGGCAACACCAAAACACCTTTGTGAATGAATGTACTGTCCTGACCAAAGATGATTTTCCTTTGGCTATCTAGGTCTCTTCTCAAGAATATTTTCACTCATTTGATCCAAACGACTTGCGTAGTGTTCCCTAGTTATATTTTTCCCTTTTTTAACTCTTACAAACCATTACTAACTCATTCCTCATTCTGTCTCTTCTCGTTACTCCTACTCTATTCCTCTGAAATAGCATTTCCAAACCTTTTAATCCCCTTTTGTCCCTCTCCACCCATGTTTCCGATCTATATGTCAAAATTGGTAAAAAGATGGTTTTATAGATTGCTTCCTTACTCTTTTGCGGCACATCCCTACTCCATACCAGACCTCTAATATTTTAAATAATCTATCTGCACATCTTCCTCTTTCATTTATCTCCTTCGTTTTCCTCAATTTTCCTAAATCCAGCTTCCCAAGTATTTGAAAGATTCCACTTTATTCAATCGTTCTTCTCCAAGTAATATGCCTGTGCCTGTCCTGCTCTTCTTTCTTGTTGTAATTACAACTCTTTCTTGCAGGGAACTTCATTCCATATTATACGACTATCCTCTGATCCCCAAAGAATAATTGTGGTCAGCCGTATTGGCGGACAGTTTCGAACGCAGCGTTGCCAAACCGTGCACTTAATAGTTACATTCATCTGTTTACATGTACTAATAGCTTGTGCGTTGACGCTCGTACTAGGAAACATAGCATGCTCAGCGTTGCCAATTTGTAGTGTTAGAGAAAGAGCGCTACGCGAGAATGTTCCCAAGTGCGGCAACAGCGCGATCGCAGCCACCCACCAATTTCCCCGACCACAGAAATAGTAGGTTATCAGAAAATAACACTGCTTTCGTTCTTCTTTCCCCAATGCTCTGCATCATCTCCTTCAAAAACGAGGGATATCGGGAGATTTTTTTTTTTTTAATTTAGGAAGATATTGGTATTTTTTCAGAGTTCGATACTTTTGTGACGTCGAGAAGTGAATCGTTTTTTACTGTGTCGCCTGAAATGAGGCCCCCCCGACTTGGGCGGTAATACGCCGTCTCCGGCTGTGCCTGCTTGAACGCAAACACCTGGGCCATTGAGGTCGATATCGTGTATCGACTGCAACAGAGCGACCCGGCCTGGGGCGAGCGGTGTGCGATGTTGATAAGCGAGATGCGACATCGCTGCCAATTAATCTGGTGCGCGCGGGAGGGACCACAGCTCCCTGGCAGCTGACTGATAGCACCTCACCCCCCTCCAACCCCTGCTGGCTTCGAGGGTTGCGCCAGGTCTTTGTTTCGTTGCCGATTTCGCTTCAAAAACCATTTCCTGCCGGTGGCGCTCCCCTTATCTCTGCTCTGTGTACATGTTCCCGTTTCTTTATCGGCGTTCGCCATCTTCCAGAGTATACAGTGGCGCCCGCGGGCGGGAGGTAGATAAGGGACGGTGGAAAGGGGTGCGCTCCGGAATAATTGGCTACAGTCCACGCTATGCCGTCAAGCAGGCAAGGCTGATGTTGCGCCAACTTACATCCACAAAGGTTACGATGCAGCGTGACGTAAAAATTCTAGAACAAAATGTGAGAAGTCTTTATATTCCATTTCCTGTCATCCTTTGCCTACAATGTTAACTGTCTGCTCTACAGACTGATGTGATGTCACAACGCATGTTCAACCAAGTTATTTTATAACATCGTATCTTTTTTTTCTCGTACCCTTAATGGAAACGTTTATTACATTCCAAAAATGAACATTTTTTTTTTTTAGAAAAAAACCATAGATATTATTTGTAAAAGGTGTTTTTTGTAACGAGCTGTTCTCCGTTCAAACTTAACCAAAATCGATAAATGAGGTATCATTTTAAAAATTAACTTCCCCGCTTTGGTTTCATCGTTAATTAAGACAGGAATTTTTTGAAATTCAAGCGGCAAATTAAAGAATTACGAATAATCAAGGTCTCGGGTATGCGATAGTTCAGAGTCAAGCTGCTAGGATTCGCTGCCGTCGCTAAAGAATGACCGCATACCACTAGCTAGCAGTACCAGATTTTGATAAACTGTGTTGTGTGTTTTCTAGACTAATGAGGTTTCTGGATATTTCATCATTTCGAATTGTTTCGTAAGACGCTGTAAGTTTTTTTTTTCTTCGTACCAAATAAGCAACTGATATAAATTAACTGGTTCTTCCTTCCTCCTACTGTAAACCACTAACCTAGTTATTCATCCTGTACAGTTCGAAAAATTTTTGCGTGGTCCATCCCGTATAAAGTAAAACAGTGACCTTTTCTTTCCTGCAATTACTCGTAGATATTCCAATGGCTGATAGGCTTACGCGCTGCTCCTTTATCTGTAGTCAGACTTCCAGCGTACAATCGCCTGATTCAGATTTGTTTTATTATTATTATGAAATTCTATCGAACTCTTACCCCGATGGCCGTTTCCTTGAACACCAACATTATAAGAATTTTTAGTTAACTTCTTTCACGGTTTGAGGTAGGCTTTTCAGCATCACTTTAACAATTTATTTCAGTTACTGATTCCTTTAGTTAATAGTGTAAACTTTCGCAATCCCTTAGCCCGAACTCTAGTCCTAGTTAATTGTCGTCGTGATCTCTTTCCTTTAACATGCGATTCAAATATTATTCTTCAACACCCGTGCAGCTTATCAAACAGCAGTAGAGAATCCGCATTGAAGCTGCCACTGGGACAAACTTGTTATTGAAATTGTATTGGAAATGTAAGAAAGTAGCGAAACAGTATTTTAACGCAAAGTAGTTGGATGGAATACAATTTGCTACTTCCTTTCAAGGCTTTTGTGAAATATCATCCTCAAATGATATGAACATCATATATATTATTTCTATAAGGTATTTTTTTGTCACAAGCCTATATCTTCCTTCATACTTAACCGAAATCAATGAATGAGGTGTCATTTTAAAGCTTATGGTCTCCACTTTGGTTAAATCGTATTTTAAGCAAGAAAGTTTTCGGAATTCGACCCATAAAGGGCAAAAGTGTAAATTTTTCTAAAATGCTGTTTTTTGTGTTAAGAGTCAGTTATCTCCCTGGATACCTATCTGAAACCGTTTAATGAAGTATCATTTTAAAGATTAAGATCTCCGCTTTAGTGACGTCATATATTAAACCAGAAAGTTTTCGGAATTCGACCCTTAAAGGGCAAAAGTATCAATATTTTTGCAATGCGTTTTTGTGTCACGAGCGATTTATCTCCCTTGATATCTAACCGATATAGATAAATGAGGTATCATATTAAAGAATAAGGTCTCCGCCATGGTAACATTATATTTTAAGAAAGGAAATTTTCGTAATTCGACCCTTATAGGGCAAAAATATCACTTTTTCTAAAAAGCGTTTTTTGTATCTCGAGCCATTTATCTCCCTGGATATCTAACCAAAATCGATAAATGAGGTAGGATTATGAGGAGTAATGTCTCAGCTTTGTGACATCATATTTTAAGAAAGAATGTTTTTGGAATTCAACCGTTAAAGGAAAAAAGTATAAATTTTTCTATAACCAATTTTTGTGTCACGAGCGATTTATCTCCCTTGATATCTAACCGATATAGATAAATGAGGTATCATATTAAAGAATAAGGTCTCCGCCGTGGTAACATTATATTTTAACAAAGGAATTTTTCGTAATTCGACCCTTAAAAGGCAAAAATGTCAATTTTTCTAAAATGCGTTTTTTTGTATCTCGAGCCATTTATCTCCCTGGATATCTAACCAAAATCGATAAATGAAGTAGGAATATAAGGAGTAATGTATCAGCGTTGTGAAATCATATTTTAAGAAAGAATGTTTTTGGAATTCAACCGTTAAAGGAAAAAAGTATAAATTTTTCTATAACAGATTTTTGTGTCACAAGCGATTTATCTCCCTCGATATCTAACCGATATAGATAAATGAGGTATCATATTAAAAAATAAGGTCTCCGCCGTGGTAACATTATATTTTAACAAAGGAATTTTTCGTAATTCGACCCTTAAAAGGCAAAAATGTCAATTTTTCTAAAATGCGTTTTTTTGTATCTCGAGCCATTTATCTCCCAGGATATCTAACCAAAATCGATAAATGAAGTAGGAATATAAGGAGTAATGTATCAGCTTTGTGAATTCATATTTTAAGAAAGAATGTTTTTGGAATTCAACTATTAAAGGGGAAAAGTATAAATTGTTCTACAACGTATTTTTGTGTCACGAGCCTTATATTTCCCTTGATATCTGATCGATATAGGTAAATGACATATCGTATTAAAGACTAAGGTTTCCGCCATGGTAACATTATATTCTAAGAAAGGAATTTTTCGTAATTCGACCCATAAAGCGCAAAAATGTCAATATTTCTAAAATACGTTTTTTGTGTTTCGAGCCATTTATCTCCCTGGATTTCTTACCAAAATCGATAAATGAAGTAGGAGTATGAAGAGTGACATTATATTCAACCTCACTATTCATCGCATTTTATTCGCGAAATTTTCGCACGGGTCGTCTAGTCTATATATATTGTTTTTACACTTATCGTTTAGGATTGGATAGTAGAGTCGTTGCTACATTGTTATGGCAATGTATCATCTGCGAAATGTGGTTTGGTGAATTTACCATCTTTTGGCATAGAAATAATTATTTCTGTTTGGCAAGGAGGATGATACGAATGATAAATGAAACTAAATGCTTTTTGTAGCATACTTTGTAACTGTTAGGCACTGAACTAATGCTTAGGGAACAACACTATACTGCTTCAGTAGCATAAAAAATGAACCAGGAGATCCATACATTACCATAGCTTCCAAACAAGATGTCAGAGGTGTTATAATAGCTCTACAGACTAAATAAACAATACAGTACGGGACACATTTAAAGGCAAGACCAATTACTTATCTAGAGTAAACTGTAAGATAATACTAGGGAGAATGTTGATTGTTGCAAATAACATATGGTGAATTTAACATACTAGTACACACATATTAGCTTTAATAAGTAACATACATGCCCCGTTGGCTTAAATGGTTGCGTCATAGTGATGGTTTTTAGCCAGGTTAGATGGTTTGATTCCTGGTGGTCGAAGAAATTTTCAATGGGGCCGATCGACACGGTCAGGCATCTTCTGTGTAACCTGAACTGAGACTCCACGCTGAACGAATATATGGTTTACAGTTTTCTATTGCATTGAAACACGTTTCTTTGGATTGAGACCATCTTAAAAGTATGGATATTGTCTCTTTGTTCAGTCACTGAACAACATCTTGCGTCGTGAATTCAAGTCTTTTTTACGAATGTTTTCTTCGGGATGGCAAATTGATAGGAAGAATTTTTTGTGCGCAAAATTATTTCTGTATATGCTCTTCCTGTCAATTTGCCGTTTCTCTTTTGTGCACCCCTTCGAGAGACAAAGTAGTTTCCAGATTTTAGAGAGTAAGTGAATCCTTCCGTTTCGGTCATTACCCGCAGCAACTGCTGCCCACGCCGCTAGCGTGTTCAACAAGCCCTGACGTTTTGCATAGAATACCTTGCTATCGGTAGCTGGAAACTTAACCTTACACTGCGCCGCATCTCAAGGACCCCCGTAATCGGCAATTTATGCACGCTTAGTTGCTGTCTTACTTGCAAAGAGGCCACTGCTTCTCCCGGCTCAAATGCTGACTACAATGTATACGCTGCTTTAGAAACTTGGTGTACTTATTATTTTAAAATCGCTTTTTCCATCGTCATACAGAAAGGAACAGTAAAAACGAAGCAAATCACTTTCGCTTTAATAAATAACATACATGATACATATTGAAGCGCAGAACTTGTGCTCCTTCTTTTTAAGAATTAAATTACCTTTTAATTTAATTATTTTACCAAAAAAAATATTATTGTTGAATGAAATTTCTGAGAAGTGGAATTGGGATGCTACTTTACATGTTGTCCGACTATGACAGAAGTACAATTTAAGCTTTGTTAAAAAAAAATAATGTTGAATTCATATTCCAAATTAAGTGCTACAGGGGTTTTCTATCTCAAAGTTCAATGAGGTAACGGAATCAATTATTAGTGATTGGTTTTGTCGTAAAATTTCTTTTAGACTACCTACAGAAATTCTTCTACGAAACATTCAAATCATAACACGCAACCTGATAAACTTTCAAATATATCTTGGAAACGTAATAATAAGAATACATACGGACGGCAACTAATTGAGGCTTAAATTATCGTACGATACATATTTTGAAATTATTACTTTTGTATGCAACGTTAAATTAATACAACATAAGGGTACATTATTTTTTCCTGAAAAAATCTGCGGTATCAACATTTCTCACGATAAATCGAAATTAAGATGCGTGATGCATATTCGAATAATTATCAATACGACAAGAATCTTTTTTTTATTAATACCTAGCAAATGAAATAATATAAACACCAATATAAAATTTGAAATATTTTGGGTTTATTTTCATTCTCTCGAACTTAAAATTTTCATCCGCTACATTTTTTTTTCTCTGTATACCCTAAGCTGTAATACTGCTGAATGGTAAGATAGTAATGGGTAAATCCACTGTACGGTTACCTTAGTTCAGGTAATTTTTAAGAGGGTCACAAAAATTTGGCAGACAGTTGTTCGCAGATCAAGAAACTGTAGCCAGTATTACTGGTTTTTCAACTACAGCAACAATCACTGATTTTTAATTATCACTTCTAAACTAAATGCTCAAACTTTTTACTATAAAGACTGCGTTATCTGCTCTAGTTCTTATCAGTATTGTGTTTTTTTGTTTCAGGTAAGTGTTCGCGGTACTGCAGTAAGAATTGTTCTGTTGGTGACACGATGGTAAGTAAGGCTTCCGACAATGCTCCGTCAACGAAGTTGTTGTTACAATTCTATACTTCCTCAATCCTGCATATTCATATTTTGGTAATTGTCAATATAGTAGTGTAATGCAATATGCATATCATAAGGTACATTGGGTTAGTCACATAGTTTCCATTGTGAAGTGTTTGTAGTAACAATGGAAAGAGTCTTATTGGTTAGCGAACTCAATATTCCCAACAAATTCCTCCCATCAATCTCAACGGTTGGTTCTTGAACCTAACAAAAGTTGAATTATTTAAATACATCGGGAACAAGCTTAATGTTACTTAACTTCCATTTTCCTATAGTCACATCAATCTGTTTACTGAATAAACCCAAATTTTCTCACTAAACGCAACATCTTTGAGGAAAACGTAAAACACGAACTTGTGTTTACTCAAAATAAAAATAAAACGAAATTCTAACTATTATAATCCTTTCTATACATTAACAGACACGAATGAGAATAATTAAAACTCATAGAATGGCAGGAACAAAAAATTGTGAGAAGAACTAGTCTATAACCCAAAGCAAGACAACTTCATGAAATGTAGCAGATGCTATAAAAATTACACTTATGATTCTTAAAGCGCATTTTATTAATTATAAAAATGGGATCAGAAGTAGCAGAAGACGTAAGAGAAGTCTATTATTCAGGAAGTGGAAGTAAAGTTGATGACCGAAGCTAGAACAATGTTAGAATCATCATAACACTAATAAAAAGAGCCTTCTTGATAAAGAAAAAACTTTGAGATTCACTCACTGATCTAGAATTAAAATAATAATAATAAAAAAATTCTAAGACTGTTTTTATGGATGACATCACTTTGTGTGAACTTTCAGAAAACTAGATAGAAGGAAAATTGAAGCAATTGTACTTGATAGTATAGAACATAGGTCTCCTACCCTTTTGCCCGCTGCTCTTTTCAAATAAAGCATTTCTCACCGAGCCCTTTCCTAAAAATATTACTCACCACCCCTTTTTCAGAAAAAATAATTACACTGACTTCTTTTGTTGCAGTAAACAATGTAACCCACAGTGCTCCAACTTTATTGGCTGAAAACCCACTTTTTGAAACAGTGATTTGATAGCGTGACTCATAGGTGAAGTGTATAATACCATATATAGAAAAACAAGGATAGATTTCTAGAATGACAGATTTCAAAAATCACAATATTAAAAGACATTAACAATATTGGTGTCTTGTTCACAGTTTCATCAAGAAACACGTAACACGAAAAAAATATTTATAAGAGACATGGGCGTATCCAGTGAGGGGTAGGGGGGGGGGGGGGTTCTGCTGCCCCTCCCTAGAAGAAAAATCAAGTTGCCTCCAGTATGCTTCTACGAGTGAAAACTGGCTCAGGAGCACTATGGGAGAGGAAAGAGTGACTGGATTATGCCTGATGAGTGTGCATCGAAATTTCGTGACAGAACACCTTGGGATATTGACAAATAAAGTTACTGAAACATTTTCTGAGAATCTGAGACGATCAATGTCTACATAAGAAACTATAATTGAGTTACGATCTTAACTAACTACATAGTAGTCCTTGGATTAAGTAGTTGTATTACTATGTTGATCAATAATAAAAATAGTTTCCTCGATAGTTTTGAGTTTCAGTTTGTAATAAATCGTCATGATTCAGTCCGCCACTTCCTTGAAAAAAGACGAGTTGCCCCCCCCCCCTAGTTCAGATCTAGCCCCCCACCCCACCCCTAGTTCTGATCCTGGATACGCCCTAGATAAGAGAGCTAAGTTAGGTTCAGTGACACTAATTATTCAATATTTCCTGCCTTATTTGTCATAAGCAATCTTAAATCGCCCGTCCCAAAATCGGCAATTTGTTTCTTTTCTTAGCTAATAAATTGCTGGCTGCGCTAAATCCTCTTAATACAAATGCAATTAAAAACTTTTCTGATGTAGCTCTTAAATCTGGTTATAATATTGAAAAGCAGGGTGCGGCATTTGGTCCTTAACTACCCCTTAATTTGCCTTGGACCAGAAATGCCCCATTGATCTCTTCAGTGTCCATCGGCGGGTCGTAATCCCCGCTGGGAGACATTGAGTAAAGAAGTGCATGGGTAAGGTATTACAGGAACATGTTTCGGAGGAAAGAAGTTTAGGGAAGAGTCTCACAGAAAGAAGACACGGGATGTTGGGTCACATTTTAAGACACTCGGTAGTGGTTAATTTGTTGACGGAGAGCACATTACAAAGAATAGTTTGTAGAGGAACAATAATAAGAACAAATGAAGCAGATAATTTAGGTAATTAGTGTCGAGATTGGTGGGTGAGCGGTTAACGCTCTGATCTCGCATTCCGGAGGATTCCTGTTCGAATCCCCGTCTATTTGGGTTTTCTATGGTTTCCCCAAATCACTCCAGGCGAATGCAGGGTTGATTCCTTCAAAAGGCCATGGCCGAATTCCTTCCCGTTCCTTGCCACCAGTCATTTTTCGCCTCTAATGACCTCGACGTCGACGATGCGTAAAGCCTTAAGCAAAAAAAACGCTAATTGTTATGTGCGGATTAGGAGATTGGAGGGATGTAGTAAATAAATTGAGAATTACACCGATGGAGGCGATAAAGTGAATGCAGAATAATAATAATAATAATAATAATAATAAGGAAATATAATACCCAATCATGGAGTGATGTTACAAGACACAGCTGTACAGGTACTCCCCCCAAACGCTGGCATTTGCTAATTTGTGCTAAATGGTCGACGTGTTCCGGGCACGAACTCGCGATATTAGAGCCGACTGCAGTCACAGGTGGCAAAGTGTCGGCGACACGGTTGACGAGGGAGGGGGCGATAGCCAGTGGGAGGGGGTGGGGGGAGCAGGAGTTAATTACTGCGATAGCGATCCGCAGAGGAGACGCGGCCCTAATGAAAGAAGAGGCGCGCTGGCCAGGGATTAATGACGCGACAGCGCGGGCGCTGCGCCTGATAGCGGTCCAGGTAATATGCATGCGCCATCTGATCCGCAAACGAGCTGGCTTTATGTGGCGATAGCGGACCAGCTCGCGCTAAACGAGCGCTCGCCACGGTGACGGCCAAACACCCCGCGCCGCCAAATTATACGACAAGTGTGACGGCGAATTACTGCCCTGCGTGTATTGTCAATTACCAACCAAATGGCTGGTGGCACGTCCAAGCGCGACACCGCCCTGTCTTAAGCGAGTTTAGAGAAACTCTAAGAAAAACCTTAAGATTGACATGTTGTCGATTTATTAGCACGACTGGATCTCCTTTCTTTTCCATTACCGAACGTGGTGGGTGGGCGGTTACGTTCTGGCCTCGCATTTGGGAAAAGGTGGGTTCGAATCCCGGTCCGTCCATCCAGACATGGGTTTTCCATGGTTTCCCCAAGTCACTCCAGGTGAAAGCCAGGATGGTTCACTGAAAATCTCATGGTTGACTTCCTTCCCGTTCATTGTCCAATGGACGAGGCACAAAGCGCTTAGCAAAAAAGAAAAAAAGAATATCGATTTATGGATTTTATTTACACAGATCGCAGATCCCCAGGGTGCCTTTCTTTTACCGGGAAAGCAAAGTGATCTGCCCTACTTCCTTCCAAGACTACGTGTTTTGTGCCATGTGGTTCTTCACCTCGATTTTAATGAAGCACAGGATCCTGTACATGCGGGACCTTTGCTAAAACGCTGCTTAAAAAGAAACTGAGGAAGAAGGTACGGAATATCCAGAGGATATCTGATGCAAAAACCTATAGATGATGATGAGTCTTTAACGATGGTACTTACTATCAAAAAACCTTTTGTAGCCTTGTGAAGGTTGTATCCGTTCTTAGGTCTCTTCGCCGATACGTCATTAAAGAGCTATAAAATATATCAAGAACTTTTCTCTCCAGGTTGGCCAGATAATTTCGTTATACGAGGTGGAAAGACGAAAACGATGAATGACGAGAAGAAGCGATGAAGAGGACAGGGAACGACAGATTTTGGGTGAACCATTCGCCCACATTTCACATTGCAGTGATGGGTTACTAGAGACAAAGAAAATGCCATTGTCTATTAGTTCTAGCTACCCATATTCAGGTTTTTGCTGTTTGTGGAGATGGAGAAACAAATTAGAATGCCTAGCAATCAGAAAATCGTTAGTAGGATTTCAAAGACGTGAAGATAAACGAAATATAAAATAATATCCAATAGAGTAAGTCTTAAAACTAAAACGTCCATTTGCTTTAGTGACTGAAACTGTACACTTCAGGCTCGCTTAAACAACGGTAATCAGTGACTGTTGAAACCAGGAGAGCTGGGAAACTGCGAAGAGACATCTTATTCAAGCTTAGCCTGAGAAAAGATTTAACACTTGCGTAAACATATACGTCCATTCTCTTTTAACAAGGATCAAGATTCCTGAATGTTAAAAAAAGCCCAATTGAAAATTAATTTCACTGTTAGTAATGAACCGCTTAATAAAACAAAAACATTGTTTGATAATAATGATGATATTAAAATTAGAACAGAAAACCTGAAATTTGTTTTTCCTGCTAGATATAAACTTGAAAAATTATTGATAATTTTAATACTAATGTAGAAAATCTAGTTTTTTTTTTTTTAGATATTGGTTCTTCGACAGCAGGATTTACAGATTGCTTATAAACTTCTCACTGACTATTTACTCTTAGATTCGCAAAAGGAACTGACGTAGGTCAAAATATTTTTTATGCCAAGTACCTACCTAACTCTTCACCCCATGACATGTTTTACTAATGATGAGCTATAACAGGCAGCTGTTGCCGTATGAGCACACGACTTAGAGAAGCGGACAGGACAGGAGGAGAGTAAGTAACAATCACTTCATTCCTTTCAAGAATCCGACAAAGATTCGGTTATCTTTTTTTAACCTTGGTTAATTCGACATGCTTACATATTTATATTTGGAAGAATAACTTAAGTTAATGAAACAAGTCAATTAATGAGAATATTCCTGCTTAATCTACTTTTCCTCCATAGACCGTAGGTTAACGGAAAATTATATTGTCGGTGAAATATTGTGCCCCTAGAATAAATAATCAACAGACTCTGCATTTACATGATGCGTTTCTAGTAGCGTGGTTGAATCTAAGGTCTACTTGTGAGCTATTTCCTTATCCAGTTCCATTTTGTTTCCGACAGTGAGTTTCAATTGTCATCGATTTGTTTGGAGCTCTCGAAAACAGAACCAGTAGCTTAGATGAAAATTACTTCATCACAAGTGCTTTATATATATGTTGCTCTCACCATCCTATATCCTTACAGGAATTCAAACATTCACTTACAATCTGAAACAACCAGCTACTGTGCATATGACTGACATAAAATTTATGTCGATATACGGGCTACAAATTGCGAAGTTTCTGCGAAATGAGAATTTCTCATCAACGAATCAGATTATAAGTTTTTATCTTGCACAAGGACATCACGTATCTGAAAGCTGTTCTGTTTCAAGGATATCGCAAATAGTAATAATATTTTTTCGCTTGCTCAAGAAGTCTGGTACATAATTTGTTTATTGGCCTCATTTTTATATCTGATGGCATTGTTTTATGATTAGACATCAAAAAGATGAGATAAATGTAATTTCATTGACCCACTTTTACAAGTACTTGCGCAGATCTGATAGGAAAAAGATAAAGTCTAATTAACAATACAATTCACTGCATTGTATTGTACGGAAAATAAATTTAAAAAAACCGGGAAAAATTTATTTGTTAAAAACTGGATTTTATCATATCCTTTTATTCACAGTAAATAAAGATGCAATATTTACCAAACATCAATTGTCTCATAGCTTAAATTTTGTTGTGAGTAAAAGCCACATAATTGTCATGATAGTAATTTATTGCGTTTATTTTGAGTTTTTTACTGTTCCTTGACATCAGATTTCATCTTTCTAAAGTCGGTAGCATTAACAACGTCAAGCAAATCTCTCCGTCTATTTCATTCGGATCTGAAATAACATGCTAATACATACCGGACGGCGGAATATCTGCATCGCCTTACGAATAAAGTTATAACTTTTTGAGAAATTTTATTTTTCTACTTATTTCCTCAGTTATTATAAACAATTATGTAGAAAATTTGTAATAAAACTCAAAATTACTTCCACGTAACATGTAATCACTCTGATTACTGCATGCGATAACATAAACATCAAAAATGATGTTGGTAGTTCGTGGAAGCAATGTAAAACCAGATACGTGACACCATAATTAAAGAATTAGGAGGCGATGCGTAGAAAGAGAAGCAAAAGGTCACTTCTGACTCAATATGCTAATTGATGTGACTGTGACTTGAAATTAAAACATAATCTCCGATATAGTGAATTGTATTTAAAAAATTTCGCACTATTTTGATATCAATTCTTTGACGAGTTATTTCTCGTCTGTCAGATTAAGTCTTGTCTGTTACACTTTTAGAAGATTTGCAAGCAAATAAAAATGAGGGAAGCACGTAAGTTGCTTGAAGTTGAAATACCAGAAAAACTTAAGGAAGTTTGTACAAAAAACTTAAAAAATTACAACTTTTTAAAATCTTGGATGAAAAAAAAAGTAAAAAAAATAAGTAATAAAGAATTATGTATGGAAACTGAAAAGCTATCAGTTATTAACAGAAAAAAATAGATTGCTTATTTATACATACTTTGTGCAAATATTGAAAAATGTTATTTTTTAAAATAAAAATCTTCTCTTAAAAATAGTTGGTTTACTGTAGATGAACTAGATATGGAGGAATCTTAAGGAGGAAGAAATTTTCAACAGGTTCGTAAGTCGAAAAAGGTCATGGAATTTGCGGGTTTCCAGGCGAAATTACAGATACAAATAAAAACGTTTTGTTCAACATTTTACGCTTTTAGCAGGCGTCATATTAATCAAATATTCCACTTACTTTTTTCGGGGATCGCACTGCTTTGATTGATGGATTAGTACCGACGTTTCGGCGCCCAACCTGGTGTAAAACAACTAGCTCAGCGACGGAGTTGTGTGAAAACCATCACAAGTGATATTTCGATTCTGGAAACCCTGATGAAGGCACCTGGCTGGACGCCGAAACGTCAGTACTAATCCATCAATCAGAGCAGTGCGATCCCCGAAAAAAGTAATTGGAATATTTGATTAAAAACGGTTTGGTTAGAAACGACACTCTGAGAAGACGAAGAAATATTGGGGATAAAAAAAAGGAAATAAAGATAACCAAATAAAAAAGAGCAAAGTTGTGTAGTAGTGCAAGAAAATATAAAATCGTAAAATTATTGATAAAATGTGCTAAAACATTTCTGATAGAGGCGAACTTGGTTTGATTACATAGTTTTGACTGTGCGGTGGTTTGAAAGCGACAGCAGTGTATGAGTTTTTGGGGCAGTGTTTATCGGGCGCCAAGGCAGTGCGGGAGGCTTCTCGGGCCGTATCTCTGCCGGCCGATTTAGCCGACACCGCCGCGGCGCGAGGGCTCCGCATTTATCAGAGTCCGCCACTCCTAATAAAGCTTTTGGCAACTCGTAGGGTGAGGCCACAGCGGTCAGCAGAACTCGACGTCACACCCACAACTCCATCTTCGGTTCGCGAGCGGGAGGCTACTAAATCATTTTGATCTGTGGTCAGCTTCGGAGAGTTGACAACGTAAAACGAAAGCACAAAGATCACTGTTTCCTCTCTGATCTCTACGAAATGTATATTACGCTAGTATTTAAAACAAATAACTGTTAAAACAGGTATTATTCTTGATTGCGTAGACATCCATGTTGTCTTGGCTGTCTGGGTGGAACCACTTCAGTTTATTGAAACGTGACGTTTCAGCCATCATTCTGTGACTTTCATCAGAGGACTACCATGCCTCGAATAGCTGCTGCTTATAAATGGTTTCAGGAGCCGCGTTTGTACTGTCGTCACATGGCCGGTCAACAGGCATTATTCTTGTCTATTTGTTTCCTATTCTCATCGCTATAATGTACTAACAGGAAGGTCCTAAATTAATAAAAAGCTATCGAACTTCTAGCCTCCTCAAAATTTAACAATTTTATGAAATTTCAGAGTTTCCGGTAGCGGAAAACAGCACCCAGGAAGGTATACGTTTAAGTTTGTAAGAAGAAGAAACTATTCTAGCTCAGGCCAAAGTTTTTTGGGTTAGTATCATGTCGGAAGCCATTGAGATTAGAACTGATACCAAGCCACCAGACAAATCTATAAAGTTCATGGTGTACCATTTGTTGCACTATAGTAGGAGAAGATATGTGACTTCCTTTCTCTCAAGTATTTAGGTTATAATACAGGGCGTTCGCCGGGAAACGCTACCCTCCCAGTCTGTTGCCGTCGGCAACTTGCTCGGACAGTGGGGCCAGCAATTCCCGCCACACGGCGCCGTGAGTCACCGCACTGTTTAACACCTCCGCTGCCCCAACAGTGTTGTGAATAAACGTTTCTTTAAGGTTTGGCTGGTTTGGGGCTTCATACTCTTACTAATCTGTACCGTGTTTGAGTGTGAGTAAAATTATGGTTCGTTACAGTTTGCAACAAAGAATATTTCTCTACGATACATATGTGAAGAAGAAGTCGTTTAAAAAGTGTCGCAGTACATTTCGTCGCGAATATCCTGGCGCTTTACGGCCAGCTAAATCAACAATTCTGCATCTGGTTAAAAAAGTAAGAGAAACGGGTTCATTTTTTAACAAAAAGAGACTGTCGGTCAATCGTATTCTCACAGAGGAGAAAATTGACGATATCGCTTTTCGACTAGAACAGTCACCCAAAAAATCATTAAGTCAGTTAGGGCAGCAGGCAGGCGTATCTAAGACGTCAGCTTGGAAAGTAACGAAGCTAAAATTACAGAAATAGACCAGGGGCCTAGGATTAGATTTTGCAACTGGTACCTGCAGGGTGTCCACGATGGCACTGTTGATCCGCAACTGATGTCACATTTAAATGCTTAGCACATACAAGTTTATGAAGCGTAATTATTATGAAATAGTCCGCGGCCGACGGTAGAACAATGCCGGAAGCTGAACGCTCGCTCGCCGGGAGCAGTTTCTTCCTTGTAGCGCTAACAGTGGGTAGCGTTTCCCGGCGAACGCCCTGTATTTACTATTTGCTTTATAGATTTTTTTTCATGTTTAGCTATAAACATATTTAAGCTTCTTCGGTAGTTCTCTTTAGTAGTCCCCTCCCGGAAATCTGGATCGATGACTGTTCCTGCATATTTTACTGAAGAGCTTTCCATCATGCTGTCGACTCTTGGTAACCTCTAATGCAGTGATTTTCGTTTTATTTCTATAATCGCCTTTAGGTACGGTTTCTCACGACAATAGCTAGAGTGTGCTATCATCTA
Organism: Vandiemenella viatica; assembly: GCA_031002005.1. NCBI lineage: Eukaryota > Metazoa > Arthropoda > Insecta > Orthoptera > Morabidae > Vandiemenella > Vandiemenella viatica. The sequence goes on along the minus strand of JARYHS010009186.1, from coordinate 216,368,207 downwards.
CTCGTCCATCCGCACTCCCAAGAGGTCATTGGCGCTATGTAGACGTGGTATTCCAATCCTGAAACGTATTCGATGCCTGTATTTATTTTTTTTTTTTTTTTCAGATAGCTGTGAATGAGTGGTAACGAAAGACAATGGCCAAATTCCTTCCCGTTCCTTGTCCCCAGTTCTAACGATCTCGACGTCGGAGAGACGTAAAGCCATAAGTAAAAAAAGTATAATTATCCCATTGTTATCCCTACTCTATCACTTGTAGGTTTGTAGGTGACCTTCAGGATGTTTTCTCCTCGTACCTAAGTACCACTATCACATTTCTTGGGATCTGAAGTACTTGTGATTAATCTGACATTGTTCAGTGCCACGATAATTTGGTGAAAAAAAAAAAAAAAAAAAAAAAAAAAAAAAAAAAAAAAAAAAAAAATTGGAAGGGTGACGGAAGGGAAAAGTTGTCGAGGAAATGTCAAAGTGTGTGACATACCCCGTAAGTTACTACGAATAGTGCCCGGGAAGACTTAGCCAGGTTGGCTCCCCTCCCCAACGTGAAAGTATTGGTATTATTGTTAGTTGCGAGGACTATGAAGGTGTGTTTGTTCAGCTTGGAGTGTTGTGGGTGAGTCTCGGCCTATTCAGGTCAACTCTTCGAATGACATCAAGGTATCAGCTAGGTTTTACCTCCACATCCGGCAAACGAATCAAACGAATCAACAGTGTCGTATGCCCTCACTCCATACGAACGGCAGAGATTTTTCGGATTTAATCCAGGATTTTACTATACGCATATTAAGAATTTTTCTTCTCCACCTCTGCTTCGCTACCAGATAAGTTCTGGTGATGAAATTGCTTCCACTACCAGGACTACAACCAGCTAACACCACGTCGCGAGTTAGTCACTATCATGTATCATGGCCGGAACTGTCTCCATGTGCCAACAACATATAATAAAAGATGTAATAGGTCCACAATACAGAGTCACCTGAAGTCCTGCCGCAAAGCTACCAACTGACTGAACAAAAAAGAAGTACCAAGATTAAATGCACCTGCAGCAGAAATATAATGTAAAAAAGGATCCAGAGTATACGCTGGCTGCTGGGATAGTACCTAACAGAAAAAATAGATCATAACAATAATAACGGAATAACTTCATACACATTAGTGGAAACCATACAGGATTGGAAGAATAAGACGATATTCACATGATTCCCTTGGGTTAGATGACGTCACTTTAGTCACCGTGTCATCGTGACATTAACGGTGACGTCATGCGCCTGCCCTTCGTCATCCGACTAACTGCGGTCGGAAATGTTACAACAAAATAGAGGTTATAAATGTTATTTAAAAACAATTCTATTTAGTTAAGCCACCGAAAGGAAATTACCTACCATATCACAGAATGAAACGTATGTATTGCGTTTAAATTAACAGATTAATTATTATTTGCTTTTTGTTTCCTTATAAACAGTGATATAGATGTTTTCCAATACTCTCTGTCCAGAAATATGGCCGTTAATTTAAACTAAGAAATATATACCACATTACACAATTTTTAAGGTTATGAGACTTATTTAATAACAACTATGTTTAATTAAGCAACTACTAGGAAATGAGCGGGTAGAGCTGAGTTCATCTCATTATTATAGATGGCTTACAAGGCATTTATATTTGATGTAGATGATTTCGCTATATTCTCTGTCATTGTTTTAGTTACCTTGAAGAAATGAATTGACACTTAGTTCAACAAATCATTTTTGGCGGGCTTAGAAGCTGCGGCCAGAGATATTACTACAAAATCGAGTTTGTAAGCGTTATTTAACAACAATTTTATGCAGTTAAGCAACCTCGAAGAAATGAATTGCTTTGACACTGAAAGAAATGCATATATTGCGGTTAATTATTATTTTTTGTTTGTTCATATTCAGCCGATGTAGATGTTTTCTTATACTCGCTGTCCAGGATCACTGCTACAGTAAACTAAGAACTAAGTACCACTTTTCATCAATTTCAGAGTTAGTAAGTTCAACAAAAAATAATAATATTTCAAATGGTGCTTGCCAGTAATGCTGTGGGTTGTAGACGGCGATTAAGTGGTTATTTGGTGTGTCTGTTTTGTTTGGTTTGTGAACGCGGTGCGGTCGATACGCCTCCTGGCTCCCTCGCTCCTCGTTTCCAGCGTTCCCTCTTTTCGACTCGGCTCGTGGGGTGGAAGCGGCGATAAGGCGCGATAATGTGCGAGCCCGCCGCGCGATAAGGAACTGTTTGGCGTGCCGGCCAGAACATCAGATGGCTATCTCGCTCCCTTCATTAGCATTCGGCGCCGGCTCGGTCGATTTCCCTCCGAACGACCACTCCACGTCGAGAGCGACCCCTCGAAAAACTCGCGACCATGCTTCACTTTCACTTAACGAATTTTAGTTTCCTGCTTTAAAGTATCTCTTACAAAACTTAAACCTACGCTACGAATATTTGCGAGTTGAGTACAACAAACAGGGTAATTTACGTTCAAGAAGAACACAATGAGATTAAACATGGTTTCCTCTTGATCCCATTTGTTAAAGGAAACAATGTAATTTATACTAATCATAATCACTTTTTCTTGCTAGTAATGTCCTCCTATTCATCACTTCTTCTTACTGTCACTCCTGTTTTGCAAAGTTGACTTTTACTCTATAGTTGCCCCTCATTGTTTGCCAGCCGTCCAGTCACTGGTTGCTTTTGGGAATGTAAGTGTCTTCATTAATCTGCGAACGGTTTTAGTTGCAAGACAGGAGGAGGATGAGGAGGGTCGTGGGAGTGTACGGGCGTATACTGGCGATGAGGCATGGAAAGATATTGGAGTAGATATGAAATGTAATGCATGGTAGGGAAAAGATGACCATGACCACAAGCTGGCACTCGATTTCAGGCATAAGGGTGTGGGAACATTCTCTTTTTTAGGTAATGGGTCAGGTATTGGAATGAGTTACCAAGAGAAATGAAGAATAATTTACCGAAAACATTGAAAGAATTTAAAGAGAAAATTTGTAGAGGGCAACTGTAGGTGGGTGCAGGATAGGGAGAAGTTGGGTGTGTAGGGAAATTGCCACCGGAGCCTGTGCTCCATTGCAATTAAATTAAATTTATGACTGCATTCCGTTCAGTTAACAAAGGCGGGTCAAGGCTACTTTGCTCTATCCCCACTCAGGAAAGTGTGGCCGCTGGCAATTTTGTCACTCGGCTGCATGGACACAGTGGTCTGCTTGGAGGAGTAGGTAATGTGAGGAAGTGGTGATGTGAAGAGAGGGGCAAAAGGAACATGACCTTGAACCGCCAATTTAAAGTGAACAGGGTAAATTGTTAGTATAGTGTGTATTTGTTCATTACCACTTCGTAGACTACATAAATAGAAACGAGATGTCATTTTATACACATCCCATAACTTACTGCAAGTTATCGTAGAATCCCCTACTTTTTATGTTATATCTAGAAATTATTATTTACTAACCTGGTTCCTCGGTGGAGGAAACCGTTGAACTATTAGCCAGAGTAGGAGTTAACGCTCTGGCCTCGCGTTAGAAGGGTCACACCTAGAGTGAGATTGTAGTAATGGGTGTTTTTAACTGAGTTTTGTGTTTCTTGCGACGATGTTAATACTCGTAAAAATCACAGAATGGTCTGATTTCATAATGTCTGTAACAAGTCTTAACCGTCGTACTGGAAAAAATCAAAAGAAATGGAATCTCATCCTGCATCAGGTAGTGGCCGAGCAGCATTTTCGGTTGTTGCCAAAGTATTACAACGCGTTAATTGGACGTTCAATTAATGATTCCAAAAAGTAGTAGAATTAAACTCAAATTAACTAACCTATCTGACTGATCTTAGGCGGGAACGTTAGTTCTTAATATGGATCGCAGATAGTCTAATAAGTAGCTTTAATACAAAATCAAGTCAAAAAAATCCGGATTCTACTCACTTTGGAAGCTAACATGTGTTAACCACTTCCATATGTATAACAGTTACAACGGACGCTTTGTCAAACAGTTATTTACAATCCTTATTACCACCCCTTGCCAAAATCCGTAGAGTAGGAAATTAAAAATCGGAAACCATGTAAATAGTAATAAAAGGTTCAAAGATTATTTTAATATAGGGAAAATTTAGTTATTTGTTTACAAGCAGATTATTTTTTATGGATACTGCAGAACGTACGAAAGTTTCGAAAACGCTACCAGCATGTAAGAATCTTTAGTCATAAGAAGCAAATTTTGAGCACATTTTACTGGCAACTGTCCGACGGAATATAGAAGAGAGTTGTCTCTGCTATTGACGCAGGACTCAACGAAAAAACCAAGAAGACGAGATAAACTGCGCAAAAGTATCAATATTTGTCTTTCACTCGAGTATTCAGGGAATCGAAGGAAGAAGGTGCAGGTAAGTCTATGTATGCAACATGTATCATAGTGTAACGTGGTAGTCCAAAGACTACGTGCAAATTTATACATTACATATTTTATTATTACTGCAAGCAAGTTTTAGTGAGGCACTTACAATAGCTAAAACTTTAGTTCCGACACAATTGAGCTCCGTTCATGTCAAAGACAAACAGCATTCATATCGTGCCTAAATGATTTTTGAACCAACTTAAGCTCTGAGATAACTCTGCGGGCTTTACATGAGAAGTTATGTGAAAAATATATTTTGACTATCGAATATTTCTTTGTTTATTTCTGTGTTTATCAGAAATTATGAAGACTGAAAGAGGTGATTAATTTCACTGTATTTCAGAATTGGTCTTGAAGAGAGGCCCTTGTAAATACTGTCTAGAGGCTTTCGAAATGTGGCTTTATCGAAAAATGTTGATGAAATCGCCGTCAGATCACGCCACAAATGCTGAAGGGCTCCGAAAAGTTAAAAAGAATATGGAAATATTGACCATCGTGAAAACTCTGAGCTACCTTGGGAAAATCATGAAGAATAATAACCGTTACCGGCTTCTGCAGTGTACTCTACAGGGGAAAATACCAGGAAAGAGAAGAGGTGGCAGGAGATGAACCTCCTGGTTGAATAATCTAAGAACCTGGATCCTCAAGCAACTACCAAGTTGCTTCGAGTTGCGACGAATAGAGGCAGCCAAGATGGATGTCGACATCCGGGACGGATAGGGACCAGAAGAAGAACATGAAGAGGTAATCAGGTTTTCCTTTCGATTAAAGTGGAGTCTGCTTACTGTCTTTATAAGTTAATCTGTTGAGTGAATCTTCCTTCCTGCTTTGGCCATAAGGAACATGTCACTTATCTTTCATTAGACCTCTCCGTCAACTTAAGGTTGAACTAAATACCGTGATAGTTTTCACAGATCAGAAAATTGACATATCTCTCTTTCCAGCCATAGAAAATGTGCTGAATGGAATATCGTTGAAATATAATCTTCACGGGTGTTCAGCCGGATGGTGTCAAAGTAACACGACGTTTCGACAGCAAGCTCGGCTGTCTTCATCAGGTATCGGTGTCTGCTGGCTGTCGTAAGCTGGCTATCACCGCGTCGACCGCAGTCGACTTGCTGTCGAAACGTCGTGTTACTTTGACACCATCCGGATGAACACCCGTGAATATTATATTTCATCACTACGCCGGGAAAGTCTCAACTCACACATGGAATATCGTTGCTGATTGTTATAAAAAATATAGAATAGTCTTGTTTTTGAAAGGGAACAAAGGTCTTGTTTAAATAGGGGTCGTCTTCAAGGACATAGCGTTCCAGATACTAGACTCCTCGCCAGTGTTCCGAGCTTAAGCAGACTTGCGACATGGGTGGTCGTAGGTAACACATAAACCGGTTTCCTGTTGGATCAGACTAACGGTGACTCGTTTTCAGATATAACTAGAATTTCCATTTCGGGGACGGAAACCATCAACTGCATGTTATTAATCAGAGCCCACTGCCGTCGTAACAGTATCTTGTAATCAAAATAAATCTTCCATCTTCATCTCGGTCACATTTAGTGCATCAACATTACTCATACAGGATAATGGCTAGTTCTAACAATTAGTGACAGTTGATTGGCACATTACAGTCCCCATTTTTTGCTGAGTATTCCAGTATCGTGAAGCGTGTAGAATAAAACCCAAATTTCATAAAGCAGAATAGTCCAGTTATTACAGTGTTGTAAGTCAACATATGAAACTTTTCCTTTCATTAATATACCTTTATGTGCATTTTTCTCGTTGACTGGAAAGAGAAGTGTTGAGTAAAATCTGCGATTGACTTTTTTTCTATAAGTATATGTAGCTCTACCACTGTTCCAAGCATAGGAAAACTTACTGAAATTGATTCTGACGGCACGATTCGTTCATAATAATATGTTAAATGTAGTCCTTTTAAAAAAAAGTTAGAGGTATCCAAATAAAATTTCTCTGGCTGAGTCATGGACGAAAATAATAACAGTAAAAAAAAAAAAAAATTAATTTTTTTTTTTTTAAAAATCAGAGGTTCTAGTAAGAATTATTAAATATCTGCATCAGGATTTAGCAGTTAATGATATATGTATTCACAATATCGGTTAATATATAAATTGGAGAATATTAAGTAATTGCATTGGTTTATAGAATTTAAAAGTTGAATTATTATACACTTTGTTCATACATATGCAAATGTTTATAAACGAAAAGTAAGTATCTATACCATTCATGATGACATGAAGACCATTATATCCAGTTTTCTTTAACTGACGAGAATTGTTTGTGCCATTATAAGCAGAAAGGACTTCTCAAAACACCAGCATTCTTTTCTCGGTCGCGAAATACCACTGGACGAACAGCAAGTAACAACAGGTTAGTAGTGGCAATACGATGACGAATAATTATTGGCTGGTACACCAAGTTACACCGAAACTGGAAATAACTTGTGTAGCGAAATTAAAGGTTAATGTTTGGCGACATGTGTCACAAGAACTTAGCAAATATTTGAGCCATACAGAAAAACATAATGTTTCTTTTCATTACTGGTAAATGTTCGATAAATCGTGTTAAATTTTTGAAAAATTGTAACTTCAAGCTAACCTTTTTTCTCACCGTCAGGAAAGCATTGTGTTTGTGGTTTATTGAGCTGATTGGCAGTTTAGTAGATGAGGCCTCTTCTTGAAAGTATATAGTCCTGGCTTCGAATCCCGATATGGTCTTTGTTCACACGTGTACGTGTACGTTAGAAAGGTCCATGATTCGGATTCCACGTTAATCTAAAGTTCCAACCCAAAAGAGGTAGAATGTGAGTCAAATCGAAAACATAGCATCTCATAAGACCATTCGATTTTACCATTCCAATACGAAATCGTTGGAAGCGTTATCAAATGAATTTGAAAACTGGATAATGCAGAAAAATATCATGTTGCCGTTGATGTAGAAAAATTGAACTCAGTTTGGCAGAGAAATTTTTGATAATGTTCTCAAAAATAATTATTTTATTGCCGCTTTTTCGTAAATCGCGTTTTACTTACTCTTTTTACATAACATGACCTATAACATTACCTACTAAATTCTGTACACAAGAATTTAGGGTACGTATAAAACTACTAGCATAACTGTTATTCCTACTAATGTAGTTCTTTATATATACTAGGTGGCCCGTACAAAAATTACGCGAATGATACGCGATGAATAGCGAGGTTGGTGGTTTGTAGAAGGATGAGAGAAGAAACGGCTCATTTGTAGCAATTGTTTGTCAACTGAAATAGGTACGTAGCTAAACATTCCCACGACGTCTTGTAACGAAGGCGGGACGGGACGGGAAGAATACTCAGCAACACGCCATGGGAACAGGGTCGCCTCTGCTAGCGGAGACGAGACGGTAAACATCACAGGCGTGCGTAGTGGAGCACTGTTGCCATCGGTCTGCAGCAGCGGTGCGCACCACTTCTGTTCCTGTAAAGTGCTCTGTGCCAAAACGACACTAGGCAACGTGGTGGGGAGGTGGCGGCGAGGTAAGCGAGGGCTAACCTGTGGCGCGCGCTCGTCCCTACACTGAGGTAACGTCCCGTCCCACCTTCGTTACAAGACGTCGTGGGAACGTGGCTTTACGAAGCAATTAGGAACGAAGAAATATCCCCCCCCCCAAAAAAAAAAAATAAACCGTAAAGCTCCTTACTCCATAGTTTATCAATATCTTTGTGATATTTAGTGTTGCTATCTAACGGTAATCAGTTCACTACTCATCAACGCCAGCGTACCCTAGCAGCTTGACTCTGAACTATCGCATACCCGTGACCTTGGTTGTTCATAATTTTGCATTTGCAGATTAAATTTTTAAAAATTCCTGTCTTAATTAATGATGCTATCAGAGTAACTTAATCTTTAAAATGATACCTCACTTATCGTTTTTTAAGGTATGAAGGGAGAAAGATTGCTCGTCACACACACACACATCTTTTAGAAATAATACGAGTATATATGAGTATGACTACTATTAAGTCTGCTAAATTTAATACACAAAAGAATGCTGCCTGTAGTAAATCTGTCTGCGCAAGCTTTCAGAGATCATCTCTGAGTTAGGGTAATGTTTCACGGCGCTTCTAAATTGGAATTTGGCTCTCCCGTTGACAACAGGAAGAGGGCTCTTAGGGAGCCAATTTCTGCGCTGGCGTTCGCAGCAGACCGCAACAGTTTCAATTGGAACTGCTGTCGCAGGCAGCCTGCGGCGACAGACTCCGATCCCAAATCACTCGCGAAAACCAATGAACTGCGCTCACCAGGGCTGGCGGCCGTTAATTTCGCGCGCGCATGATTTACACCGCAGCGCGACCCGCGTTCTCCGCACTACCTGTGACGGCCTCTGGAATGGAACTATTAAAGGACGGTGCGGTCGCTACACTGACGACCGGCTGATAGCTCTACTCGGACCACCTGCCTCGACTCTGCAGCCCATAAATCAACCCACCTTTCGTAATCCATTTCACAGAAAATTGAGAGCAAATACATTGCCAGCCGGGCCGGCGCTGTATTGAAATGTCTTCATATTTCACGCTCATAAATTGTTAGCCCGTGGCGGGGATACCGTGAGAGGTGCAATCCGCTGCTGTACACTCTCTAGCAAGTCTCTGTAATTGCCGTGTATTCTGCTGTACAAATAGCTGTGTAATGGCTTTTAAATCACGGCTGGAGTTTCCATTTACATAAATCTGTCACGCGAGAGAAGCCGGCTGCCGGCTTTCTTCTGAAATAGATTTTTCGGTGGTAGGCTAGCCACATCGATGTTCCAACTTTACAGTGGTTGTAATTTAGATGTCAGTGGGGCATCGCCCCGGCTAGGATAATTACTGTGCATTGGTACTCCACGTCAACTGTGGTGTTGTGATTACTAATTTTAACTACCAGGTGTTGCTAGACCTCTAATGCAGTCAGAATCGTCGGGAATAAAAATTACAACATACTAGTTTTAATTAAGAGATACAAATGGTAAAAAAATTAGCCCCTATAGTTAAATTCTACAATTAATGATATTTTTTACTCTTAAATGTTCATTTTACCTGTATTTAATTGAAACACACTTTCATAAACCAAATTATTTCATTCTTGAAACACCCTTATATTCTAAAATACACTGTGTAGCAGAAATAAACATAATATTTATCCTCCTGTTATATTCACCCTGTTTACAACCACATCTATGTAATAACAAATCACTCTTATCATGTCAGATGTTTTAACGGTTGACATCGGAAATTCTTCATAACATATCCAGAAATTTAAGCGGTGATTTAGTACGCTTGTTGTGTTTTTATATAACGTTAGCACAAAGGAATAATTAATTAATTGCCAATAATTGTTAGATGATGTAAGAACCTAATAAGTTAGCCACTGTTACCAGAAGTCACCATTTTGTATGTGGTTGGTAAATCACTTTGCCTGTAGTTTCAGGTGTGATGTGTTTAGAACTAACATTTTGAATGATACTAAGTACTGAGGGGTATTCCATTTCTATTTAATTACAAGAAACTTAATAAATATTTTTAAACTCATTTACTGAAATTTTTATGTTAATTTTCCTATAGTTCCGGTACGAAACAGGTGCTCATACCGAGGGTAGTGGATGAGCGGTCACGTTCTGGCCCCGAATTCGGGAGGATGCGGGTTCGAATCCCTATCCGGCCAGTCAGGTTTCTCTAAATCGCTCCAGGTGAATTCCGGTATGGTTCCTTCAAAAGGAATCCCTTACCGTTCCTTACCCTCTGTTGTTTCACGTTTCTAATAACCTCGACGTCGACGGGGCGTAAAGCCATTACTAAATAAATAAAAAATAGAAAGAAATGCTCAACGTGAAGCACCCCGTTGTGAAAAGTTTTTCTTTGTCTGGAAATTATTACTCATAGGTGTGCAGACACACTGATACTAGTACCGTACATTAACTACCAATAATCAATAGAAAAATTTATATACTTCGTTTCATCCTTTTGATCTTTGGAACATCTAAGTAGGACGAATCATGTGTTGGTGAATATATGCTTCGTCAGAGTTTGTTTATTCCCAATATACTTGTGTACACAAGCTTCTGGCAAGGTCAGGATCTAAACATCTTTCACAACAAGAATACATTATAGTATAATTCCGATATGAATTAATTCCATAGCAAGGCCAAGAAATTTAAGTAAGTTAACATTATAAATTACAATAATTTCAATACAAAATGCTATTACACATAGTTCATAACTCATTACGATTATGCAAAGCCTTACTACATAGATAATGGTTTACTTCAGTTTTAAATTCATTTCCAGTCATTATTAATGCTGCTTCCAATAGTTACGGTTTTATTAGTTTTTAAACAAATTTTTCATCGCTTTTCAGATTCAATCCAGCAATATCGCACGTTCTTGAAACAACTGTACTCTGCATCAACAACTTCCCCTTTTTACGATTCAAAACATGTTCGTGGTGGTTGATACCAAACTAGCTGGCTGGCTTCTCGCTTGCGAACTAAATTTTCACCATCCACTACCAAAATTTCGGGAAAGGAGAAATGTTGGTGCACATTTTCTTATCACCAGATGACGTAACAGACACGTGGTTCAAATCCCAGACCTGCTCTCAGAGTGTGTTACGGGACGCTTTAGTATCTTTCCAGAGATTACGCCTGAATAAGAACACCTCCTCTCTCACCCACAACCATCTGCTGATACAATAATACTAACCATAATGAACCATCGGTCATCCTAGTCACAATCATCTCCGGATGCCGCTAACGATTGTTGATAGACACCTCACGTGGTAAGACCATTGGCTGAATATTGTGGTGCAGTATGAGACCACCGAGCGTGGTGGGTGAACGGTTAACTTTCTGGCCTCACATTCGGGAGGACGCGGGTTCGAATTCCCGTCTGGGAATCCAGATTTGGGTTTTCCATGGTTTCCCCAAATCACTTCAGGTGAATGCCGGGATGCTTCCTTCAACGCCATGGCCTATTCCTTCCCGTTCCTTGCCCCAATCCCATCCCACCTCTAATGATCTCGCTGTCGACGAGGCGTAAAGCCCAAGCAAAACAAAAAAGGTATGAGACCCACATTTTGAGTATCAAATACAGGCGTGCAGAGAAGAGCAACTGGATGTGTTTGTGGAAATTATCGCAGGACCCAGTCAGCTACTGATATGATAAAGGAGCTGGATATGCAGTCATTGGAAGACAGGAGGAGTATGAAGAGAGTGCTGGAAATGTACAAGGCAATATGTTGGGGAAAAGGGCTTGGAGGGATATTGGTCGAAGATTTGTGAATAGCGCACTGAAGGGGAAAGATGGTAAGGCTGTCAGGAATTGGAACAAATTATCAAGTGAAGTGATGAATAATTTACCAAAAACGCTGAAGGAATTTACAATTAAAATTCGTATATCGCAAAATTTGATGGAGAGGAATTTAACACTCAAATTATATAACGTAATAAAAAGGGGTAATTAGTTGACAGGGAATTGCCACCGGAGCGTGTGCTCCATCGCAATTAAATTAATAATAATAATAACGATCAGTGACAATTTAACACAGAATTGAGGCACACTATACTGCTGAGAATATCATTGAATAATTTATAAGTTCATGAAGCCTTTTAAATAACTGTTTGCTTTAACCTGTTAAGCAAGGGCAATAGTTGACTTAAAAGATTAAACCGTTCACTTGAAAAAAAAATCCTGACATTGGAACGGGAGTTAAATCAAATAGATGATCACACTGAATACAGTGATGTAAAAATTTTATGATACCAAGATACCGAAATGCTATCATGGAGAGAAAGTTATGTGACAGCTACATCAGCGTTACGAAATTAGGACGCTATAAAAATGAGACAGGAAAATAAAAGTAGAGTGAAGTGAGAAGTGGAGGTAGGCGGTCTATGTGGCCTGTTGCTGTAATGCCCGTCATTACGCAGCCTAGCCTAGCCGCATTAGCATAACAAGTGGCACCGCGCTGGGCGGCCTAGCGCCGAGCCAACACTAATATAACCTGTGGCCCGCCCCCTGCCCGTGTAATTACTCCACTAAACACGCAATCATCGTTATAAAACACGCCGCTGCCTTGTTATTAGCGTAATGAATTGGAGGCTCCACGGGGCCGCTGCGCCGGCCACATCGGCTCTACTCGGCTGCGCTCGACTTCGCTCGACTGTTCAAACTATAACCGAATCCTTACACCGTGTACTAACTAATATCTGAAGACTAATACAGCACCATTGTGAATGCTGACTCTGAGTACACATTCCCTCGGCAGTAAAAGACCGCGCCGGGAAAACTTCAATTATTGTTTATTTCTTATTTCTTTGGTTTTGAGTTGAGTGTTTGTCGTTAGTTTTTGTGCCTTTTCTTAAACAAAAAACCAAACAAATAAAGAACATTATAGCAGAACATCAGAAGTCCAGTTAAAAAAAAAAAATGTTTAAAGAATGTTGTAGTGAACAGGGTCACTCCATAGTTTTTGTTGTGAATCGCAAGGTTTGCTGGAGAGACAGGGTATGCCACCTATTGACGGAGTGTTAAGATGTGTTCTCTCTTTGCATGGCGCTACTCGAACGGTGGGGGTTGATAAGCGGCTGAGATACCCGATTGGCCGTGGGAATTTCGACCGCCAAAATGGAAAAAGGATGCGTCGGTTGCAGAAGAAGAGGACACTGGCCGGCAGGTGGCTGACGAAGCAAGACCTCTGTGTCACCTCTTAGTGGTTGCAGATCAGAAGTTGGTTATGAAGTGAAAAGTGATTAATAGAAGTGATGTAACTGCAGTGATCTCTCTCGCCTTATTAGTGAAGTGGATGAAGCTATGGTGTCAGAAAATGTATGGTTACTTGGAATAGCAATGCAGAATTTTAAACCCCACGCAGCCGCAAAATGGTAGGGACGGATCACGGCAAATGTTTGTGGATCAGTATCCAAGTGCACGCTTCTAGGTGAAGCAATTCGCCAGATAAGAACTTCTCATGACTGTTTTAATTAGAGCTAGTCGGAGAATATAATTTTTGTTGGGGATTAACAGCGAGTAAGCAAATACGCGTATTTAGTCTCATGGAGGGTGGCGCCTAAAGTTCGTAATGTTTGTTAAATTTGATCGTTGTAATTTAAGTACAGTGATAAAATTTCCTGATATGATTAAAGATATTAAATTGTGTATATTTTTGTAAATAAATGTTTAATTATATAACTAATTCTTTGTTCAGAGCGAATCTGATCTATTCCCTGCCAAGATTGAAATACTTATATGCTATCAGTGCAAGAAGTTTTGATATAAAAATTAAAATATTATATTTTCATTTTTTTTGCTATTATAAAACACAGAGACGGTGGGACCGTCACAATATTTGGAGAAAAATTATGAATTGGTTATGAATAATGGGATATTAATACAATCCAGGAGATGGAGGTGCAATTTCAGAAGAGTAGTATTAACGTGACAAGTTCGAGTCAGATTTCGATTTTTCTACGTTTTTACCAAATCACTCCAGGAGAATGGCTCCCTCAAAAGTCAAAGGCTAGGATTTTCCCGCTCCTTGCCCCCGACCTTTTCCATTTTTGATGACATCAACATCGACGAAGCGTAAATCGTTATGGAAATAAAAATTGCAATAAGTAGGCTGGACATTTTGCGAAGTGAGGATACTTGGAAAGCAGTAAATTAGTAAAGTTTACACGATAGAATATAAAGCTCAAAAATCCAATTGCAACGATTCATGGGGAGCATAATCGCTGGAAGTGCGCAAAAGGAATCTGCAGATCAGATGGAACGATGAATCTGAAAGTGATGCCACCATTCCATCCGTTCCAGTCACAGCAGGATGTTGTACTTTACCATATGCATGTCTGGCGGACAGCACAGTAGGATAGACAAGCCACGAAAAAAAATGTAAAAAGCTACCCATAGTATAGTAAGATAATTCAGTCAGACAGAAATTTTAGTTAAAAAAAGTCAGGTAGAAATAATTTAAGGTGTGAAGGAAATATGAGACTATACTCACAATATTTGTGACAGCAAAAAGACAGGACCTAAGTGATTTATAAGGCTGTATTATCTCGTCAGGCATTAATATAATACGTCATAAATAACAATAGAGTAAACTTGGATCTCATCCATTCTATTATATCGATAAGCCATTATTATGCATAGTTTCATCTTTTTTTACCTTGGCCACATTATGAGGAATAATAGCCGTTACGAACTCCAAAAGTCTGTTCTCCAAAATACCAGGAAATAGAAGTGCTGGTGGAAGAAGACCTTCCTGGCTAAAAAATTCTGAAAATATGGACCTCCAAGACAATTACGGAGCTAATCCGAGCATCAACTAGCAGAGACAAGACAGCCAAGATGGTTACCGACATCCGAAACGGATAGGGACCAGAAGAAGAAATCAGTGTTTCACGTACAATACTCTCCTTGAACATATTAAATAGCATTTACATAGTTTCTCTCCTTAAAACAATATTAATTTACACAACTTCACAATTAATTACACAAAAAATATACAAAATCGTAGTTAATGTTCTCTCAGCTTGCTATATACATTTCTTAAAATAACATTTCATTAAAGGTCTGGGTTTGGGAGCCGTTATAGGCTGTTTGGTGAAAGTAACTATAAACAATTTTTGATTGATACAAAATAAACGACTTGACGGTGTTGGTATTGGAGAGTTCTGTGCTAGCCACTCGTGTCGGAGCAGGTATGCAGATGGAAGTGGCTAATAGCCCCGCCGTCCGGGCTTCTGACAGCCGCTCTCCGTCTTAACAAAAGCGGCGATTCCGTTCAGACACAACTCCCCCCACCTTGTAAGAAGAATTATTGTCCGGGGACATTCTACGATAAGCCGATACGTCAAATTGTGAAACCACGTTTACGGGAATCGACGCGCTTATTCATCGGCGGCCCGAGATATTTCTCCGGCGTGGCGGGATATTTATAGGAGCCGAGTGCGGGGACAGGCGAGGCCTAATCGGAGCGGCCGCAGATGGGAGAGCTCCGATGCCCTCGCACTGACATTGGCCCCCCTATCTGCCTGACAGACGTATATAAACGAGATGAGATAATGCGGGCCCGCTCTCAAAACAAGCCTGGCCTCCTCTCCTCCAGATAACGCGCTCTCCGCTCGCCGACACAGATCCCGATCTGTCTGGAAGGACCTCTCTCGGGTGCTCGTTAAAACTGCTGCGCAGTGCCCGGACCAATTCTTGGAAACCGGCATCGCACACCAGCAGCCTCAAAACACCTCTAGCACGTAAAAATACTTAGTCCTATTTATACATTTTCTGTTTCCGTGGCAGAAGTTCAGTCACGATTCTTTGACTCTTCTTCCAGCAGTTTTTACGCAAGTATTTCTAGTATATCTCCTTCAACGTTCCTTAAGCTGACAAAGATTTCGATTATATAGAAACGTGACAAACTGAAGATAAATTAATTCCTTTCTCTTCAGATATACAAAATACGACTAACTTTCAACTTTAAATTATAATCTGTTATTCCTTCAACAAGTAACGCGACAAGCGTAATTTGCATATAGTTGTTTTATGATAGGGGAAAGTCGCGTAGGCTGCGTTCTTAAAATGTTATTGTAAATATGCACCCTGTAGTGTAAAATCAAATACAACTGAGCTGTGTCTTGAGCACCCAGTGAGTGGAGTGTGTTTCGTGGCAGAAGGTTTCGTTGTTCCTGCCAAAATTCGTTGGAGACTATTGAATATGATGCGTCAAATAAGAGCATAGTAACGCTTGCTCGAAAAATCCAAAATGGCGAAATTTGAACATCTTCACCACATAAGAAATGTGGAGAGGACACGCAAAAAAATAAAGGTAGTAGAAAGGGCGAAGCCAAAAATTAAAAAGGTAAAGGCGCTACAGAGACATTGAATACAAATAAAAGTATTCAAATTTTTTCAGAAGCAAAACAAGTAAAACAGACCTAATGCATCGTACGTGGAGAAATTTTTGAAGAATACTGCATTCAGTGACATGAAGCATAGATAGGGCCCATGAAGATTGTGCTTATATAGATTCTTCAGATATTCATTATTATTGTGATTTTTGTAAGGCCAAAAAACGATTAGGCCACCATTTATTACTGTGTTTAAGATTAAAATAAAGATAGAAAATGTGTTTATTTTATTTTTATTTGCAAGTAATTTTAAGTGTCCGGGGCTACCCGAACTTCCCTATAGTTCGATGCAAGGAATTTTTTAGAGTTTTGCTTCATCATATGAGATACGTCAGAAAGTTCTGTGGTTTGGATCCCATCTTATACTGTAGGACCAGCGTCGACAGAAGCAAAAAGCGTTGCAAATTCGAGGCCTGATGTAGTTAGAGTTGACGCAGACTTCATCACTTGGAGTCAATATATGAAGGCAGTGTTCATCCACAGTAGTAGATATAAGTAGGTCTCATTAGATGACTTTTTCAAAATGTTGCGTGGGAGCCTGATTTGGTTCGAAAAAATTGTTTTTCCTGTTAGAAATTTACTGTTATGATACATTACTATAAAGCATGGTACTCGTCACATAACAGTCTCTTGCTTTTTGCTTATGGCTTTACGCCTCGTCGACGGTGAGATCATTAGAAGCGAGAAAGAACTGCGGACAAGGAACAGGAAGGAATCTGGTCAGGAAGTTTTGAAGAAAACATCCCAATTGGCCTGGAGTGATTTCTACTTGTGTTGTATTTTCCGAAAAGTTTTTCATTTGAATAAAGTATATCCTGATTTGTAATCCTGGTTCAGCCTATCGGTAGGCATGGATGTATCTAGACCTAATTTATTTCTAAGGAGATACGGATGTACTGGATACACATACCGTTTAATATAACACCATCAAAAAAAATCTGTCTTTGGCTTTGTCTCAGATTCCAGCGATGAGACGAAGGACACCAAAAGCAGAAGCCAGGAGTAAACAGACGAGTTGAATCATCGGAAACTCGATAAACGTTTTGTGTCTTCAGGAAGATTGAAAGCGACTGGTTATTATGAATGGTAGTCATCGTACGGGAGCTGGTAAACCCCTCAGTGATAATGTGTCTAATTTTCATTCTTTCCTGCTTCAATCCGTGCATCCATGCGTGTTTCTGAGAACACATTAGCTGACCGTTTACTTTACCTATGCGTTTATCAGAAATGTTCTGTGGTTTGGATTCGACGTTAAGCTGAAGGTCCAGCAGTAAAATAAGAGAGTTTTACTGCGACCTGAAATTTTTCACCCTATAGTTAAGTGCCGAGGTATCTGTTATTACCACCCCTGACGACTTCATTTGCATTTGATATTTTCGGTACTGCATTTACATCAGTGCAATTACACAATGAACGACGATCTATATTTTACAGATTTTTATTATTATTATTCAGTGTCCCTTAAAAACTGTATGAGTACTCGGAATCTGCGGGTGCGATAACCACTGACTTTCACATGCAGATGAACAAGTCGTTAAGTTTACCTTGTTGAAATCAATTTCTTTTGAAACCACGACACCACAAATTGAACAGAACAGCTCACGTGGCCGATAGGTAATTGGTATTAATTTTTGACTGGCGTGAATTCACAGATAACCTTTTTTTGGAATTGCGTTATTGCGTATGAAGCCACCGGGATTAATTGTTGTGGTCGACTGCCGCTGCGAACTGCGATACTGGCCTCACGGGATCACTCTGCGGTCCGCTGCGTTGAGCCGCTGGCGCCGGGCCGATACAGCGCAAACACAGTACCATCACCCTGTAGCTCAACTGTATTTGTGAAATATACCATGTTTTCGTTTTCGTCAGAGTTCTTTGGAGGTTGCTATTTCACTGGGCTTTCCCATCTTATCCATCGGACTAACTACTTACAAATATCTGCCCCTTTCTCACGTCTCTGCTACTGTCAGATCGGCATCCTCCCCTGCAACGAATATGGCGGAAGGGAGAGGCGATTCTTTCAAATCCCAATCATGCGTCGGGGATGGCTGCTGTGTGGCACGGCAGTTCTGGCTTGGTTCTGGAGGAGGGCATGAGCTCGTTCGAGTACCCCCGACGACGGATCCTAGCGCTAATGAAGCGGCCAGGGATGAGGCGCAACGCCGATACTACAAACTCCATGTCTGATCGGCATTACCTGCGACATCACTTCTGCAACCCAGATCGTGATAGTTTATAGTTTTAACGTCAGAAAAATACGAGGTTCAATCAAAAAGTTCCCGGAATTTCATTGTAACTCTTTATTAACAAAAGATAAGTGCGCATTTACCTAATCTCCTTCATAGATGGCTCCTTCTGAACACACACACTTGCTCCACCGCTCCTGCCATTGCTGGAAACAACGATGAAAATCCTGGTTTGGTATCTTCCGAAGTACAGCCGTCGCTTTGGTTTTGATGTCTCCTACGGTGGCAAAACGGTTACCTTTGAGGCACATTTTCATCTTGGGAAAGAGCCAGAAATCCAATGGCGTCCCGGAAAATGACAAGGAGGATGGTCACTGCATCTCGACAATGCTCCCTCCCATACATCGATTGTTGTGCAGACATGGCTTGCAGAAAAGAACATTCCAGTCCTCCACCAGCCTCCCTATTCACCGGATTTAGCGCCATCGGATTTCTGGCTCTTTCCCAATATGAAAATGGGCCTCAAAGGTAACCGTTTTGCCACCGTAGAAGACACTAAATCAAAGCGATGACTGTACTTCCGAAGATACCAAAACAGGATTTTCATCTTCGTTTCCAGCAATGGCAGAAGCGGTGGAGCAAGTGTGTGTGTTCGAAAGGAGCCTTCTTTGAAGGAGAATAGGTAAATGTGTACTTTTCTTTTGTTGATAAAGAGTTACAATAAAATTCCGGGAACTTTATGACTGCCTCTCGTAGTTGTAACTGGCCAACTGTCAGTTTGATAGTTTATTTTATCGATGTTTTATGTTGCTATGCTACCGACATCTTTTATTGAACTAAAAAGGCTTGTCAGGAACAAAACTTTTTCAAATACACAACAAAATGCTTGTTGTGCCGAACGGGTAATTCACTATGTTTAATATTTTTAGTCACCCCTTACAACCCTTCGCAATCTGTCTCTCTCTGTCGTCTCCCAGCACATTGAGTATTTGCGCCCACTTTAATATTGCTGGACCGAGCGTGGTGGGTAAGCAGTAACGTCCAGACCCCGCATTCGGGAGGGCGTGGGTTACAATCCCCGTCCGGCCATCCAGACTGGGTTTTCCACGGTTTCCCCTAATCACTGAAGGTGAACGCCAGGATGGTTCCTTCAAAGAGTCCAAGGCTGAATCCTTCCCATTCCTTGCCACCATCACTTTCTAGTCTCTAATGATCTCGACGTAGATGAGGAGTAAAAAAAAATAAATGCTGAATGTTGACCCTACATCCTATTCCGCATTTGGCTATTTCATAAGTGCAACTCTCAGTCCTTCAATTTTCAAAGCACTGCTGTAACTATAACTGTCTGAGTCCTCATATTTGTTCGGAACATCTTGACTATCAGCCTTCAACTGCCTGTCCCTCTGCCACGTCTCTGCTATCCCTTGACTTGCATTGCCAGCTTGTCTAGACCTTACGGGATACATGTTTCTACGCCATCAAGCCTGTTTTTCTCTAGCAAGGTGGAGGAACTTACTGGCTGAAGTACCGTGAATACGCACCATACTAATCAAATCCTGTTTCTTGTCAACACTGAGCATGGTGGATGAGATGTGACGCTATGGACTCGCATTCGAGAGGAAGCCGGTTCAAATCCCCGTCAGGCCATCCAGATTTGGGTTTTCCATGATTCCCGAAATCACTCTAGGCAAATTCCTGGATGGTTCCTTCAAAAGGCGATAGCCAAATACCTTCCCATTCCTTGTTGCAAGTTCTTTCTCGCCTCTAATAACCTGAAGGTCAACGAGGCGTTAAGCCATAAGGAAAGAAAAAAAATCATTACCAATAACTATTATCGCCGACCTCGGTAGCGTAGGGGCTACAGTACTAGCACCACGTGTCGAAGGTCGCGGGCATGGTTGTTTAAGTTTTGTGTGTGTTAATGTCGTGTCTGTCCTGTGGTGTCCATACTTAAAAGTTAAAATATACTGGAGAAACTGGTTCACATTGAGCTGGCTGTATGGTCCTATTTGCCGAATACCAGAAAAAAACTACATTATCGTAATAATATCCGAAATGAATTCTCAAACACAGAGCACTAGATTTTCTTAAACTTCGGTATTAGTCTCCAATTAGGATTAATTCAGGCACTTTTAAGGGAGTTATTCTCTTATAAATTCTTGTTGATAGACAGAAAGAACGTATTACGTAAGTGGAAAGAGAAACCACGAATAGCTTAAGCACCCTTTACTTCTTCTAGTAAGAAAGTCATTCTTGCAAGAGTTCTCTGCCATGGTTCATCATTAGGTTACAGAAAGCTATGCGGCACATTACAACAGCAACGCACCTTGGAAAGAGGCCAAAAGCGGAGCTGTGCCGCGGCATTTACAAATAACAGTCGTCACTTAATATATAGGCGAATGCCTTCAGTGTCCCATCTCTGACATCCGTCTCCGTTTGGTCGCTTAGCCAATAAGCGAGCTCGTTACTGTCACCCTGGGTGTTCTCTCCGGAGCCAATTTGTACCCCTATTAGCGCTGATCGTGTGATCCGTGGACCGAATGATAAATAGGAGCGGCCTTCTGCTAAAGCACGTTATCCTTAAAAAAACTACGAACATTAACGGTGCGATATATATCCCTCTTAGTATCAGCCTCAAAAGCATTTTACTTCCATGCTGAGGACGTTTTTCAGTTCTCGGGATTGTATAATATAATTCGTAAAAATTTAAGAATATTTCTTTTATTTTACATTATTTTTAAGAAAGAAATAAATTTATTTTATCCTCTTAGTCAGAAATAATCAACTCTTTATCGTATATGATTCTGACAAATAATAACAGTCTTTGATTTCTATGCTTTTCTTATTCTAGTTACGATTTTGCCAGCTACCTGAATTTTTTTAAAAAAAAAATATTGTAGCATGCACTCGTTTTACAAAGTAAAATACATTTGAAATATGTAATTTTTATTTGTAAATAAAATGATTACGCAAAATAAATAATAAAATAAGGTTACATACTAAACTCACAAATTGGTGTTGAATAATAGCTTTATCCCTGTCTGACGTACCGTATTCAAAAGAGATTCATAGCAGTTGCCATTAAAACCTAATAAAATATAATTTCTACTAGACCTAACTATATTATTCTAACCCCTTAAATCATTGGTATCTGTCAAATTATTATGAACTCTACAGTGCTCGTTAGAGTTATTGCAAGAATCCTGTCAAACGAAATGGAGTAAATGATGTAATAAGAAGGATTCTTCCATACCGAAACGTGATCCAGTCGAAACTTTATAGCTGAGCAAGTAAATACGAAATTTTATTCACAAAAATATAACAGATAAACGACCCAATGTACTTCACGTTACTAATAACAAAGCGCCTCACGCTACTGCAAAGCCTAAAGTTATCTTGAAACCGAAGTGTTGGAAAAAACTATAGTAAACGTCAAAGTGTTTGTTATAACCGATAACCGCGTGTAGGTGATTACTGTTTAAGGTGTTACTTTTCCTTAATAAAATGGAACGGGGAGATTTTTTTTTCTTTCCTCCAGAGTGACAGTTTTATACAACTTTTAACTGATTTAGCAGCTTATTCCTTTAGTTTTGTGTTGAGGTGCATTTTCTTGTAGTATAATAGGCCAAATTAAAACAATAAGGAAGCACAGCTCAACCCCCAGATAAAGAATTAACGTAGTATTTGTATAATTGTAAGGTTGGATGACTGTGAAGGTATGTTTGTTCAGTGTAGAGTGTTATTTGTGAAGTGAACTACACTTAATGGTTCCTTGAGGTTTATTACTATGTACACAAAACACTGGTAAACAATAACAATGTGGTACAGTTAGCGGATGACCGTCGAGAAATTTAGCCTGGTCCTGATCCGGGGTAGAGAGACGGCTTCTACTTCTCGCGAACTTCCGGTGGTCTTCTGTAGTTGAAGCTGGTTCCGCGGTCAGGCCGGAACTGGCGGTGGAGCGGCCGGCTACGCTTATATAGGCGGCCTGGCGCAGGAATTCCGTTGTGTGGTAGTACGGCGACCTCTGTAAGAAATAGTCCCACTTAGCTTCTAGATGATTCTATTTGTTTTCCTGGTTTGTTTTGATGTCTCTGCGCCTGTTTGGAGTCGTATATGTATCCCGGCGTGCAGGCGCGTTGTGTGTGAGGTCTGCCTGGCAGGGGCCTTTACTGGCAGACTGAACATACCTCCCTCCCGGGGGGGGGAGGGGGGGAAGCGATGTCTGCGATGTCTGCGACGTCTGCGAGGTCGTCTGCCGCGGCGCCCTGGAGCAGACTATGAAGGCTACCTCCAGGGGAGTACGGAGCTGTTCCCCTGGCGATGCGTGCCGACCTGCGTCGTGGTGCAGGTTGTGGTGGAGGTACTTGTGGAGCTAACGGCATCGGTGCGTCGGCGTCGATGGCCGGGGGCTGTACGGGGGGCGCTGAAGATGGTCCCCGCAGGTGGTCGAGAGGCTGCGGCTGAAGGGTGTCGGAGCGACCGACAGGTTGTGGCGTCGTTGGTGGCGCTGTAACTGTCCCTGAGCAACAGTTAGACGGCAGGAGTGGTGGAGGTGGCAGGGAAGGAGAGGAAGAAGTGGATGGCCGTGCCGTGGTGGAAGAGGACGATGCCGTGGGGTAGCGGGGACGTAGTTGGTTTCGATGGCGTCGCACTATCCGGCCATCCAGGCTGACGTCGAACAGTTGGCGGCCCCGGGGCCGCTGAATGACCCCCGGAAGCCAACCGGCCCGGGAGCCAAACCCGCGAGCCCAGACTAGGGAGCCCGGGGTGAAACGGAATGGGCCCGAAGGTACCTGTACTTTGGGCGGGGGTAAGAGGAGATGGAGGAGAGTGCGAGGTTGGCGGCCATGTAGCAATTCCGCCGGGCTTTTGGCCCCCACTGGAGTGGTTCGATAGGAACTGAGGAAGAGTGTCAATGCCTCTTCGAGTTTGTGACTTGTGGTGTATTTGGTCATTTGGGTTTTGAATGTTCTGACTAGTCGTTCCGCCTCCCCGTTAGATTGGGGGTGGAAGGGCGGGGTGAGGAGGTGTTGGATATTGTTGGCGGTACAGAAGGATAGGAATTCCCGACTTCGAAATTGCGGTCCGTTATCTGTGACGATAGCGTATGGTAATCCTTCGATGGAAAAGATCTTCGTGAGGGCTGAAATGGTGACCTCTGTAGTGATTGTGGAGCAACGGACGACATATGGGAAGTGGGAAAAGGCATCCGTCACTAGGAGCCACTGGTGGCCTAGGAATGGGCCAGCGAAGTCGAGGTGAATGCGTTCCCAGGGTCCGGACGGTGCCGGCCAGGAAAGGAACTTTTGAGGGGGGCGGGGCAGTTGTTGGGAACAGATGGTACAGCGCCGCACCATCTTCGTGACATCCGTGGTAAGGCCGATCCAGAATACATGGCGTCTGGCAAGGGATTTGGTGCGGGCAGTGTCCTTGGTGGAGAGTTTGGAGGATTGTCGGTTGTAGGGATCTCGGAACGACGACCCTCGGGGTGGAATTTGGTTCTGTGCGGAGGAGCACTCCCTCTACTACTGAGAGCTGGTGGCGGATGGAGTAGTAGAACTTGAGGTCTTGATGATGGCGTGGAGGGGAACGTGTTTGCCACCCGTGTTGGATGTGGTGTCGGATGACACGGAGGAGGGGGTCCTCCCCTGTGGCTGCCGCGACTTTTGAGGCCGTGACTGGAAATGTCTTCAGTGCTTCTTGTATGTCATCGTCGATCTGGAACACCAGAAGTTCCGACTTGTCGAAGGCAAGGTCTGGTCCCTGCGGTAGTCTGGATAAGGCGTCTGCATTGGCATGCCTGGAGGTGGTACGGAAATGCATGGTAAATCTGAACTGGGACAGGAATAGTGCCCAACGCTGGATGCGGTGGGATGTTTTGGTAGGCAGACGTGTGGACGGATCAAATAGTGATAGGAGTGGCTTGTGGTCGGTAATGAGATGAAAAGAAATCCCATATAAAAGGGAATAGAATTTGGAGCAGGCAAAAACAATAGCTAGCGCCTCTTTCTCGATTTGAGAATATTTAAGCTGAGCAGCCGATAGGGCTTTGGAGATGTAGGCTACGGGGCGTTCCGTGCCATCTGGTAATTTATGAGACAGAACTGCCCCCACACCGTAATCGGATGCATCTGTGGCAAGTATCAAGGGGGAGGTTTGGAGTGTATGGCATGAGGCATGCTGCGGACTTGAGCTGCTGTTTAAGGGTGTGGAATGCGGTCTCGCAAGCTGGGGTCCAACGGACGGGACATTCTTGCGACAGAGGTGGTACAGGGGTGCTGCCACTTGTGCTGCTGAGGGTATAAATTTTCTGTAGTATGAAATCTTGCCTAAAAAAGATTTCAACTGATGTAGATCCTGAGGCCAAGGTAAGTTGGAAATAGCGTCCACATAGGAAAATGCTGGGGAGATGCCTTCCTGAGCGATGATGTGACCCAGGTAGGAAATGGATTGTTGAAAAAATTGACACTTGGAAAGGTTGCATTTTAATCCTGCTGCACGGAGGCGGAGGAAGAGTAGGCGGAGGTTGGTCATGTGTTCGGCAGCGGAGGGTCCCGTGACGACTATGTCGTCGAGATAGTTGATGCATCCCGGAATATCCTGGAGAAGTTGTTCGAGATACCGTTGAAAAATCGCTGGAGCACTGGCCAAGCCGAACATGAGCCGGTTGAGTTGGAAGAGGCCAGAGGGAGTGTTGATGACTGTGTATTGTCGGGACTGGATATCCAAAGGGATTTGAAGGTATGCTTCTGCCAGGTCAATTTTTGTAAAGTAGGTACCTCCTGCTAGTTTACGGAAGAGGTCGTTCGGTCTCGGAAGTGGATAGTCGTCTACCAGCAGATGCGGGTTGACGGTGGTCTTAAAGTCACCACAGAGACGTAAGCGGCGTCCTGGCTTCTGAACTATGACCAACGGCGTGGCCCAGGGGCTGAACCGCACCGGCTGGAGGATCCCTTCGTCTTGGAGACGTTGAAGTTCTTCCTGAAGTGGTTGTTGAAGCGCTACGGGTACCTGGCGTGCCCGGAAGTATCGAGGCCGTACGTCCGGCCGGAGTTGGAGTGATGCTTCGAAGTCCTTTGCACAGCCGACGCCTGGTGAGAACAGGTCCTGAAACTCGGTGCAAAGGGCGTCCACTTCAGGAAAAGGAACATGCTGAGATACGAGGTGTATGTTATCCTCAATTGAAAATCCGAATAAGCGGAAAGCGTCCAGTCCAAATAAGTCTGCTGTGAGAGAACTGTTAACTACTAAAAAGGGGACTGAACGATGTACAGACTTATACATGACGTTTGCTGTGAATTGTCCCAGGAGTGCTATTTCCTGTTTGTTGTATGTCAGGAGGCGCTTGGGGGCCAGCGAGAGGGGGGGCGAGCCAATTTGCACATAAGTAGTATAATTAAGCAATGAGACTGCTGCTCCTGTGTCGACTTGTAGGCGCAGGGGCTTGCCATTGACCGTAACGTCAATAAAAAGTTTGGATGCTGTGGAAGTGTCTACCTGATTGATATCCATAGGTGTGCCGCTCAACCTGTCTTGGTAAGACCCTGGGCGGCGAGAGCCGGGATTGGCATTGGTGGTGTTGGTGCGGCAGACGGACGCCAGGTGTCCTTCCTTGCCGCAACGTGAGCATTCAGCCCAACGATCCGGACAATTTTCCCTCTCATGTGCTGAATAACAGGCGGGGCAGGAGGGTAGGCGGAGCGGGCTGCGGCGTCGGCGCTGCGGGATCCGCTGCTGCTGCCGAGACTTGGTGCCCCTGCCGGAACGGGCCGGTTCGATGTCCTTCTGAGGAAGCGGTCCCCGGTTGTGGTGTCGGGAGGAGCGCGACTGGGAGCTCTGGATGGCGGCGACGTCCTGTGTGTCCTCTACGTCGGTTCGGATTGCGGCCACATCCGCCCAGGACTCCAGGCGGCGATCTGCGGCCGTAGATATTTCGAATTTGTAGGCAAGTTCGATGACCTGCTCCAGGGATGGGTCCTCTAACTTGAGGGCGTCATGCCGGAGTGCGGCATCTGGTGCAGCCTGTATGATGTGATCACGCACCATGTCGTCGGCGTAGGATTCGTGGGAACAACGAGTTTGAAACTTACATTTTCTGCTAAGGCCTTGGAGTTCGGCCGCCCACTGGCGATACGTCTGATCGGGCTTCTTCCGGCATTGATAGAATTCGACGCGGGCCGCGACGACATGGTACCGGCGTCTGTAGTATGCATTCAGTGTCGTACAGATGGTCGTGAAGGTGAGGGTGTCGGGGTCTTGTGGCTGAAGTTTGGTGAGCAAGACATACATCTTTGATTGGTTCCAGGAAAGGAAATATGCACGCTGGTCTTCTTCTTTGGATATGTGATGAATTGCAAAGTGTTGTTTTATGCGCTTCTCGTAGGTCTCCCATTCTTCGACGTCGTCGTTGAATGCTGGGAACGGAGGCGGGGCCGTGGGTTGGCGGAGATTCCTGACTTCCGCAATCAGTTGTCTCTGAGATTCGAAGAACTGATGTAGAAGTCCTTGGAGGAACTGTTGCCATTCCGTAGGTGCTGCCCAACCTTGTCGCCACTGAAGTGAACTACACTTAATGGTTCCTTGAGGTTTATTACTATGTACACAAAACACTGGTAAACAATAACAATGTGGTACAGTTAGCGGATGACCGTCGAGAAATTTAGCCTGGTCCTGATCCGGGGTAGAGAGACGGCTTCTACTTCTCGCGAACTTCCGGTGGTCTTCCGTAGTTGAAGCTGGTTCCGCGGTCAGGCCGGAACTGGTGGTGGAGCGGCCGGCTACGCTTATATAGGCGGCCTGGCGCAGGAATTCCGTTGTGTGGTAGTACGGCGACCTCTGTAAGAAATAGTCCCACTTAGCTTCTAGATGATTCTATTTGTTTTCCTGGTTTGTTTTGATGTCTCTGCGCCTGTTTGGAGTCGTATATGTATCCCGGCGTGCAGGCGCGTTGTGTGTGAGGTCTGCCTGGCAGGGGCCTTTACTGGCAGACTGAACAATTTTGTTGTGGATGTGACATGAAAGGTAGTAGTGGTCCATTCAGACGTACTCTTCCAAGAACCAGAAAAAGCACCGCCAAAAATTACATCCCCATCCGATGGGCGAATCACCGTCGACAGCATCGTGTGTTCCCATACAAAACACCTTGCGGATAGGTACGGGATTTAACTCAGCGCTTTGATATACAATTTGGTGACTACGACTCGCCCAACACTCCTTTTCCAACCAAGCTGCCCAAATTCCAAAGATGAAAATTTCTTGAACCACGCGGGCTCGAAGCAGCTAAGCCCGAGGAATCAAACTGTACGGGTAAGATTGTAGCATTTTGAACAAAGTAAGTTATAACATTACAATTAATTAACTTTCTCCTTTCAGCGATAGTCCAGCCTAGAAGATTATCTTTTATACTATCAAAAGGAAGTTGTAATATATATTCTGCAGTTTATTTTTTGTTTGCTTGTAACAAATGTGGCTGGACACTTTTAAGAAATTGGCTGTCTTTTAATGAATATCAATGGAAATCCCACACGCGACCCGAATTCGAACCAGGGACCTGTCGATCTCCAGTCAGACGCCTTAACCATTGAGCCACCAGCTAGGTCCTAATTGTGGCAGTTAACAGCTATCATAAATAGGCTGTCCGTTATTCATTCCTAAGAATGAATCTAATTGGCCAATTATTTCCATTGTTATTACTCTTCACATTTATTAACTTCCTGTCTTCACGAATTTTTTTATGTGTTACTCAATTTTCAAAGCGTATTTGTTGCATAAATTCTTTTAAATCGGAGTCAGACAAAACAGAAATTATTTTACCAGAGAACTTTGCCAGTTTTGACAGTAATTTCTCGCATACAAATACAGAAACAATGTACAGAGTCACAGAGCAATGTATCCCAGAGGAGTAACTCCAGTGGGTGTGAAGTAAGAACGACTGGTGTTGGGAGCAGTGTTTTAGCCGGTGATTATCGCCACAGACTTCCATTCGACGGCAGAAATAATTTTCGCAGTTATCTCGACAGGCAGTCTTCGGGCGTCATGAGTGTACTGTCAGCGCAGATAATTCGCGCGAGCGCTGCTGAAGCAGGAGGAAGATACGAGGCGCGTCGGTAATCTGGGAACGTAATTTCAGACGCCCCGCCGGGAGGAAATGGAAACTCCAAGCGACGGACTGCAGTCGATATTTTTATGCATTTGCCGAGCGTTAATACCGGCAGCGAGCGGGGGAGAGCGCTGGCTTCATTATTTTATTCAAACGCCTCGCGCAGTATCCAAGCACTTGATTCTCCTCTCGCCTCCAACAGACTGTCACTGACTAGCGGCATTTCACGACGTCCTTAAACGTGCCGTACGCAAAGAGAACAACAAAAATATGCGAACGCTGTAAACAAGAATCCGGAACAGAAGGATAAGATCTAAGACTTGAATGGAGGGAAGAGGAATGTGAATTAAATCACACACCCACAGCAAACGTATTGCAGTACAGTATTCAGAAGAAGTAGCTTTTTATTCCATGAAGCTATTAAAAAAGTAAGCCAGAAAAACGGAGAGATTTACCAGCGAAATTGTGATGGCAAGAGTATAGCTACATAATATGAATAGTTTTAAATACTTGAGAAGTGTTATGGTAGAAAGTGGAAGAGATAATGAAGATGTAAGCGGAAAAGAAGGCAGTCAAAACTATTTTAAGTACTATCGGAAGTTTGATTTGGAACAAGAAAGATTCGCAGAGAGGTTAAGAAGAAATTTTATCGAGCATAAAGGATATTTTAAATGACTGAATCGATATCGTAAACTTACTGTACTTACTATATCATTTGACACATTGTCACAAAACTTAAGAAAAAAATTTATTTTTACTTTTTATTAACAGCTTGAGCCGTCCGGCTAATTTGGCCACCATCATGTATTGTATACCCTTTGGTTTTTATATTCCGTTTATAGTCTTTGTTACATGTTTGTGTATCACCTTTATTGCTTTTAGCGTTGGTATGGATAAGGTTTCTATCAATTCTGTTATATACTTTATACTGAGTTCGCCTTCTATTATTTCTCTCCTTACGTCACTGTATTGTTTGCATCTCAGTATGGAAAAATTAAAAACGTTTTGTAACTGTGTTTCAAATTTCTGTCAGAGAGCGCATATGGGAGCGTTGAGGCGATGGACTGGTCGTTGTGGGGATGATCAGTAACCCCTATCAAGGTATCCACGCTCTCCTAACCAACACCAGGCGACTTTGTGTACGTGTGTGTGTGTGTAAGGGGGGGGGGGGGTTGTATGAAAGATTCAGTGTTTAAGCCTCCTCTGCCAACAAATCTACCAGAACTGTGAGCTGGTATTAACAGTGATCTTGAACAAATTGATAGAGACAAGGTACACTGATTGTGTAAAGAACTTCACTATCGACTTGATAACTGCAGAACCAGTAACAGGAAAAGTATAGGTCACTTGCAATATGAAGAAAAAAAGTTGAGTTTTTCTAAGTGTCTGTAAAATTTTGCGACAATGTGTCAAACAATATAGCCATAGTAAAACTGTAAAAACGTGAAATAGCTTCAAACATTTATAACACTCTGTATTAAATTCTTGTACTCAGAATGGTTTCTAAAACCTGTTTAATGAAGAAACGGGGCAGTAGCAAGAAAGAAGCAGATGAAATGAAAATTTTTAGAAGCAGAATGTGACTAAAAAGATCAAGTATCCAGAGGATTAGGCGGTATGGACACAGGAAAACAGATTGCCTATACAATATATATAGTCCATAGAAATATATGAAGTACAATTGGGCAACCATAGGTGCAGGGAACGATCACACATTAGATACGAAGAATTAGTGAGAAGAGACATTCAACTAACAAGGATGGAAAGACGGACAGAACAGGGAAGGAACAGAATCGGCGGTTATAGATGGAGGGGTTTCAATCACCGATTCATCAAGTGAAACGACGTGGGATATAATTGCGGAATCTCGGATACCATGACTGGCCACTATGCCCCTGCTTCCACACTGGATCGGAGACGTATAACGGGCGTAGTGTAAAATCCTGGTCCCGGCGTACTGGCTCTCCGAATTGAGCTTCCACGCCATGTCCCGCAATTACCTGAGCCAATACTCGATCAGTACCCAATGTCAACCTCATAAACTAGACATTTCACGAGAAATACTTATCATAGAGAATATACATTACACGTTTCTCAGAAAGATAGTAACATTTATTCTCTCCCATTAGAATAAGTTCCCACAAAAGATGTTTAATGTGCGAGGACAGAGACTAAAAGCAATACGCTTTTTTTAAAATAAAAAATTAAAAAAAGCACTTGATACTACGTCTATTCGTGAAACAAAGAGGAATCATAGGAACCAAAAAGCGTTTCATAACTGTGGTTAGGAACCTCCACACTGTATTAATAGACGTGTAATCACCGAATGTTCATTACATGTTTATTGTTTGTAGTTATTGTTATATAAATTAGCATGCAAGTCGGTTCTTCATACTGGTTAGTAAGAGTCAATGCTACAAAGAAAAAAAAATATGAGGCAGCAAAATGTCTTTTGAAGCTTACCACCTTCTTGTGATCTTGTTTCTTTATAAGCCATGAAATTTAAAAATAATGAAGAGTTTTTAACACAAAATAGTCCTATAGTTAATAAAGTATACTAAGTGGCCCGTGCGTAAATTTCATGAATGATATATGATGAATAGCGAGGCTTACAGTTTCTAGCAGTATGTAAGTTTTTTTGTTTTTTGTTTGTTTGTGTGATGAAAATATAGCACATATTGGAAGAAATGGTTTGGCCAATCATGTGAAGTGCGGTAAACATATTACCAGTTAGAAATCAAAGGAGGAGAACAATAAAATCAACACTTTTGTTGTTTGGTCTGGAAATTTTTACAAATTTCTAGATGTTTAGTACATGGTCAATTAAATTTAGATGTTAAAATTTTTGTGGTCCAGGGTCTTCACGGAAAAACAATATTAAACGTTGGCAGGTATACTTTTTAGGAATAATATTCATGACTGTTTATAATGGAATAAAATGCTTGGCCTGATTTTCTGATACTATGTCGGTGAAGGAGACTGACCAGATGAAGTTTCTGAGGCCTCGTTTCCATTAGGCTGGACTGTCCACGACTCATGTTTATGGCGACGCGATAGCTGCAGATAAGACAGCCTGGCACGACGAAGAGAGGTCGGTCTGTGCGATAGTCGCCGAGCTGGCTGCAGCCAAGAGGCCCTACCCTACACTCACAGGTTCCAGAGGGACACGCACAACAACCACGTTCTCGGAATACATATGGATGGCCTTTATTTTCATCACCGCTATTTCTTTTTAAGCATCCCTCAAATTATTATCTAAATTTCTGTCTAAAAGATGGCATCTGATTTACTGTTTGGTGCACGTCAACCTCTGGTTTATTTGTGACGAGAGCAGGTAGCTAGAAGGTCTGAAAGAGCGTGTGCCAATTTAAACGACTGTGTAGGTCCAACAAATGTCTCTGCGAGTTACGTCTTTAAGCAATCTGATAGATGAGAGTTTAACTGTTGTGACTGGCATTCAGAAGGTCGTAGGTTTGATCTTCACTCAAGTATTTTTCGGTTTTCCGCAGTTTACAATATGAGTTGAATATCAGTTTAGTTCCTTCAAAAGGTAATTATCAGCCCAATCCTCTCCCAGCATCTGAGGAAATTATTTTAAGCCAAATATTTATATTAACTTCTCCGAGTGCCGCAATCTCTGGTTTGCGCGTAGAAGAGAGCATCGCTGGCGACCAGAGCATTAATAAGGAATTTTTGTAAATACTAAGAACGTTGACGTATTATGAATGGAAAAATAATCTACGAATTAATTTAATATAAATAAATTTTTTCGCCATATTTTATGATGGCGCAAGGCATTTAAAATGAAGAGCGATTATCACGGCCGGTTATATGTTAAGCAGTATTGTAGATATTCCAGGAAAAAAAATAAATTACAATATGCTAATTTCTTAAAAGGAACATAAAGCAAGCCTTGAGTATTCAGAAGGAGGAATTCGCTTGGAACTAAGTTGTTTGAACGCCAATCAGAAACATTTTCAGCCTTGAAAGATCTTCATCAGCACAACTCCTTTGTCCTTCCTTCTTTTCGCTGACATACCACAACTACCTATTAAACACACAGACTGCTAAATACCATGTCGCTTCGTCTTGTTGTTTCTATGTTTGACTTACATTTTCTTGTCTTGAAACAGATTGTGTATCCGTACTATTATCTGCTTCTAGTCTTCCAGTGTCACCGTAAGATACAAATTCTGACACTTGGAAGTTCAGAAATGTAAATCTACTCACTTAACTTTCCGACAGGAACTGTAACTTTATTCGACTGGCCAACTGATTCATGTCCATTAGCACTCGCATGTGCATTTCTCTCTCTCTCTTTGTTTCCCCCTCTTTGCTGTCATCAGTCTTTCGACTGGTTTGATGCAATCCTCTATCCCTTCCTATCTTGTGCTAACCTCTTCATCTCCACATATCCCTTACAACCCAAGTCCTCAATTATCTGCTTCATATATTCTAATCTCTGTCTTCCTCTACAGTTCTTACCTTCGACTGTTCTCTCCACCAGCAAATTAACCAATCCAGCATGTCTCAAAATATGACGTACCAGCCGGTCTCTTCTTCCACAAACTTCATTCCTCGCCCATCATTTCCAAAACTCGTTCATTTTTTACTTTGTCTGTCCACTTATTTTTCAGCATTCTTCTGTAGCACCACATTTCAAATGCTTCGATTTTCCTTCTTTCCGGCATTCCTAAAGTCCATGTTCATTTAATACAACAAAAAAATAAATTAGAGTCGTTCAGATACGAGCAAAGTAGTTCAAAATAAAACTTTCAAAGTTAATTTCTCCATAAAATTTATAAACTAAAGTTTGATTATCTCCGGTTGTCACTCATATTATCTTCTAATCAGTAAATATTTACGTAATATTTACGTATATTACGTGTATACCTACTACAAGCAATTAAATACTAGTCGAAACAAATTCCATTTAAATTTTGCTACATATGTTTCTTTTTTTTCAATATGGATTTTTGTGATCAGTTATCCGAGCACCGTAATATAATCTCACAAAGAACAATCAGGGTACGGATCTCGATGTCAGAGAGCCAAGAGGGCTGTTCAAACTTCAGAGATGAAAAGAGACTGAATAAGGATTTTTTTTAAGATCTAACTGCCGAAATCATTGAATTTGCATCAATTAATTATAGCACGTGTAAAAAATAAAAAATCTTACGATCTAAAACAAATATTTTTCGATCATAATATGCCAATCTATTAACAACATTTGTAGTGTATTGTCACACTCCATCGAAATATATTTGCGAGAAGTTTGACCCTTGGTCGCAAAGATGGACGATGCGAATAACAAATGGTAACTCTAACTGCCCGGCTGTGTTACGGAATGTGAACTTGGCCAAGTAGCCCTCAGTGAAGGACGCATCGTGCCATTAGGGCTTATGCTGTGGTGCTGGTACAGTGTACTGTGAGCTGTGTGGTGGGTGCGTGGCCAGCCTGCAGGAAGAGATGTGCGGCGACTAACGCCACTGCGGTGTGTGGTTGCTCTTGTGTTCCACGTCGTTATCTGAGTGGACGTGGGTCTCCGAATGCAAGCAGAAAATGGAATCATCGCGTCGGACGACTGCAGGCAGCATACTCCGTGCCCCTTCTGCTAAATGGTAACCCCGCCGATATCAACGCAAATCACTATCGTATTTATCAACCCTGTGTCGCCCGAGGGAAAATCTCATTGCCTGGCTGAGCTTAATCAATTGACATATAGAAAACCCCGAGAGCTGATATAAAATGAAACCATTGATGAATTTCAAGATGTTTATTTAATTGTGCCATACTATTGTTAGTAACATTTGATGATGAATAATTTTATAATAAACGTATATTAATGTCAAAGATAGATACAACGGTGTTGTTAATGTGCAAAGCAACATCCAGATTCATCATATCAGCAATTCACATCATTAATAATATTTTTATTGATAATTTATGCAAACAAAAAATAATTTAATTCATAACAAAAGGGATTACACATCATATTCTAATCTGCAGTTCTGAACAATTGGCTAACTGTATATTTAGCGGTCACGTTGTAGAAGACAATAGTGTCCTGACATTAACGGTTCTACACTTTTCAGTTGAGTGTGATTTTTAATTTCTTTTTCGAGTAACCACCACTTTTTTCCTCAATATTCTTCCAGAACAAAATCGTTTATTTTCCGAAATTTTCTGGTTTAAAATTTACTTGAAGTAAATCTTTAGCTAGTAATCATTTCAATCATTTATACCTTTTTGAATAGATATAGTGTGAAAACGTTAACGCAATTGCTGTGGCTGTTTAACGTTTACTGCCTGTTATAGAGTCGATAATCGCAACATCCAAGTGCTGATAAGATACTTCCATTGGACGCAAGCCGTTTATTACCGCTGCATTGTTCCTCACCGTGGACGAAGCCCGACTACCCATCTCTCAGTCTCCGGAGCTCCAGATCTCAGCCAGAGGACAATCGAGCGCTATCGACCAGCAACATCGCGCTCTGCAGCAAGAACCGTGTCAGCGAGCCGAAATGACCGAGTGAGTGCCGTCTAGGTGCCATTTTCCGAATCCTTATCTCGCGCTAGGTGAAGTTGCAGCGCCCCACCCCCTCAGGCCGCACCGGGGACGGGAAGAGGAGGGCGATATTCCATTTTGAGAATCTTATCACTTAGACGCAGTGTATCAGAAACGGGTAATGTTAACCTGGATTCGTTTTTCTGGCCGCGGGAGCGAATCGAACGTCCATTGGCTGATATCGCGTCCTTCTCACGCCATTACTCCGGCCGCGCTGGCAGCCCGGCCCGGCTGGGCAGATAGCCGGCGCTAAGTTATGTCGTCCATAACGCTCAATATCGCTAATGCGAGCCACGCTCTGCTGTCTTCGCAACGAATAAACTTGTCGGACGGCGCGGCGGGCAGGCGCCCTCCCCGTCAGTCGGCTGGACACTGTCCGCCCTCCTGTGGCAAAAAGTAAATCCGTGAGGTCGTAATGGCCTGGTAGCAGGGACTGTATCGGCTGCGCAATCCGCCCCTATCCCAGCCGCTTAGCCTAAGCAAGTAATCCTACCGTTATAGGGATACGAAACGAGCGTGTTGGGTGAGCGGTTAACGCTCTGGCTTGGCATTCGGAACGACACCGGTTCGAATCCCCGTCCGGCCATCCAGATTTAGGTTTTCCGTGGTTTCCACAAATCTTTTTCAGGCAAATGTCGGGATGCTTCCTTCAAAAACCCATGGCCGAATTCCTTCCCGTTCCTTGTCCCAAGTCCCATCCGACCTCTAATGACCTCGACATCGACGAGGCGTAAAGAGATAAACAAAAAAGGAGGATCAGAATCACGGAAGCGTTATGGCGTACTGTGCCAGCGGTGAAGGTCGGGTTAAGAGCCTATGAGAATCCAAGGCGAAACAGTGAGTCGAACCGGGAGCCTATCGATTTTCTTTTTTTTCTTCTTCTTCTTCTTTATCTGCTTAACGTCTCTCTAACAGCGAGGTCTTTAGAGACGGGAAAGGATGGGGGGCAAAGAATGCATTTTGAAGGAAGCATCCCGGCATGGAAAACCCAAATCTGGATGCCCGGACGGGGATTCGAACCGCCGTCCTCCCGAATGCGAGGCCAGAACACTAACCGTTACACCACCACTCTCGGTATCGATTTTCAGTCAGATGCCTTAACAACTTATCACATTTATTTGTTGATATTTACAATAGTTACATACAATAGCATACTTACATTTGTTTCAACTAAGAAAAATGACAATGGAGATGATGGCAAGGATAGTTCGTGGCAGGTAAACTGTGAATCCAAAGGTCCATCAGCGTCACAAAATTTCTGATTCTAGAAGTTCTGCACGTTTACAAAAGATCTTCTAGTCCCAGGTCTGCTTTCTTATTTTTGTGGTTACTTAGATGAATATAATTGTAAATTATGTATTTTGTTGAATTGCTTTCTGTAGAAATCTCCCATATGATGTGTAGTTTTGTATTTTTCCCTATTACTGATTTCCGTAAGAATTTGATATTTCAAATAGTTAATATCAGCGCCACTCTTTTTTAATACATTATCAACAAACTGTTCCGTGATTCAAAGCATCGAGTTTTCCTTTGATGGAGGATATGCCGACTAATCCGGTTTTTTAATGCTGGTAAAGTTCATGCTGTAGTTTGCAGTATTGTTTAGTTACGCCAATGCACCTTTCATCTATTTCCAGATCGCCTGTCTCGCCTTTCAGATAAAACAATGTTCTAAAGTGTCATCCTCTGTACAATGTTCACATTTTGTGGCATACCACCAGTGTATGTGGTACAATCGTTTGATTGTTGAAATTATTTAATTTACTACTTAATACAAAGTCGATAAAACACTTCGGGAAGGGTGGTATAAAATATGGACAAGTTGTTGGTCTGCTTAAATTAACAATTAGGTAAACAGAACATTATAGGCGAATGGAAAGCCTCAGGTCTATCATGCTGGAGCCTCTGCCTGGCCATTCTGATTCCAGTTAACCGGGGTTTCTTGCAATCTCTCCGAACGAATTTTGGAAGGGTTCCTTCATAAATTTCATCTCCGATTCCATTCCTGTCCCTTTTACGAGGGGTGATTAGGAACTAAGGTTACAAAACCTGCAGTGGAACGTGTATCTCTTATTTCAAACAACTAATACAGCTGACTGATAATACATACATTAGGTTATTTTTCGACA
Source organism: Vandiemenella viatica (assembly GCA_031002005.1). Taxonomy (NCBI): domain Eukaryota; kingdom Metazoa; phylum Arthropoda; class Insecta; order Orthoptera; family Morabidae; genus Vandiemenella; species Vandiemenella viatica. The sequence goes on along the minus strand of JARYHS010009186.1, from coordinate 216,330,865 downwards.
TAGTCTCCATATCGGTTTATGCACTTGTCACTTCGTGAGATGAGTTGAATAGTCATTCCTGGTAAAAATCCTGTCCTCGCGTGTTCAGTCTGAAGCGAATCGTCGGCCTCTTAGGTGTTCCTTCAACCGAGAAAAAAGGTGACAGTCGCTTTGAGCGAGGTCCGGGCTGTAGAGAGGGAGACCGCTTTAACGGCTGTGCCGGGCGGCCACTGCGATCATCGTCGGTGACGTTTTCTCTACTGGCCGCAAGTATTAGACACCATTCTGCGACATGCTGACGGGACATTACAGTCTCTCCGTAAACCTCTACCAGCTGCCCATGAATTCCAGCCGCGATTACATGTTTCGCCGACAGGAATAGAATAACTGAGCGGATTTCTTCGCGAGACCAGGTTTCCAAGCGGGTCGCCATTTGTGTTTACCATATCTACAACTAGCGGTGTAGGTGGCGGGTAGCTGAAGCTCTTCACAGTTGCAGATATCAAGTTTTCGCAGGTTCTCCGCGCCGTATAGTGTTGAAGAAAAACAACAACGAGCTTTCTGCAGCTAGCTCTGCAGCCCTCTTCAGGCCTGATGTTATACAGGGAGCACCAGAGCTCGTTGTTGTTTTTCTTCAACACCATACGGTGGAGAACCCGAGAAGTCTTCATATCATCGATACGCCGTGAAAGCTTTCGTTGTCGTATATCTTAGAATTACTGCACACTACCGATTTCTTTATAACGGACGACTCTCCATGAATATTTGGCTTGTAACCTTTAGTTTCTGACCAACCCATGTATTTTATTTATTCGAAATATTGCTGTAAAAACATTCATACAGCAAGTTTTCTCTCTGACAAAGGGTTTTGCAGTGGATAATATATTTAGACGTACTGCATCTCGTAATTGATTTTAAAGTTATTTTCCCAATTTAAGAGAGAAGTGTTTTTCGATTCTGGTTCCGGTTTACGCCTCGTCGACGTTGAGGTCATTAGACGCACGAAATGACTGGAAGCAAGGAACGGGAAGGAATTCGGCCATGGGAATGTGAAGGAACCTCTGAGCTTTCTTCGGTTATAGTGGTTAATTAGCTGTCTAAAACAAAGAGGCCAGTTCACATAAGAAGGCCCATATCATCTAGAACATATTTAAACTGTTACTCATTTAATTATGAAAATAGAATACTGTTAATTCATTGAAATCGGCCGAAAGTAGTGGAAACTACGTTACGAAGAAATGATAATCACTGTTCTAAAATCACTCGATTTATTCTGTACTGCATATATTAGCAAAATCGACATTTAAATATGTGCGACAGCACTTCTTGTCTACAAACAGAAATTATAAACTCCATAACAGGGAACCTCAGACACCGACGGTGCGTAAAAAAAATTAAATTATATGCATTACTACAATTATTTATAAGCGTAGACAGTTAAATTAAGGAAAATAATAATGATTGGTGGAGTGTGATGTTGTCAAAAACCGTCCCGGCATTCGGCTGGAGTGATTTGAGGAAACCATGGAAAACCAAAATCTGGAGGGCCGGACGGGGATTCGAAACCACGTCGTCACAGAATGCGAAGCCAGAGCGTTATCGCTCACCCACCACTCTGTGTATCGGCAGTTTTAAGTTAATCTTGGTGTTGCAAGAATTCCTTTGCACAAGTTGCATATTTCTTATCTGAGAAGAAGATATTACATGGGTCTCCCCTTGATGTTCCATTACAGTCACAGTAGGGGTTATTTATTAATTCCTGTTTATTTACACCATACCATTCTGTTCCGACTGACTTTGTCTGGGTCGTCCACAAACATAAACAAATACCCGTTCCTTTTCTTAGAAAAGAAGTAAAAAATAAAATCGATACAAACCAACGAACAAAGTAACCGTTATAGTGTATTTTCACTACATCTTTTTCAACAGATCATTACTACTTCCTGATTGTCAGGCTTTTAAAGATCGGAAGCTATTGGTTATTATAGGTAAAGGCAAAGGAATAGGCTATGACCTAAAATAATAACTTACGTTATCATTCGACAGAAATCCAATGGCAAATCGAAAGCTGAATATTCATACAGGTTTAACATAACCAGTTCCTCTAAACTGGAATGCAGCCATATCGCTGCTCTATTACATATCTTTACCAGGTAATTATTTCCTCAGCTATCAGCAGAAGTCATTTGTCAGAATTCAAATCAACATCGAAACCTGTGCATGTGTGTGAAATCAACTTTTTCTGTATTTCATTGGAATGATCCCATTCTCTATACTGAACATACCAGTAACTTGGTTAAACGCAGTTTCACTCAACCAAGTTTACGATGCTCGTTTTGCATCCTTGAATATTATAGCTCAATGGTATCCACATTTTGGTGATACATGTTCTACCATTCTCATCAAATGGGACTCATTTTTCTAGATGAAAAGTTTCCTTATTCCAAACCACTTAAAGTGAGTGTTAACTAGTGATGAAGTATTTAGAAGAGTTTCTCAGGAACGAATTGAAGGACTTACAGAAAAGAAGAGAAAAGATGATAGGCCATGTTTTGCATCAAAATGGTTTGCTTCAGATGGTTCTTGAAGGAAAGATAGAAGGACAAAAACACAGAGGAAGATTAAGCTATATGAACTAAATAATGAATGACATGAAATGCAGCATTAGAAAGGAAGAGATAATTGCTACAAACAAATCTTCGGAATGATAAAAAAAAGAAGAAAGTGAGGAATCATTGCAGAGCAGGGTAATCTCTAAGGGGCAGGTTGAAATTCTGGTACATATGAGAGATATTTTTTTTACTGAAACTGCTTCCGTTTTTTTTCCTGTCAATTCTTTATTTTTTTACTATTGTACAAGTGAACAACTGTTAAATTCATCTCTACAGATACTTTCTTACTGCCAAAGAGTCTATTACAATCAGAGATCTTCACTCAGCTTACATACATTATAACCGCGCCAAAACTTAACAAAGGAAGAACGGAACTGCGAATTCACCAACAACTTTTACCATGTTATAATGAGGTTATAGTAGAAGTTTGCTTCAAAGCCGCCATTTCCGAAACAGTTTTGCATTTTACTTGGTCTCCGTCATATTTCATCACACAGTTCAGGGTGCTCCATATTTGTAGTGCTGTAATGTTATACGAGAGCAAACAAATATGGGCTATAATTTTTATCAATGCAGTTTCCAGTTTACAATTTCTATCTGTCGATTCTGAGGGTATTTTTAAATTTTTCGAGTGTGTGATTCTGCTCCATTGTTATGTAAGTCACAAAATGTGTAATCATCCAGACATCTGAGAAGTCTTGTGTCCGTTTTAAGGTATGTAAATCCCCACTGGATATTCTGTTTAATTTTGCACGCACCCATTTCCATATGGATCTTGAGACAGTGCAGGATGTGAAGAGATGGTCTCTAACATCAGTCTGATTACAAATATTACATCACTCATTTTCTGTGATTCCCAGTTCGTAGAGTTTCCTTTTATAAGGGTATAAATCATTGACCAGTTTGTATATGTTTGCTTTTTGATCAGTGGATAGAACGGGTAGGCTAATATTTTTCCAAACAGTTTTCCAGTGTAGGTTAATTTTTGCTTCAATTGCCGGTTTCTTGAACCTTAAGTGAAAGCGCCTGATATATTATTTTCGTCGTTACTTTCGTGTTTTTTTCAGTTTTTTCGACCATTTCTTTGAGGGTGTTATGGCTTTTCTTTAAAGAGCGCTGACTGTCGATAAGTACTGTTGTTGGTGTTCCATGCAGTGGTAAATGCATATTTTAGAATCTGATATTTGCTATTTAAAGTTTTTATTGTTCTGCTAATAAAAAGTGCATTTGACTTTAGAAGAACTGATTGCAGGCCAAGTCCACCCTCTGATCTTGGCAAGTATAACTGTTCCCGAGCTACCCTCCACTTAGATCTGTCCCAAATGAATGCTTCCGTTCAACGGTTCTGATACTTTAATACATGTTATGGTAAGCCTTCGTTTCGATAGTATCTTACTTTCTTATTACGGTTATAATAAATTTATCTGCAGCGAGGAGGAACAGTAAAATGGAAATTTTGTGGTGAATCACGACGGAAATTCCTGAGTTCTAATAGTGACGGCAAGGTATGGCCTTTGGGTAGACGCGGGTTTGATCCCTGATTCGACTGCATTGATTTTATTTTGGATGGTTTCCCCAAATCACTCCAGGCGAACACCGGGTTGACTACTTCATAATACTCGTAGCCACGCTGAAGGCGAGAAGTAAAGCTATATCACCACGGCGAGGCGGATATGATTGGGACTGACATATAATACTCTTCAAACTTAGTCTTCTAAAACAATCATGGTATAGCATTGTTAATCGGTAGATCACAAAGGTATTTTCACCCACGAAATGAAAGAGTTTTCCATTCTCGACGTAGTGCGCTTCTTGTGACTAATAATCCTACCGGGTATAGACGACTTTCAGCTTAACATGAAATCCGAACTACGGAAGCATTCTGGCGTCCTTCATATTACACAGCAAAGATGGAGGTCAGGTTAAGGGCCCTTGAAGGTCCCATCGGAGACTGAAATTCGAACCTGGGAATTTTCGATCTCCAGCCAGACGCATGAAACACTGAGCCACAAGACCAATCACTCAATCTGGTGATCGTGAGAGACCGATCTCTTGAGTGAGCGGTATCGCTCGGACTCGGCATTCGTGAGGATGAAAGTTTGAATCCCTATTCGCACAGCCTGAATTTAGTTTCCCGAAATCGCTCCAGGCGAATGAAGGGACAGTTACGTCAATAGAGTATTGCCTCCTTACTTCCCACTCCTTGTCCCGAGTAGGCCTACTCTGTCATTTCTAATGACCTCTTGAAACTGCTGAAATAAAATCAGAAACCGAAGGACCAAAAACAGGATGTGTTCTTAATGGCAGTCCAACGACAAAATATTCGACTTATCGAAATTCGACCCCGAATTTTCTGCACGAGCGGACACACTTTGTGCCCGCTATTACTGATTACCGCCAATTCCGTTGTTTTTGTGTTCGTTGTCGACTCTTTTGTGACGCGGAGTCGCGTGCCGTATTGCAAAAACAGCACAAAAAGCGGCTCGGGGCACAACATTATGGCTGGCGCCCGCTGATAACGCCAGATCGGCCGATCGGGAAGGGAAGAGGGCTGGTCGCATATTTAATACACAACATCACGGCCAGATAAGTGGCCTTTATGAGGAAACAATCAGGGCAGGAAGGAATAAACAAAAAATGACAACACAGGGGCACGGGATGGAAAAGAGAGATAGGCGCTAATTCATCTGATTGTGCTGTAATATTTCCCGTTAGCCGGTAGAACGGATGCAGCGCCTCCCGTCGTCACATCGCAGATTACCTTTCATCGGCTTGTCGGGATTTAATTTGTCCCGACCGGCAGATTCTATTCAACTCGTCATTTTTCGCCACTATCCGAAGGGCAGCAGATAGCGGCGCTGCAGGTATTAATTCGCTGGCGATGTAGCGAAAAATGCAAAGTGTTGTCCCTCTATTTCCAGTTTCCAATTTGCAGTCTCACGTCGCGACCGATTTCACGGATGTTTCTAAATGAAGTGACAGCTGCGATTTTAAAGACCTTTTCACAGAAAATTTAATACTATCTGCGTTTCATAAAATCAGGAGCCCATTAGTTAGGAAACTGCGTATATGAAAGACGCATTGTAAAAAATACCTTTACAGTCCATGTTATAACTTTTTTTTCTGCAAGCTGGTACGATTTTGTCATTTATTTTGTGAGTAGTTAAACCACTCGGAACAGATAGCAGATTGCTCCTAATTAATCAGTCCTCGTGAGTCGCTGTTTAATAAACTGGTTTGCGACGATTTACGAGTTACTGTGTCGTGTCGTCAGACAATTTTAAAACTCAGCAAAGCATGTACTAGACTTTTACACCTTTCAATGACAAGTTTTTCTTGAATAATAAAACCAATGGTAACTTTTTAACGTGACTTTTATTGCATCGAAACAGTCAGAAAAACATATACGAAGAGACGCCAGACTTCTTTCCATGTTAGCAACGAGGGTGTCCTTTCGTGAAGGTAGGGGGCTTAAATAAGTGTCTTAGAAATTTCCAGAGAACATTAAAAGAGCAGCCCAATATTACCAGAGTGTTGCTGTAGAAATAGTACAAAAACAATAAAAACTGATACATAATCACTTAAAATCATGAGGAAACATTTCTAAATGAAATTTGCAGACATTTACAAGCATTTGAATATCAAACTGACAAAATTAAATAATTCTAAAAATTCAAAAAATTTTCAGACACATTTTAACGTCCACAATATTCTTAATTAAAGTCTTTTAACTAACATTCCACACACTGTACAGCTTTTAATAAAATTACAGTACATTTAAACCATTTTCATCCATCAAAACACAATACATGCATAGGAAAAATACGCAAATTAATCACTGCGTATCTCCCCAGACATAAATTTAATTAATCTATAGGATTGTACTTAACAAGAAACTGGGTCGTTTGATTGTTACGGAGGGTCATTTATTTATTTATTTATTTTTTTGCAAGTAATATTGTCATTTTATTTTCATTTTTTATTTCAGCCGTTATAGGACTGTCGAAAACGAACGGATAGGAATTCGGCCATGCCCTTCTGAAGGAACCATTCCACTAATCTCCTGGAGTGATTTCGGGAAATCGTGGAAAGCAGAAATCGAGATGACCGAATAATAGGCAACAACAACAGCTTGAATGTTTTAAGATCTAAATAAACATGCACTATAAAATTGGAAATTAGAGTATAATAACAGCGATGACGTACGTGCTACGACTGAAATTTAGGTAACTGTAAAGCATCACCCAGTAAGATACATTTATGGATGACTATATATATCAATGCTGCAAGGCATAAGGTCATAAACTGGGTAACAGCAATGCTGCAAGTAATAAGGGCATGAACTGGGTAATAGCAATGTTGCAAGTCATAAGGGCATGAACTGGGTAATAGCAATGTTGCAAGTCATAAGGGCATGAACTGGGTAATAGCAATGTTGCAAGTCATAAGGGCATGAAGTGGGTAATAGCAATGTTGCAAATCATAAGGGCATGAACTGGGTAATAGCAATGTTGCAAGTCATAAGGGCATGAACTGGGTAATAGCAATGTTGCAAATCATAAGGGCATGAACTGGGTAATAGCAATGTTGCAAATCATAAGGGCATGAACTGGGTAATAGCAATGTTGCAAAGTCATAAGGGCATGAACTGGGTAATAGCAATGTTGCAAAGTCATAAGGGCATGAAGTGGGTAATAGCAATGTTGCAAAGTCATAAGGGAATGAACTGGGTAATAGCAATGTTGCAAGTCATAAGGGCATGAACTGGGTAATAGAAATGTTGCAATTCATAAGGGTATGAACTGGGTAATAGCAATGTTGCAAGTCATAAGGGCATGAACTGGGTAATAGAAATGTTGCAATTCATAAGGGTATGAACTGGGTAATAACAATGTTGCAAGTCATAAGGGCATGAACTGGGTAATAGCAATGCTGCAAGTCATTAGGGCATGAACTGGGTAATAGCAATGTTGCAATTCATAAGGGTATGAACTGGGTAATAGCAATGTTGCAAGTCATAAGGGCATGAACTGGGTAATAGCAATGCTGCAAGTCATTAGGGCATGAACTGGGTAATAGCAATGTTGCAAGTCATAAGGGCATGAACTGGGTAATAGCAATGCTACAAGTCATTAGGGCATGAACTGGGTAATAGCAATGCTGCAAGTCATAAGGGCATGAACTGGGTAGTAGTAATCTCAACTTTCAGGCCGCATATTATTACATGGGTTTATTTCCTAGAAATCCTCCTGCGACGCGTCATAAGGTATATAAAAGGAGTAAGGGGATAGAGAAGTGCAATACGATTTTTGACTGGCTAATAAAGCTTCTGCAAAGGTTTCAGAATCTTACTACGCTATTATTTTGTAGGCCAGGTGGAAAGTTTATCCTCAGTTAAGTTCAGTCCACCTAGATGATGCTCTCCAGGAATATGGCTACCAAGACTTACATACTTCTGAACAAAGCGAGAACAAACAGGCCATGGACGAAGCAAAGCTATGTTCACATGTAGAATACAGGTCTATATCAAAAGTAGTAGGACTGATTTTTTTTTATTTTTAATATTGAAGATATCTTTACAATTCCTTAATCCTCTTCGAAATAGCACCCTTAGGCAGCTACAAACCAAAAATTACGCTGCTGCCATTGGCCATACGCCTTCTGGAAGTCAGATTCGAGGATGCTGTTGAGAGCCCTCGTCGATGCTGCTTCAACGTCATGGATTGAGTCAAACCGCTGTTCCTTCAGCTGCCTTTTCATCCGTGGGAATAAAAAAAAAGTCAGTTGGAGCCAGATTGGGACTGTAGGCGGGGTGCAGCAACGTGGCAACGCTGACTTGGGTCAACAGTTGTCTTCTTCATCCTCCCGTCCAATGGAGGCTCGCATGAGCAAATCAAAGATCAAGACAATGATGATCGTGTTTTTTGACCGTCGCGGGGTGATTCATAAGGAGTTCGTTTCCCCTGGGGAAACTGTCAATTCGAACTTTTACGTGCAAGTGTCAGCCCGCCTGCGAGACCGAGTGAATCACGTCCGACCAGTCATCTCGGCCAACTGGACTCTGCATCACGACAATGCGCCGTGCCAAGGCGCGCCGTCATGAGCCAATTGTTAGCCCCAATTGACATTGCCGCGTTGCTGCACCCCGGCTACAGTCCTGATTTGGCTCCATCTGACTTTTCTTACTCACATGGATGAAAAAGCAGCTGAAGGAACAGCGGTTTGACTCAATCCAGGACGTTGAAGCAGCATCGACGAGGGCTCTCAACAGCGTCCCCGAAACTGACTTCTAGAAGGCGTATGGCCAATGGCAGCAGCGTAATTTTTTGCGTGTAGCTGCCTAAGGGTACTATTTCGAAGAGGATTAAGGAATTGTAAAGATATCTTCAATAACTTTTTTTTTTTAAAAAAAATCAGTCCTACTACTTTTGGTATATACCATGTATACTTTACTCCATGATCTACAAATACGGAAACCAAGAACAGATTCTAACCGTTGACATACTAGTGGAAAGAATTACCAATTTGAGTGTGATTGGAGGGAATTAATGAAGACTACCACTTCGGCTCTGTTTTGGCTGAATTCCTTATGTGTTGCCCTATTACAATAGACTATATTTCAGTAAATACAGGTATTCTACTTATTAGTATTGTATGTATCTTTTTATCCACAGGAGCCAACCATAAATCACGTCACACGAATTTCATGAGTTGTGGAGCCCCCTCCTTGTCGCAGGGGGTCACATTTGTGTGACCCCCTCCCCTGGTGTGACGTTACATGTTTTCCAATTTTAAATTTAGAAATTATTGAATAGAAGCAGCACTTCCATAATTGTTTATATATTTCTATTTAAAATATATTTGTCATAAAATCTACAATAAATCAAACATTTTAGATAATTGATAAAACATAATAAATCAAGTGAATGATCCAAAGTTTAGTATTTTTGTCTCCAAGCACTTTGCACCAATTCCTTTAAATTATTTATGACATGCATAAAAGTCATTTCGTTCTCGATTTGGATAATGTTAGGAACATTCGGTGTGTCAACATCTGCATGGAACCACAGCATCATCATAGCTTATCAAACAAAGAACTTCCGTATCACGTCTAATTGGAATTATTTCAGGACAAGTCTTCGTGATGGACCAAACCTCTTGAAGTCTCTCATGTGATTGCTTGTTTTGGTTAGTTGCTTTGTAAGATGAAAGATTTAGACCGCAGATTACACCAGATTGAGAGACCAACAGAGATACTGCACTTAATGCAATGTAACACAGTGCTTCCTAAGGGACCTGTTCCGTGAACTTGGTCCACTATCAGACAGTAGCTGTGGGAGCGAGTCTATCTCTATCTAGCCGTCGACAACGTGCGCCGCGCTGTGCTGGGCATTCTCTCGCTATCAGCAAGACGTGAGACCAGCAGTCAGCAAGACGTCCGCACTGCGCATATCGAACACAGCTTCTCTGCGTCTTCACACATTTCCTATTGCCGCTGATACGTGATGGACGGTCGCAGTGTAACAGACCTTCGCAAGGCACTTACTCAGACATGAAGGCAGGGGAATTGACACTGTTCCTTACACTTAAGATTCTCCATCATTTTCTTATTTCTTACACCGAAACGCTCGAAAACTTGATTTATTCTGAGATAATACAAAGAACGTGCTTAGCGCCTATGTTAGAAAAAAAGAGCAAGGATAATTTAACTTTTCATCTTACTCTTTTTGAGTTGAAGTTGAATGCGAAAAAGAAACTTTGTATGCCTTGCCTCATGAAAAAATTGCAAACTGAATATCTTGAGGGATACTAGACAGACATTATGTTAGGATGTTATTTCTATAAGAGATATGACTTGCGTACGATGTGAATAATTCTAAATAAGCTAATATAACTGCGTTTTACTATGTGTTTTGAGGTGTTTAAGGCTTGTAGAGTTTCAGAAAACCTTGGAAAGCCGAAATCTGGAGGTGCTCCTAAAAGCCAAGCACAAACTTAACAGCCATACTGTTGAAAGTAGTTTTGTACCTATGTATTCTCTTAAAAATCAAACATATATCTTTTTTAATGTAGCTACGGTCTTGCAGATCAAATACAGCTGCATAATGTCACTATTAGAAAAATGTGTCGCCCTTTTTCTGCGCTCATCTCAACAACCTATAAGAACAAACGACGGTCTGTTTTACTAAATCCCTCATGTAAGTTTATGTTCACCTGTCATTGCTCCATACCAGTTAGAAAGATAAAATTTGACCCCTGCACTGACATCTCGCTTTCTGACACACAGGTACCTAGTGTTAGCCCAGGTTTTTAAGTAACAACGATGCTGTATACTACACATAATCCTGTACACAATCCTCACGTTCCCAAAAACGATGGAAGCTGACCCGCTTAGTGCCACCGCTACCATCACCATCATCATCAACAAGTAAATACGATCAAATAGCTTTTCTCTTCTGCTGCTATTCAAATCGGTTATAACTATCAGAATAAAAGTGAACAGTTCCCCGATATTTTGTTTTTATTTATTGGCAAACGGACAGAGTCCATTCAGCCAAGTAAATTTACAATTGTTTTGCATATTATGTCAAGGAATTTCCAATATTTCTTACGTGTTACAAAATTAGAAGTAGAAACCCTAAATTACAGATATTTTTTTACTAGTTGTAGCTATGATGATACATTATTCTTGAGTGACAGAGTTTCTGTTATTTCAAAAGATTTCAATTTATTTCTTGAGGTTGTTCAGCTCGGTCTTGCGGGAGCCTCATCAACTAGATCAAAGAGAAATGATTTCTCTTTTTGCAGAAACCTTTTTGCTGGTTGATATTTAATCGTTTAATTAATCCCTTTACCTGTTACCATTCCTTTCTTTAATCGTATTTATTTTCGAAGAGCATTGTTGGGCCTTAGTCCACATTTAGGAAAGTACTGTGGGAAAAGCGGGTACACGTCACGGTAATATTTTAAAGTTCCTTTCACGTATTTGTTCTATGCAGCTTGCACGAAATTATGGAAAATACTGTGATATTTTAGCTGTACACATTACACTCCAAATTTCTGTGTTAATTTTTCAAATTCCCTCTGTATGTTTCTAACGAATAAATACAAAATACCTAACCACAACATAACATCCTATCATTTATCTTCACAACCGTATCTATTGAGAAAAGAAATGTGTTGCTTGTGACAGCCTTCCTTGCGGCATCCTGGCGGCCGCAATATATTCACCACAAAATAATACTACAAGAACCGTCGATTTCCGGAATAATCGAAGAGATCCCCAACTACTTCGGTTGATTAATTAATTGTAGCTCAGTTCATAATAGTCACTTTTATCTTGAGTATGCCTTTTTTTGTTTTGTTTTTTCTTTATTACTTTTTCAAGATACTTAATCCATTCTTGCAGCACAAACTCTTTGTCATTAGGGAGTGTCCATAAACCACATAGCTCCATTTTGGCGTCCTGTGAACCCCCGCCCCCTCATCCCACGTAACCTGACGTGGCTTTTGCCTCTACCACCCTCCCCCCTACCCCACGTGGCAAGCCGTTTTTTGCCCCCTGTTTCCCTGTTGATTCCAGAAGACATTTTGCACTGTTTTCTCTTGTCAGACTATCGTAAATTACTTACGGAAATAATTAAATGAAGGAAATAAATATTCACATGCTGTTGAGTGTTCATTACCTTATTTTAACTGCGACAAATGATATTAATTAAACGCTACGTGGCTTGGCTCAGAACTCTCCCCCCCCCCTTTCCCGCCCACGTAGCTCAGCGTAGCGTTCCAGCGAATCCCTCCCCCCATTTTTTTAGACCGAGAAACGTAGTTTATGGAGTTTCCCTTAGTAGATGGGAAGTTCTGTTGCTTCATTTACTTTGGCTTGGAAGATCATTATTATTTCTACAAGGTGTTTTTGTCACAAGCCATTATCTCCCTTCATAACTAACCAAAATCAATGAATGAGGTGTCATATTAAAGTTTATGATCTCCACCTTGGTCACATCATATTTTAAGAAAGTATTTTTCCAAAAGGGCAAAAATGTCAATATTTCTAAAATGCTGATTTTGTACCACGAACCATTTATCTCCCTGTATTACTAATCGATACAGATAAATGAAGTATCATTTTAAAGATTAAGATCTCCGATTCGGTGACATTTTATGTTAAGAAAGGATTTTTTTGGAATTTGGCCCTTAAAGGGCAAAAGTATCATTATTCCCATAACGTATTTTTCTGTCACTTGATAGCTAACCGAAATAGATAAGTGATGTTTCATTTTAAAGACTAATGTCTCTGTTTTGATCAAATAATATCTTAAGAAAGAAATTTTTCCGAATTTGATCCTTAAAAGGCAAATATATCATTATTTCCATAACGTGATATTTTGACACGAGCTATTTATCTTCCTTGATACCTAACCGAAATCGATACATGAGGTATCATTTAAAATATTAAGATCTGCACTCAGGCAACATTATAAATTAAGAACGAAATTTTTCGCAATCTGTCCCTTGAAGGACAAAGGTAATAACTGTGAAAGTCGCGCGTATGAGACAGTTTACAGCCAAGCCGCTAGATAGCAGCAGCACATATCACAGAGATATTAATAAACTGCTTCGCTGGTGTCGACTTTTGTTACGCACCTACTACACTAAACAAATAACCAATTGATACAAATGAGGCGGTTCTTCTATTACTCTTCTTTGTTTTCGCTAAATTTTCTCACGGGTCATCCAGTCTTCGATTATTTTACGAAAGAACGCCGTAAACAAGTGTGTGGTCGGTGGCTCGCACTGTTGCTCGCTCAGGCAGCTGCCGCGGCCGTATTTTATATTTGGAGCGAGACAGCGTCGCCGTGAGTGACAGAGAATGTTTGGTGTTCCAGAAAGATAGCAGCGACTGCACCCCACCCGCCTTACACTTGATTTCCCCCAGATTTTTCAGGCGGCCGGCGCGGCCCGGAGCCGATAAGCTCCCCCCCCCCCCCCCCCAGACCTCGCGCCTGGCCGTCCCGATAGCCCGCCGTCGCCGCCAGCTTTTTTCTTTGCCTTTTCTATGTGAAAACATATGAAATATATTCAATCTGCGAGTGGGCGATAAGGACCCTGGTGGGTGGGGAGTTCTATTATAAGAAATCAATTCTGGCGGTGGCGGTAGATAGGGATGGCGACCGCCGCCCCCGGCGCTCTTTCACGCCTCCACCGCCCCCGCTGCCGCCTCCAGGATCAACTGCCAGCTGCCATCCACCAGCACAGCTGGAGCAGCCAGTTATTTGTTGATAAATAAATCAAGTTTGTTTCAGATTTAATGCTGCCTTGATTGTTTAATGTGGTTTCTCATTTCTATCCTCATTCTTTCGATTACTTGTCATATTACGTCACAGCGTAGTGAAGTACATCTAACACGACTAAATATCACGGAGGTTCAGGAAATCACAATGATACTTGCTCTGATTTGATGAAATGATCCACACTTGTATGTTTGATAGATGCATTGTGTGATTTTTGCCAACTTCTTTCGGTTTGTGAGATTTCTCGAGTAGTTGTGGTCTGTTTATAAAAAGGGATCTCACATCACATCGTTAGTAGCAAGGTACAGATTTTTCAACGTTCTGGCCTCGCATTCGGGAGGACGCGGGTTCGAATCCCCATCCGGGGATCCAGATTTGGGTTTTCCATGGTTTCCCCAAATCACTCCAGGCGAATGCCGGGATGCTTCCTTCAAAAAGGCCATGGCCGAATTCCTTCCCGTTTCTTGTCCCCACTCCCATCCCCTCTCAAATGACCTTAGCCGTCGACGAGGCGTAAAGCAATAAGTAATAAAAAGGTATAGATTTCCTCTGATTTTAATTTTTTATGTAATTAAATCGCAATGGAGCAAACGCTCCGGTGGCTATTTTCTAAAACTCCCATTTTTTACTTTTCGTGTACCCTCCTACTTTTGCCCCAACGAATTTTAATTTTAAATTCTTTAATCGTTTTTAGGAAGTTATTAATCGCATCCCTAGGTAATTAATTGCAATTCTTGACTCCCTTACTTACGAAAGAAAGTTTTCACATACCCTTATGCCTGAAATCGACTGCCAGCTAATGATCAGACAGATCAAACTAGGAGACGGATTCCAATTTCTTTACTTTGCTACGTACTTAACAACTGCTTCTGAAATCAGGGGGAAAAATAGTAAAGATTATAGGGAGACATCCTTACTCAGTGACAAAGCGGCATGATTAAATGTCACGAAGCTACTTTATCTACTGTGTTACGTCTACCTTGCGGACGTTTACTTTTGGGTCATACTGTTTTATCATTAGCAAAATTATCAATTTGGAATATCAAAAATCATACTTAATCTTCAGCTAATCACATGAAATATTATTATAATGAATAGGAAAATTGAAAATTGGGTGTACAATTTATTATTGTGAAATTAGGCAAACACGAAGTTTGTTTTTATTCTGAGGTTAACAATTACATATCATTGAATGTCAAACAGTTAGAGCAAAATCTCAGGGTCATTGCAAAATCTCAGGGTCATTACTGGGTGGAACGATTGCATGAGCTTCCGTCCGGGCCGTAGCTTTTACCATTGTTCACAGCCCAGGTCAGTGACCAGGCAAGACCCGCACCACATGAGGTCGTCCAGCTTCCTCGACCGCACCGCGTGAATGCAGTGTCCCCAGCTCCGGCGTCGTTGAACGGCTGTACTCGATGAAGATCAGAACCAGAGTCCCTCGTCGTCCGTTCTTCTTCTCCGAGCAAGACTCTGTACTCCGATGCCGCGTCCGGCTCTTGGCGAATCACCGCAATCCGCGCCAAAGGAACAGCGTCACATTGGCCCCAGAACAGACAAGAAAAAAACACCAACACGGCAATAAATTGAGGCGGCTTCTCTATTGGCTGGATCGTCTTCCCCTACTCTCATAAAGCACTCATTTACTAGGAAACGTCACTAAGGTTTATTTTTGCTAGTCTGCGCCAGTTTTCGGCGGGAACTTTCCGAAACGTGCGAAAATAGAAAGCGGGTCTCAGTTATTTATGGGGGTTATAAATCCGCTTAATGTCCACGTTGAGTCGGACGTTGTCAGCACCCCCCAAGGTGCGTGTAAATCTGGACGCTTTAGTTCCGTCACGTTTCTGTTCGTTGACACGACGCATCGGCAATATTCACACATACCGTGGGACCACTCAGTGCCCAATGGCACTGCACTTTTTAATTCATTACAACTACTCCACCACCCGTACAATTGAAAATTATTCTATGGGATAATTTTCAATTCAGTTTTTCACTATAACTTCACTTATGTCTGGTCATTGGGTTAATGTTTCTTGTGAGTGAGATTAATTCGTTCTAATATTCTCTAACTGTTTGTGATCTTTGTTAATAGTTACATTATCAAACTTCTTAAAATATACCCATCTTCAGTTCTCTATTTTAATACAACATGTGATAGCTTTGTACTTCACGAATTACTCTTGTGCCCTACTTGATTCTTCAGTGAACTCGCGAGACAATCCAGCATGTCTTATAACAACATATTACATATCTTATGAGTAGCATGTGACATATATCATTCTCTATACAACTAATTTAAATCTTTCTTAGATTGCCCTTTTTTCAAAAAAATATTCAATTAAAATAAAATTACATCATTTTATTATTATAATATGCAAAATTATTTATTATCTATAATTTTTTTAACAATTATTCTTATAATTACTTATTAATTCACTTTTACATCACAAAAGTATCCTAACTGTTATATTTGTCAAATCAATACATGACATGAACTAGCATTTTAAATCATAATGCTTGTAATTAATTACAAAATTTTATTACAGCCTCCTTTTTTAACAACCTCTGTTGAAATAATTTCCCAGACTGGTATCTTTTTCCATTTATTTAATATAAATACAGATTTTATTGAATGTTTTCCATAACATCAGAGGCATTAACAGTGTCTCTGGTCATATTTGAAAGGCCAGCTGACTCGAGTAAACAAACCCCACTGCGATTCCGCGAACGCTTTCACTTTCTAAGGGGCAGGTATAAGACTCGGTCTCACAACAGAATACCCAGCTCCCTATTGTGTGATGAGCTAACTGTTCACTTCACACCCGCTTACAGTTTGGTTTCGGCTACATTCCGTCAAACTAAATATAATTTACTTTTACTGCATTTCTTAACTAGGTCTTAGATAACAGACAAATGACTTAAACATTTACTAATTCGTTAGCTTAATTCTTCATTTCGATAATAAATTATCTCGGGACATCATTTTCTACCTCAGACAGAACTTTAGACTGCTTAGGGAAAAGGAACATTTATATTTTTCTTTAGTAATCCATTACTTTTCACGTGCTTTATTTTGGTATTGTCCGATGCACAATCGTCATCGACGTTATGAAATTGCTCCTTCATTCTACAATAATCTTTATCTTTTCATTTTTTCGTAGACCAGCGCGCATTTACGTGTTAACCGACACTTATCTTTCCAGTTTGTGTAAATTCATACAATTTATCTCCTCTTCTAAGGGAATGTGGGTGTTCGTATTAAAAAGCATCTCCATTTCTTTCATGACCTGGTACGTTTTATAATCGTTAAATCGTGGTTAAATATAGATTTCTTCCTGAAATCATGAACCCTACGTTTTTCTTTGAGTATTTCTCAACAATTGCATCTAACACGGCTTACTTTGCGCGTTTCATTTTTTTCTTTTAATTCATCATCCCTTTTTTAATGATTCACCACGTAACTCGTAAGTACTTCTTCAAATTATTCCATTTTATTTCTTCACAGGTCTACACAATAACATATAAATTGATGCTCTCCTATTATCTTTATTTTAATCATTTCTTGATTTGTAACAACCCAACAAACTCCAACTTTTCATTCTATGAATCCGCAAAGTCATTTTATATTCATTTAATTCCATTAATCGTCACAGTGTCTAATTGTTAGCTTTTACACTCATCCGATTTCACATAGCGATCGTTAATCACCTCATATTATGATCTTCTCATTTTCTTCTAAAATCTTGAATTTGTCTATCGGACCAAATTACTTTTCATCTTTTACCGTATCCCACAGATACCGGATTATTTACAGACTTTTCCGCATATTTACTTCCATGACTTTGACGCGGTGATTATTCGTGGGTCTCCCCCTTTCAATGATGCATTAAGCTTATTTTCTTTGATGCAACCACTCATTTTCCTATTTTTCGATAACGGACCGATTTCTTTCCAAGCCACGAGTATTTATTTAGCTTTACAGGATTTTTTCACAGTAATCCACAACGCTCACTGTTGGGTTACCGTAATTATGACGGCAATTCTTCTTTAGTCTTAAGTAGAACAAGAATTTTACTGTACAAAATAGTCTTCTCGCCCGAAACACATGTACCAATACAAATAGCAAGTCGTTGCTACCATCTTTTGAGGGTGGACAGGTTCCATTCATCAAAGCACGTCTCTTTGACCGAGGGTTGTTCTCCAGTGAAATACAATAGACGTCCCTGGACGCAGGTAACATTCTAGAATTCCGCTACCCTCTGTTAAACTTTCTCCAAACGCGTCCAACAAACTCTCGCAGCTCAGGCATCAATAATTTACAAATCTCTTGTCCCTTCGTTCGATGCTGTAGACGCATAATTAATTTGCTTTCAATTACGCCCGTTAATACTGTTTGTATTCTATAAAACTAATGAGTATACTTGCAATCAAAACTACACAAACTACGAAAACAATATTTTTATCTAATTTACTACCTCCTCAGGTATATTCCTTAAATCTTCACTAAAAATTTCCCATTTCAATCTTACTGCAGGCATGGCATGTCGATAGTATATTCCTGATTCTGGAATGAGCCTGCCTTTGTGTTATCTGCAATCAAATTTACCGTGGCATTCTGGTCTGACTGTTTTTCACGAATGTGTTTATTTTGGTACCGACGCTGGTTATTCTCCTTTGGATACCACTGCCTGTTCAAATCTCTTCTTTGACCTTGTTTATGTTTCAAGTGTTGGTTTTGACTATAAGGATTTCGATCAGCCCTTGCGAGACCATCGTGGTATTGGCTTTTTTTCATCTGATCGAAGTATCTTAATGTGTCCAAAAATTGCTTTCGCGTGGTGATCACGGCTGGGTTCAAATTTATTTGCATTTCTGGAGGGAAATGCGTAATGAGCGCGGCATTTAATTCCATGTCACTCATAGGCTCATCTAAATATCCTGACAATACTGATAATCTCATTGCATATCCAAACATTGAATTACCTTTGCTTACATCAAATTGGCCCCGGCATATCCGTCTTCGGATTTGTTCGTCTTTAGACCAGAATGTACTTAAAAATACACTTTTAAATTGTGGGTACGTAAACTCTGGTGGGCAGAACACTGAACACCAGTCTTTCTCCTCTGGACCAAGAGCTAATCTGGCTACATGTGTCTTTAGAGCTTCCGGGGTATTCTTTAGATCAAAATAGTACTCTAAATCATTTATAAATCTCCGTGGATTAATTTTCCGTCGAACTTCGAATTTTGGCAGCACCAATTCCTCTTGATTGTATGTTAATGCTTCAGAACCAATTGATACCCTTCTCTCATCGACTTTCACTTCAATTTCCTTACATTTTGCGATAATGTCAGCCCGAAAAGTCTTCTGAACTTGATGCGATTCTTTGTATAGCTCTAGTAATAAATTTAGTGATCTATCAAAATCCCTCATTCTTTCATTGACTGTTGAAAATTTTTGATCCGTGCTAGTCAGCAACTCTGAAACTACCTGTTCAGTGTGTAAAATACGTGTTTCGTGATTTGAATTATCTTCTTCCAGTTTATCACATCTTGTAATCAATTGATTCGATGTGCACTGAACTACAGACATTTCTTGTTGTATGTTTGTTCGAAAGTCTTCAAATTTATTGTTAGTTTCTGTACAAAAACTATCAAACTGGGTTTCTAACTGACCACTCAGTGCTTTAAAATTTTTGTGAATCTGTGTGTTTTGTTCGCGAATTTGAGCTTGTTGAGCGCCAATTTTAGAGTGAATCTGTTCTATTTGTTCTGTTAATACCTTTTTTAATATTACAAGTACTGATTCTTGCAGGAACTGATCACTATCAACGTTCTGTTGGTGTTTATTGTGCTTAATGTCACATTCCGGAACATCCGCGTCTATATTGTCTGACTGACTCGGTAGCGTCACTGTGCTATCGTTTCGCAATTCCAAATATTCCACTCTGTTATTTGCCATGATTGCACAATTACCATTGGATCCATGTACTGAGATAGCTTCAGTTTGATTTTCAACCGATTTTGGAATTTCAAGCCCATAATTAAATTTTAGCATAAAGTGCGAAGCTGTGCAATCAACACTCAGACTTAATCCTTTTTTGTATATATACCCGATAACAGTCATGATACCTACAACCAAAATGCGATACGGTCTCACGGGTATATCATCTGGAATGCCGGAAATAAATAAAAGTGCGAGAAACAAACAAACAAAACGCTCCATTTTTCTTTTCAAAGGTTGCAGAAGGACTCAAAATTGACAAAGTTCCGACTGGGTTTATTTAACTTCAAAAGGAAGATAATTTTTAGATCAACGTCCCATTAAATCTGATCGACAACAATAATATTTTGATTCCCGATATCTCACGACGGATTATCCCACAAATAACAAACAAGACTAACAGAACACACTTGACAAGTACTAGGATCATCAACACACGTAAAACAAAAACTTGAATGCTCATTACAAAAATTTAGAAAAAACACCTGCCACAGAAGACATTCAAAAATCAAACATGCCGTTTTTCAACGCTGAACCAACGAAACAATCTTACCATTACACACCAGTCTCGAGAAATCGTCTCGACAGATCCATTACCATTCACTACCAAAATTCGACAAAACCACATCACAATCGAAAGAAAATAAAAAATCATATATCAACAACACAACAACATATCAAATGAAAGACAATCATCACATCATATTTCCACCATTGACAAACAAAACAATTTTTCAACGTCGATTTGAACATGTATCAACACAATATCACATAGTATGAGATTCAAACTGCATCTGTCTCCGTTGCAGGACTAAACTAAAATAATTCACATGGCATAGCATTAACATATCACATATAACATAAAATAACATTTTCTGCTGGCTCTCTGGTTTCCACTGGAATAAAATTTCACCATTTATTTAATATCAATGCTTCATAGAAACTCTTGCAATCATTCATATTTCGAAATAGCTCCACGTTTAGGGTGCCATGTTGTTACGTCTACCTTGGGGACGTTTACTTTTGGGTCATACTGTTTTATCATTAGCAAAATTATCAATTTGGAATATCAAAAATCATACTTAATCTTCAGCTAATCACATGAAATATTATTATAATGAATAGGAAAATTAAAAATTGGGTGTACAATTTATTATTGTGAAATTAGGCAAACACGAAGTTTGTTTTTATTCTGAGGTTAACAATTACATATCATTGAATGTCAAACAGTTAGAGCAAAATCTCAGGGTCATTGCAAAATCTCAGGGTCATTACTGGGTGGAACTATTGCATGAGCTTCCGTCCGGGCCGTAGCTTTTACCATTGTTCACAGCCCAGGTCAGCGACCAGGCAAGACCCGCACCACATGAGGTCGTCCAGCTTCCTCGACCGCACCGCGTGAATGCAGTGTCCCCAGCTCCGGCGTCGTTGAACGGCTGTACTCGATGAAGATCAGAACCAGAGTCCTCGTCGTCCGTTCTTCTTCTCCGAGCAAGACTCTGTACTCCGATGCCGCGTCCGGCTCTTGGCGAATCACCGCAATCCGCGCCAAAGGAACAGCGTCACATTGGCCCCAGAACAGACAAGAAAAAACACCAACACGGCAATAAATTGAGGCGGCTTCTCTATTGGCTGGATCTTCTTCCCCTACTCTCATAAAGCACTCATTTACTAGGAAACGTCACTAAGGTTTATTTTTGCTAGTCTGCGCCAGTTTTCGGCGGGAACTTTCCGAAAAGTGCGAAAATAGAAAGCGGGTCTCAGTTATTTATGGGGGTTATAAATCCGCTTAATGTCCACGTTGAGTCGGACGTTGTCAGCACCCCCCAAGGTGCGTGTAAATCTGGACGCTTTAGTTCCGTCACGTTTCTGTTCGTTGACACGACGCATCGGCAATATTCACACATACCGTGGGACCACTCAGTGCCCAATAGCACTGCACTTTTTAATTCATTACAACTGTAAAACAGCGTCTTCAAGGTCTGAAGGACATTGTATTTGTTCGATGATTTGGTTGAATCCATTTACAAAGATACTACTCTGAAGGTAAGAAGCTGAAATTGATGGTTTAGTCCATCTTAAGATTTGTTAACAATCAAAACGAGCAGCGTGCTAGAAGACTGGAACTGGTAGTAATTGGTAGACAGAACTTTCTTTTATTTATTGACCTTGCTAATGTGGTACTTACAGTTCTCTTCAGTACTTTTTTATACTCGTACTATAACTAAATCTGAAGAAATTTTACCTTACAGCCAGCCCTATCACAGAGACATCGTATTTGATTCCTTTAAGTAGATATTCTGGTTCGACATACTATTAACTTTACAAAACGAATGTAACAATCGAAAACCCCGTGCGATGGGTAAGCGGTAACGCTCGAGCCTGATTTATGTAGGACGCGGGTTCAAATCCCTGAATCCATCTTGATTTCACGAAATCGTTCTACGCAAATAGCGGGGAGGTTCCTTGAAAAATCCATGGCTGAATTATTTTCCGTTCCTCTCCCCAGTCTCCTTCCCCTCCTCCAATTAACGACCTAGATGTCAACAAAGCGTAATGCCATAAGCAAAAAAAAAGAAAAAAGAAAAGGAAAACACCTCCTCAAGGTTGCATTTTTTTTCCTCTCTTTTTTTAATCTGCTTAACGTCTCTCTAACAGCGAGGTCTTTAGAGACGGGAAATAATTGGGGGGCAAGGAATGGGAAGGAATTCGGCCATGGCCTTTTTTTTTAAGGAAGCATCCCGGCATTTGCCTGGAGTGATTTTGGGAAACCATGGAAAACCCAAATCTGGATGCTCGGACGGGGATTCGAACCGCCGACCTCCCGAATGCGAGGCCAGAACGCCTCAAGGTTGCACTATAGAGGGTTGCATAAAGTGCCTCAGTTTATGCAGCCTGCCAGCAAGCTCATCGTGCAACAGGGAATCGGCAGTGGATTGAACAAAGGTCTGATGTGCAACGCTGATTAGGACACACTACCCCTAACGTATAGACAACAGTTTTTGTTAACCTGAAGTTCTGTCGCAAAAAAAGTTCTTGATGGGAATATTAGGTTGAATACATCAATGAACTTATTTGGATCGTTAACATTGTTCTCTTTGAAAAGTCGACAGGTGTAATACTTAGTTTCTTTGAGAAAACATTAGTAAACCAATAACAGATCGTACTACTTGTTTTTATTTTTGCTTAATTTTATGTATCAACGACGTCGATGTAATTAGAGGCGGCAAAGAACGCGAAGGAATTCAGTCATGGTTTTTGTGAATCAACAGTCCCGCCATTCGTGATTTGGAGAAGCCGTTGAAAACTGAAATCTGTGTTGCCAGACGGGGATTAAAACCCGCGTCATCCAGAAAGGAGGTCACAGCGTTGCCGCTCACCCACCACCCTCGATGATTTATTACTATTACAATTACTCCGCGATTCACTAAAAGTGTTTGGCGGAGGGTGCATTGCACCTATCAGGAAAGGTAATGGTTTGGAAGGGATATACGGGATATGGCAGGAGGCGCCCATGGGCTATTGTGAGGAATCATCCCAGCATTCGCCTGGAGCGATCTAGGGAAACCATGGAAAACCCAGATCAGGATGATCGTATTGCGAAGGAAAAGTGGATCCAAATATTTGTAGTAGCGAACGTGGTCAATAGTGTAATGCTAATGTGTGGTTATCCACTGAATTATCCCGGGTCCTCCAGCTGAATTGTCTCGTATGACTGGGTCATTAGTTACTAGAAATAAAACTTAGGTGTATTCACTCTGCGTGAATACTGTACGGTAGTGTCTAGGAGCTTCTCGTGTGAGGCGAGACACGGGTCAAGGAGTGCCTCACGCAACACGACACCTCCCCACATGACCTGCGCCTCCATTATTCATGAGCGACCCGAGTTACGACGAGAGAAAGTGCGCTCCAGCACCGCTTCCCAATTTGTTTGTAGCCACCACCGACCCGACCACTATGAAGGCTACTTCCCTTACCTGCTTTTCATACCACCTTGAAAAATGCCTTTTTTCCTCAACTCACGGTCATTTTTTAACGAAACTAATATCTTAGAATATTAGATTAGAAAACCGATAATTAAGCTACGTTGCGATGACAGAATTTTTAATTTCTTTACTAGCGACTAAAATCCGTACTTTATGATTTATATTTGCTGCTGAATGTACGGTCAGTAAACCACACGAAACATGGATAACAAGTTTTATTGAGCAAATGTCTGAGTGTGTGATTTATGAAGTAATCTTAGTTGTATGTTGCTGCTGGTGCCTTTGATTCACGCAATATGATTCGAGTTCATACAAAGGATCGAAAGAAAATACCAACAGAAATATCTGATATATTTCCTTGTCGCAAAAAAAGTAACTCATCCCTTCCCCTTTCAATTACTTAAAGGTGAAGGTGACGGGATTGCTACGTCTCGTTTCCCGCAGGACTGACGAAGGTAGAGCTCAGTATTCCCACTGCAACCATTGGCAGTAGAGGGAAGAGCCGGGTTCAGCCCCACGCTCCAGTCATTCCTTACCTCCACGGTACCCATTGGTCAGCAGGCTGAGTGGGCCTGGGAAGCCATTCCGGACGTTCAGCTACGCAGGAAGATCCTCGGCCTCGTCGGGGATCGAACCCCGCTTGTTCGAGCCGCAGCCAGACTCTCTACAGCCTGAGCTAAGCGGCGGACCCTTTCATTCATTATTTCCTTACAGTTTTTAAAATTAGAATGTTCTTGCGTTCATACAACAGATGGTTTGAATCCAGCAACTGATGACCAAATAGTTATTACGCTCTTGATCACGTAATACCCTGGTAAAAATTATCTACAAGCTTCTGCGAGACTACGCAGGTGTAGTTTACTGTTGAAATATGATCACCGAGCGCGATGGTGAGAGGTATCTCTCTGACTTCGCATTCGAGTGGTAGCGGGTTCCAATTTCCTTCCACCCCATACACGCCACACACTTTTAGTGAATCGCGGAGCAATAATAATAATAATACTAATTTTGGTTTTCCATTGTTTCCCGAAATAACTCCCGGTGAATGGAGGGATGGTTCATTCAGAAGTTCAGGGCCGAATTCCTTCCCGTTAATTTTCTCCATTCCTTTCCTGCCTCTAATGACCACGACGTCGGTGAGATGTGAAGCTATAACAAAAAACTCTCTTCAATGAATTGTTCACGGGAGTTCAGCCGGACCTGATTGTCATTTCAGGTAATCATATCTGAATTAGTAGACCTGATAAAGACAACCGTGCTGGTTGTCGAAACGTCGTAGTTTTTCAACTCTATCCGGCTGAACTCCCGTGAACAATTCATTGCATCAATACGCCGGGAAAGTCTCCACTTACATAAAAACGGTTTGTTGGTTATTTTATGGAACGTGATAGACATGCCGCTGGACCAACGTTCAGATGTGTCTTTCTGGGTGTACAAAAATAGCGATTCACTTTAATTTGCACTGTTTCTGTAAACAAAGATTTATTACGAAAGTAGTAACGTAAGGAAAATTAAAACAAACGCACCAAGTATCGATTAATTAGCTCTAAATCGTGAATCGTGAATTCGTGAAGTCCAGAGTAGATGTAAATGTTTTTGTAATGATGTTAATACCTTTTAATGCAGCAAAAGGGAGTGAGAAAACTTTCTGTTGCAGGGAAAGGAGTCAGGGACTGGAATAAATTACCAAGAGAAATAATAGACAGTTTACCAAAAACAATGAAGGTGTTTAAAGTTGCAATTAGAAAAATCATGACATGGAAAGGTGGGGATGTGGGGACATTGCCACCGGAGTAGATATTAAATATTTCGATATCTTAGAACATCTGGCATTCTCTTAAATTAGTTTTTTCTTTTCATGTTATTCTTGCGTACAGATACACATAGTTTACGGGGAAGTCGTTAATAGACAGGACATCCTTAGTGAGAACAACAAACATCGACGAATACAAAACTTATTAAAACTACCCATACCCGAGGTCCGTTGGAAATACATCCACGCCCAATTATGTATCTGTTAGATGTAAGTTGACTGCTACAGGCTTAATACAGTCATCGAATAGGGATAGCTACCGAACAACTCAAAATCACGTCTTTGTATTTAAGAATTACTGTTTCAGTGAATGTATGTTTAATATAACTAGACAAAAAAATAAGAGACACTGTGCAGATGAGGAGGTATTTGCTATTGTGATTGTTTTGTTCCTTTAATTTTAAAGAGTACTGGATTCGCGGTTTAAAAGTTGGAGATAAAATGTGGTGCATATTTTAAAGACGAAAATTACTCTCTAAACTAAGCTATTGGCACGTTATCAGTTTCCGATTTCAATATTTTTTACAATTATGCTACACAAACCGGCATTTGTTTAAAATTATCAGAGGTTACAGCGAACATTTTATCCCCATTTCCACAGAGAATAGTGGAGGTGCGGATTTTATTTACGCCGCTGATACGGCTTTGTTAGGCACACAATGTACAGCGAGCATACGACGGAGGATCGGGCGTGCTGCCTTGTTAAACAGGCTTAATGTTTTCTGTATGCAGAATTACCGGAAGACGATAGCGTGGAAGTCGTTCCGATAGGGCCTCATTATCATAGTGCTAATTCTCCGCAGTCGGCAAGCTGATAAGGTGGCGGTTGCCGCATGAAAAACGCCGAACGGGCGGCCGGCTTCTCGTGTGGCCGGGATCCTCCGCACTGTGTTGTGCTGCAATGCACCGCATCGCCATCACTGCACGCTACTCCAATCACCAGCAAGATGCACGCGCCAAGCTTATCAGCGACTCTCTCAAGTAATTCTTCAGTTCTGTCTGCATTACGGCAACCTCTGTTCACATAATTTTCCTTTTTTTTCTTTTAAAGAGGCTTGTTTGAGGATCGCAAGCACGAATCATACGCCTAAAACAGTAAGACAAGCTCCAGGCAGCTGAGCTAAAATTCACTAGAACCGTGAATATAAATACAACGAAGGTAAAGAATGAGTAACATGGGAAAGAAATTGGCACCGAAGTATATGTCTTAGGACAACGTGGTATGGACATATTGGTGGAGAACTTTTTACTAGATTTTTTTTTACTTACTTATTGCTTTACGCCTCGTCGACGCCTAAGGTCATTAGAGGCTGGATGGGACTGGGAACAAGGAACGGGAAGGAATTCGGCCATGGCCTTTTTGAAGGAAGCATCCCGGCATTCGCCTGGAGTGATTTGGGGAAACCATGGAAAACCCAAATCTGGTTGCCCGGACGGGGATTCGAACCCTTTTGACTGGAGTTTTAACTTTTATTTTGTTAAAGAAGTATCGATGAGTAAAGGCACTTTGCTCTCCGGCGATGTACTGTTCAAATTTTGGCGCACGGTCGTAGTTGTTATACCAAATAAATCGGTGTTGTCGTATGATCTGGAGACACATGTTTAACAACAACAAAAATGAAAAAAGTTCGTTCTCATAAAGTAATTAAAAAATGTATTTTTTTAACTGCTTATCGTCTCTTAACAGCGAGGTCTTTAGAGACGGGAAAGGATGGGCGGCAAGGAATTGGAAGGAATTCGGCCATGGCATTTTGAAGGAAGCATCACGGCATTTGCCTGAAGTGATTTGAGAAACCATGGAAAACCCAAATCTGGATGCCCGGACGGGGATTCGAACTGCCGTCCTCCTAAATACGGGGCCAGAACGCTAACCGTTAAACCACCACGCTCGGTTATTGTAAATCGTTGGGGACTGCGAACAGAAGTAAAAACTTAAAACTAAGAATATCATAGGCGCAACACGTCATACTTAGAGCTGCAGATAACTAAATAATAACAATTCCGTGTGGTCGTAATGACATGGTGACAGGGCTAATAATGGTCGCGCGTTCCGCCCCTGTCTTAGCCACCTTGACATAACCCCGTAATGCTACCAGATACAGGGAGCCTACAGTTTAACGTGGAATCAAAACCATGGAACGTCCCGGCTACAGTTTAACGTGGAATCAAAACCACGGGACGTCCCGGCGTAGCTCATATACTGAAATACAAGTCCTAAAAATTCCTGCTCACCACGGGATTTGAACCCGCGACCGGAGAGAGAAACTTTCTAAAATAAGTGCCTTAACAGCTGAGCAACCAAACCGCTGTGTTTTGAAGTTCACACGTATTGACTACTATCAAAATAGGATAAAGACTTTCGGTTCGAATGAACAACGTTGACAGAAATTAAGGTGAGGGGGGAACGGATGTTTTGTAAATCAAACGTAAACAGCGTTTTTTTCTATTTGTTTTAAAGTATACGAATCCAAAGTTCCATCAAAATCGGATAAAAATTGTGTGTTTATATGAAGAACACTGGGGAAAGAAACAGTCATTCATTTATACAGGGCGTTCGCCGGAAAACGCAACCCTCCCAGTCTGTTGCCGTCGGCAACTTGCTCGGACAGCGGACCCAGCAGTTTCCGCCAACCGGCACCGTGAATCACCGCACTGTTTAACACCTCCGCTGCCCCAACAGTGCATTGCAGTGACCCTTACATTGTTAAGAACGGTTTCTTTGCATTGTAGATAGTTTGTGACTTCAGTCTCTTATTAATCAGTGTTGTGAATAAACGTTTCTTTGCGGTTGGCTGGTTTGGGGCTTCATACTCTTATTAATCTGTACCGTGTTTGAGTGTGAGTATAATTATGGTACGTTACAGTTTGCAACAAAGAATATTTCTCTACGATACATATGTGAAGAAGAAGTCGTTTAAAAAGTGTCGCAGTAAATTTCGTCGCGAATTTCCTGGCGCTTTACTGCCAGCTAAATCAACAATTCTGCGTCTGGTTAAAAAAGTAAGAGAAACGGGTTCATTTTTTAACAAAAAGAGACTGTCGGTCAACCGTATTCTCACAGAGGAGAAAATTGACGATATCGCTTTTCGACTAGAACAGTCACCCAAAAAATCATTAAGTCAGTTAGGGCAGCGTGTGTCTCGAAAAATGTTCAGAAGATGTGAAATGTGCATTACACAAGAGGGTCAACACTTCCAGCATCTTTTATAAGGTAAGCTAATGAATTACGTCACATTAAAATGCTTAGCACACAAGTTTATGAAGTTTATGAAGCGTAATTATTATGAAATAGTCCGCGGCCGACGGTCGAACAATGCCGGAAACTGAGCGCTCGCTCGCCGGGAGCAGTTTCTTCCTTGTAGCGCTAACAGTGGGTTGCGTTTCCCGGCGAACGCCCTGTATATATTAGATACGAGTATAATCTACACTTTCACTGCTGCCCAAGCGCAATACGTTACACCCATAGCCACACATATACTGCTATTACAGCTTGTTGGTAACACTATCTCCTAAGATTTTACACATCAAAAAGCGTCCAATGCGAATACTCGTATTATACGCGCAGCACTTCAAACCACTCGTTTTTCCTAGCAGAATTCGTTTGCTGAAACACTGGCCACCAGTCGTTGGTTAACATTGTATAAGCGAATTGCAATGGTGACTGTCGTTTGGTTTGGTCGACTTGCAGATCAATCAAGAAGCCGACTACGTCCTCTTCTCGTAGCTCCTTTCATCACGCTTTTGACCGAGCTCGGTGGTGGAGCGGTAACACATGGGTTCAAATACCCGTCTCACCTCCAGATTTCAGTTTGCCATGATTTCTCGAAATCACTACATGCGAGTGTCGGGATGGTTCCTTTGAATGTCCATGGTTGAATTGTTTCTCCTTCTTTGCTCCCAGTCCTCTCCATTAGAACTCAGTGTTCACGACGCATGAAGTCGTAACCCAACACACTAGTACGCGAATAACTTTCTGGCAGTCTTACACTGTAATAATCATCACTTGCTGGAATGTTGAACGTTGTGTGACGTCTGTCACCCCATGCACCTGTTGGTATTAACTATTCTACTGACATCTAACTTTTCACTGTGTAAGCTTATTACCTAATTGGCGGGTTAATTGATAGTATTGATTAATTTTTTACAGTTCTACATACTTTGTTCGTGCATGCCTCGGTCGCCAGAGGTTACCAAACCCAGTTCGTTATTGAGTGTGAGGATTAATAACAAGAAAACACACAAGTTTTCTAAAGCACATTGCCGTCCAGCATAAGTTTATTATATACACCGAAGTAGTTGGCCACCATCAAATTTTAATCATAATAGCTAATAGGAACCTCTATGTCCAAAAATTGCAGATTCTTTCGAAAAAAATAGGTTTCAGTTCACGTCCTACAAAACACTTCATTACGATCATTTACCGTCTAGTGTCAGTTTTTTTTAAATTACTGGCTTTGTCTTCCCGTTAGGTCGTCTATTCCTTGAGATTTCTTTGTGCTGCTGATGTTTCTAAACTTGAAGAGTGCGGTTCTAGTTAGACACGACCCGGGCATCTAGAAATATAAACTTGAGGAGTGCGGTTCTAGTTAGACACGACCCGGGCATCTAGAAATATAAACTTGAGGAGTGCGGTTCTAGTTAGACACGACCCGGGCATCTAGAAATATAAACTTGAGGAGTGCGGTTCTAGTTAGACACGACCCGGGCATCTAGAAATATAAACTTGAGGAGTGCGGTTCTAGTTAGACACGACCCGGGCATCTAGAAATATTTACGCTTTAAACGGTTATGTTTGACATTATTTAGACAATAAGCTGTCTATCGACAGTTTTTACATTATCTTTTACTCATTGTTCATTCCTTATATACTTTTTCTTCTATTATGGTCATGAAACAGTACACGTTGTTTGAAACACCCATTAGAGTTCACAGCATATGCCACACTTTTTTGTGTTATGTTTATTCGAATATATTTTTTTTTCACAAGCGTTTTATATAGTTTATAGAGTTTTAAGTTTATTCTTCTAATTTACGGAATTAAATAAGAAACTATCCTATTCACTGCCTTCTATGAATTTACTTCTGGTTAATGTAAAATATTTACTTGTTTCGCCGTTTATTTCCAGCCTCCTGATTGATCGAAGGATCTACGTCCCACTTCTGTTTGAGCTATCTGCGTCGACACGGGAGCTGTTCTGCTCTCCCAACACTCACCTTTGTCCGGTATTTATTTGGCCGTGCGTTGATTCAGTGCTCCATACAATTTATCGCCGCATCGGCGCGCGACAGAAGTTGCCCCGCTGTCACTTTTAATGAAATGTGTTTCGGCGTTAAGTCAGCCGGTCCGCTGGCGGTGATATATCGCGGAATAAATTTCCGAGCCATAATCATCAATTCGCAGATTGCGTAGGAGCAGCGCGGCGACAAGTACCGTCGCGATTTATCGCTTCCTACAGCGCTGTCCAGATTGAATGACTGATGCGCGATAGCCCGCGCAAGTAATCGCTCCATAAACTACTTGCAGCGACCAACACGCGCGTTTTATGCGCGTGCGGCGCCCGACCGTTTATAATCTCGAATCGACGGTGGATAAGCACAGCGGTGCAAATTCCGTTTCACTGCCGCCGAGCAGTGTCGCTACAGAGGAACCCCATCTTCTACACACACTTATTGCTGGTTTTGTGCTGAAATTGCCTGCATCACAGAACTTACTTTATGGAATCTGCTATTGTGCTCATCTGTTCCTCTGTAATTGTTTTAGCCATCTGTGTCCATCCCCAGCTTCTGTCTGCGGAAGGTATTGAACAGTTTACTATACCACCCGTAACATTAAAGTTAGCTAAATACTGTGTTTCACCCACATAATTGAAAGTTTGCTTCAGCGTTAATTTCTGAGTAGTGCCGTAGCAGAAACATTTTTCTCATAATTAAAATGCTTCATTACATTATGTAAACAAAACAATAACATAACTATAATCTATTTCTTTCTCATTACTATTTTTATATGCATAGGGAGTAAACCACCGAGCGTGGTGGGTGAGCGATTAATGCTCTGGCCTCGCATTCGGGAGGACGGAGGTTTGAATCACAGTTCAGGCATCCAGATTTCGGTTTTCCATTATTTCCCCAAATCACACCAGGCAAATGCCGGGATGATTCCTTTAAAAGGCCATGGCACCGCTGTTCCCCTCCCTAAGCAGTGTAGTTACACCCTTGTCCCGTATTTTTTTTATGTTCTCCCTTAACTTTCAAGATTTTTTTAAAAAAATATTTACTTTGCGGTAAAGTTTCAGGTCCATAAATGGTTTGTATAAATAAATTTGATGCAACTATATTTTAATACGTTTAAAGCTCTTATCTGAAATATTCAAAGAATACATTTTATTGAAATACTAAGCACACGCTAAGCTAAAAACAAACCTATTTGTTAATAACAGATATTTGAACCCAAAATATCGTTTTTTCAGTAATATGGAAGAATGAAACAGCATTCCGACACATAGGCCTACATACGTCTCTTTCATAAGACAAGAAAGTAAATAATATTTATTAGTTCATACACAGGCCGCCCAGATGGCTCAATTGGTTACGGCACCGTGATGGTTACCGACGCTGACACGGGGTTAGCTGGTTCAAGTCCTGCTCACCATGGGATGAAGAAGAAGTACACAGATAAAAAACTGTAGAGTGATTATGGTTATATGGTGGGGAAAGATATGCTTGTTGAAGACTTGAAATGTAAATACCTTGGCATAACATTTTACAACAATTTGAACTGGGCAGGACACATCGGGCAGGTAATATGAAAAGCTTTCAAAAACCTTCTCTTGTAGGAGAGAGTGATGAGGGGACGTACTAGAGAAGTAAGGAAATTGGGTTACAAAACGTTGTTCAGACCATTGTTTGAATATGGCTGTGTAGTAGATTTGTCTCTGGAAATTATTACAGGACACAATCAGTAACTGATATAATAAGCTAGCTTGAATGGGACTCATTGAAGACTTGAAGAGGACGAAGAGAATCATGGGAGTGAAAAGGGTGTATATTGGTGATGCAGCATGGAAAAATATTGGTGTAAGAATTAGCAGAGGTGCATGAAAGGGATGGCCATGAACACAAATTGACACTCGATTTCATGCATAATGGTATGGAAGGTGGGGCAGAGGTATGAATATAGTCTATTATCAAGAGAAATGACGAATAATTGACCAAAAACGTTAATATGATTTAAAATTAAAATTAGTAGAGGAAAAAGGTT
The DNA here is from genome assembly GCA_031002005.1 of Vandiemenella viatica. NCBI lineage: Eukaryota > Metazoa > Arthropoda > Insecta > Orthoptera > Morabidae > Vandiemenella > Vandiemenella viatica. The sequence goes on along the minus strand of JARYHS010009186.1, from coordinate 216,297,916 downwards.
TTTTTATTTTTTACTTATTGCTTTACGCCTCGCCGACGGCTAAGGTCATTAGAGGCGGGGTGGAACTGGGGGACAAGGAACTGAAAGGAATTCTGCCATGGCCTTATTGAAGGAAGCATCCTGGCATTCGCCTGGAGTGATTTGGGGAAACCATGGAAAACCCAAATCTGGATTCCCGGACGGGGATTCGAACCCACGTCCTCCCGAATGCGAGGCCAGAAAGTTAACCGTTCTCCAACCACCTCGGTAGGGAAAAAGTAAGGGGGAAAAGGAAAGGGAAAAGATGGGTGTGTAAGAAAATTGTCACCGGAGCACTCCATCACAATCAAAATAAATAAAAAGATGACATGACAACCAGAAGGTTCAGCAAGTTCTTCTTACCTTGAATTTTAACGTTTTTTGAATGTCAGCGATTTCCTATTTTTACAGTTTGTTCAACTAAATACGAAGAAGCTAAAGAAAATTTTCGAGGTACAGCAGTGTACGTCGTCGATTCTGTTAAGGTAAAATGATAGTAGCCATGCCTCTCGTCCACTTGCGTTTGTTATCTGACAATATGAATCATACAGAAGGAGCCACTCACTATGTGTGTCGGCGTGACGTCATAAGCTTTCTGCAGAACTGAGTCACAGCCTGAAAAAGGCAGCGACTGCACCCGTGAACGTGGAGCTTCAACACTTGCCAACGGATATTATCACGCTTCCGACAGATAACTGCTGATAATATTTCCGAAAATAAGTCAATGATATGAGAAGAGATTGAGCTCAGCAGCTGCTAACCATCTGACACACAATTACTGATAAGCGCGTACACACTCAACACTCGGGGTAAAGTAGTGACCTTTGTCCATCATCTCTCCATCTAGTATTCTTCACGAATTTTCTCTTCCTTTTATTATGTCGTGGCTCTAACTTTCTATTTTAATTGATTGACAGTAGCAAACCATTTGAAATTAATCTGTATGCCTACATTGGGTTTAACACATTGGACCCGCGTTTCTGGGGTCACCGTTTCGAGCCTGATCTCAGGAATGGGTGGTTTTTATTGAACGTTGCGTCCACCTTGTGTTGCCTGAATTACATGGATTTCATTCTTATATACTTTTGAAGAATCATAATAACACTGGAGCGATCTGCATGGCCCCGTACTCCAATGGCTTGATACATATTATTTGCGAATGGACCCTATCGTATCACCCAAAGTATTGATTGTCATCATAGCTTGTAATCAAGAATTTTTCTAATGTTTGCACTTGGTAGATCAAATCAGGGATGTCAATTCGTGGAGCATTGGTGGAAGTTTGAAGGTTGCCATCTGTCTTCGATTCGTGAAACTTATATTTTCTATGATATGTGTATTTTTATATGTTAAATGTACTGTCTCAAAGGCGGGTCAAGGACTCGAACCTGGTTCCATTGTGCCTCCCCGACCCAATGTGATGACTCTTTAACGAGCGTAGTCATACTGGCGGGTTGGCATATATAAGTATCTTAGTAACTTGTAATTATAAGTATTTGATCTCTTTTTTTTGGGGGGGGGGGGTCTTAGAACCTGAAATGATTGGAGCACAAGGAACGGGGTGGATTTCGTTCCTTTGTTGCCGTAACATCGCGGCTTTCGCCTCGAATTATTTCACAAAACCAGGGTAAACTGAAATTTGTATGACCGATCCGGCTATCGAATACTGGTACTCCGGTCGAACACTAGTCCTCCGAATGCATGATCTGAACGTTTGCGGTCATCTACTAGACTCGATAATTTCGGGTAAACAGCCATGTTAATTGCAACGTTTTCGAACTGTTTCGTCTATAATACTAATAATATATGTCAGGCTATGAAATACTAACGAGCAGTATAGTAACTGCATTTAACCAATAAAACGACATATCTATAAACAATAATGTCTTATATTTCTGTCACGACAGTTGATACTTCAAAGGTAGTAGCTAATCGCTTAATGTATAGTTTTTATGTTGAATAAATATCTACCGATACTAAATATACCATAAAAGTATTTGTTGAGAAGAGAGTACAGTGTTTTGAAGTTTTCAATGATAAGAGCATCAATTTCATGCGACGTTTCGAAATCGCTCTTCACGTTCGTCTTCCGTCTAAATATCTCCCTTATATAGCCCACAATAGTTGATAGTTGATACACCGGGAAAGCCTCCCTCCAATTATTAATGCAGAACATTTTTCTGCAGCAACGAAACAGACTGGATACGCATCCGCAGCTAGTGTTACATGCGTTGTCAGGTTTGGTAGCTGCTCCCCTGTGTCTTCATCCAACATGCCACCATTTATTTTAGGCATGGAGGGAGATAATCACAAATTATTTCAATCTTAAATATAAACAGTAAAGTAAAGTTAAATAATTTATCTTCCACCATTCGTAACATAAATAGTGGCAAGTTGGTTGAAGACACAGGGAGCAGCAACCAGACATGTTTTGAAGTCGCTAGATTGTGCTGTCATGACTATGTCATCAGCGTATATAAACTTCCTAGAAGTGGTAGATGGCTAGTCTGCAGTGTAGATGTTGAAAAGTAGTGGAGCAATTGATCTTCAGAAACTGAATGAGTACTTCAACTCTTGGCGCCTGAAACTGAATATAAATAAGACAGAGGTTAGCTCATTCCACCTAAACAATATAAAAGCCCTCAATAGACCTCAAATAAAATTCAGAGACCAATTACTTAAATACAATCCTCATCTAAAATATCTAGGTGTGGTTCTTGACCGGTCATTGACATATAAGGAGCATATCCATAAAACAGCGGCAAAAGTAAAAACTCGAAATAACATCCTTCACAAACTTTCAGGAACGGGTTGGGGAGCACATGCCGCAGCTCTCAGAACTTCAGCTCTTGCTCTGGTATACTCAGCTGCTCAGTACTGCAGTCCAGTATGGCTAAACAGCAGTCACAACAAAAAAGATAGACGTTCAACTAAATGACACAATGAGAACAATATCTGGAACTGTTAAATCTACCTACAGACTGGCTGCCTGTACTCTCTAACATCGCCCCACCAAGTCTCCGAAGACAAGCGGCATTAAAAAAGGAATGGCAGAAATGCTTAAGTTATCCACAACTTCCAATTCATCAGGACTGCACATACAAAGCTCCAAATAGACTAAAATCTAGATATTCAACATGGAAGTTTGGTCAAGAGTTGATCCAAAATAATTTCAACATAGGCGAAGCTTGGTGCGCTGAGTGGACAAATTCCAACCCAGACCAACAGGCGCTAATCCAAGACCCTATACGACAACCTCCTGGATTCAACTTTCCTAGGAAAACCTGGACGGCACTGAACCGAGTGAGAACAGGACACGGTAGATGCAACTACTGGTTGTACAAGTGGGGAATGACAGAGAATCCTTCTTGTGACTGCGGTAACTATGATCAAACCATTCACCACCTCGCCATGGAATGCCCTCTCAGGATTCAGTGGTACAATGAATCAGATTCACGAAGCAATAACGGAAGCAATTGAATGGCTACAATCGTCAGACATCAGTCTGTAGAAATAGTTATATTTGTTGTAAGTTAATGAAGTTACTGTTTTTGTATTTCTTCTGCCATACGAAATAAATAAATAAATAACCAGACATGTATCTGTAACCAATAGTACCATATACAAATATAACTCTAGCAACATTAAGAAAAAACCTACAGAATCATAAACTGCATAAATTAATGAAAATTTAATAGCTAAAAATACCTTGACGAGAGACGAAATGCGTCTTTAAAAATGAATAATACCCTAAAACAGATGCATTGGCGTCGTTATTAAATAATAATCATTATTTCTGTGGGATAACGGTAATTTTTCTATGTGGTCAAGTCAAATATTTTAGAAATAAAATACTTGTCTATCGACTAGTCGGGATCAGTGGTGAGGCATTGACACTGTAGATACATTTCTGGTCTCGAGGGTGGCAGTTTCTAGTTGTAATCCGTTTGAAAACACGAAAACAAATGGAAACGTTACATACCCGCAGTGGTATAGCAAATAGAAAGGCCGGTGATGGCTTTGTGTTTGAGAGGAGCTTCCTGTCGAGAGCTGGCAGTGGACGGAGTTGGAGGGTGTCGCTGAGTGATGCCGGGGGAGCGGAGGTCACTGCAGCCGCGTCGCTGACAAATCTGTCGTCCTGGAGCTATCTGCGACCGGTGCTCATTACAGCCTCGTTGGCATGCAGGGCGGCTGGCTCTCACTTCATTACCCGGGGCGACCCTGCAGATAGCCCGGCTTCATTTCCTGGCGGGGTGGCACCGCCACTTTCTAATGGAATCGCCCAAGGAGCGGAGACGTGACCCCCGCCACTGTGCGCTCGGATCGCGTCATAATGGCCCCACGGCCAGCGCTATCACAGCGAAGGATTTGTATGCCAAACAGTGGATTATACACATTCTGTATTTTGTAAGTAGGCTCCATTCGGAATAGGAACAAGACAGTACAAAGCATCGACACGCAGCTCAATAAAAAGATGAGATAATATCTGGTACTGTACGTTCTCCTCAGACCAGCTGGCTAACTCCAATATCACATATACCTCAACAGACGTTTCTACAGTCACTGCGGATAAGCTATATTGAAGCTAGAAGCTATATTGCCTACTCATCACTAACTCACCTTTCGAAAAACAGTAAAATTACGGTCGACATTTTGGACCAGAACTAACGACGTCAACTACCGGTGAAAAGGCAAGACTCCTAACTATCTGACTTCAATTAGGTTGAAAGGTCTCTGAGACTAGTGTGTTCAAGACATGTTCCATAAAAAGAATTTGATACACTGTAACGAATGCGAATTTGGAGAATGTAGACAAACAAAGGTCCATACTGTTCGTCCTTGTTCTCTGCGACCCTTGCTTCTCTGAAGGATTTCAGGAGATTATCTGACCACTCCGAGGCACGCATAGTACAGCATTCGATGATATTATTTGTTTTATTTATAATTGTTTCTTGATTTTGTACACTTTTCCCGCAATGTGTTTTGTAATTTTATTTTCATTTTATCTTTATGTCATATTTATATTAATAAAATCATAATCGAAGGTGGGGGTAGAACCAGAAGAAGTGATACATAGCCACTATGTGGGAGGTAGGACGGTCATTTTTCTTCCTCACAGACAGGTAATTCTACGTTGAATCCGAAACTTAAAACAATCCCAGGGTGCTTCATATTCATAAAAAAAAAATTAAAAAATTAGAAAATTATCTGAAGTTAAGACCGAGCGTGTTGGGCGAGAGGTAACCCTTTGTTCTCGCATTCGCGTGGACGCGGGTTTGGATCCCCGTCCGGTCAACCAGATTTTGATTTTCAGTGGTTTTCTTAAATTGCTCCTTGTGAATGTTGGTATGGTTCCTCCGAAAGGCTATGACCAAATCCTCTCCCATCACTTGGTTCCCTTCCTTCCCCACCTTTAATGAATCGACGTCGACAAGGCCAATGCACTAAGGAAAAAGAAAAAAATAAAAAAAGAGGTTAAGATGAGGGTAGAGGCTTCCAACACTTCATGCTCGTACCAGAATCCTCTACATATGAAACCTTGAACTCTATCATTGAATTGCAGGGCCCCTAGTATCATATCGATGTATATATCTTGCGTTGCTTGTCTTACGGAATTTGTTTAAACATCATCAGGTAGATACTTTTATTTTATAGCAAGTGCTGCATATTTTCCAATCAGTATCACTTTTATCTACCCACATCACTGTCAGAGCATTTCACACAATCTGAAAAGTCACTTTCTGCTGTTTAATTTGTTCATACACCTCGTCATCAGATGCTTGTTCTCTACCGACACGCGCATAAAACCGCTTATTCAAAGAATCGGCGATTTAGAATCCATAAAATAAAACTGTCGAGCTGTTGCTAATATTTGATTCTATATTAAGCACAAAAGACTATCGCAGATATTTTTAAATAGCAACAGTGGTATTAATTTACCAAGAAAAGACGAAGAGGGCTCCGTTAATTTGTTTACTAGACGGTAATCGTTTGGGTATTATGGTGGCTACAATGACCTTATTATATAAAATGGATATTGATCACTCAGTTTCCAAGTCACCTGGATAGGATAGAATAGCGAGCACTTGTAGTAAGCGCAATGTTTCTAGATTTTTTTCCCCCTTGATTTAGTCAATGCAGTGTTGTGTGGAAGCAATAATAATAAGGGAGGTTTAAATACATAATAGTAAAGGAGGTATAAAATTTCCCTTAAACACTTATTTCCCATCTTGTTGGCTCAGTTGGTTGCCGTGATGGTGTCCGGCGCTGACACGAGGTTAGCTGGTTCGAATCCTGGTCGTGGAAGAAATTTTCATCATCAGACTTAGACGGCAGGCTAGGAGAGTTGGTGGTGCACAATTCCTAACCACCAGTTTGTGCTCCAAAGTCCTGTGTTAAATACCAAACCTCTGTGCAATGCTTATAGAGTGAAGGCATACGGCATTGATTCATCCGTCGGATAGGGACGTTAAGCCTGTCTGAACCGTTGTTGTCTTCCAGAGGAGTAGGACCTGCGCCGGGATATTCCTTCTCCATTCCTCAGCTCTCCTTCCATACAACACAAACAACAATGTATACTGAACACACACACACAGACACTGTTATACACCTATAATATCATCTACAAACACACACTGGAAAAGGCGACGGGAAACCAATCCAGTTCATCTTCCCAAGAGAGTCTCCATGGTGAGATATATCCTTCATGGTAATCGCCTACACCCGGAATCGGTCATGGTATCATAACAAGATACACACGTTATGACCAAAGTCACTAAATCGTGCTTTCGTGTGTGATGCTAGCGAATTATTCATTAATTCATGGCTAAAATCGCACCAAGCGTGGTAGGTGAACGGTTAACGTTCTGGACTAGCATTCGGGAGGACTCAGGTTCGAATCCATGTCCGAGCATCCAGATTTGGGTTTTCCATGGTTTCCCCAAATCACTCCTGGCGAATACTGGGATGCACCTTCAAAAGGCCATGGCCGAATTACTTCCCGTTCCTTGCCCCATCCCATCCCACCTCTGATGACCCCGCTGTCAACGAGGCGTAAAGCTCAAGCAAAAAAAAAAAAAAATTTCGCGGTGAAGGAAAATGTTACAGCATAAAAAGTAAGTTGGAAAAAGTGTGAAAAGAATTTTAGGATGATTTTGGAAAAACTTCGGGTAAATATTTTCAGGTTTATGCTGTACCCGCGAACTCTGACCAAATTGAATTATCAAATTCCTGGAATTGGTGATATTACTGACATTTTCAAAGCACTATCAAATTCCGAATCATTTCTGTATTCAAAGACGATGGTGATCCAGTTTGTTAGGCTCCGTAATTGCATGTAAACAGTGGGCTAAAAGTTTTCACTTTACAGCTCCATACGCGGTCCCCTAAAATACGCTGGGCTGATCATCGGGCTGCAGTGATCATTGCCAGGTGGCAGCGACTGTACCCGCCCCTCCTCACGTTGGCTTTCGGTTAGTTCTGCTTGGATTCTACGGCGCAGCCGATGAGATTCGTCTCGCCGATTCTGTTTATGGGTTCATTGCGATACGGTGCCACAAAACGAAGACCGGGCCGGCTCCGCTTCAGATTAGTATTTTATTTACACCGTTTTAGTTAATAGTGCCCCTATCACGCCGGCCATCTCCCGCAGCAGAGAACAAATACACTTTCAGCACGCTTCATTTGGACGCACTGAAGAAGACGAACAGCTGGGATTCCTGTTGCCTTTTCTCTCTCTCTCTCTCCGATCCTATTGCGATTACAGCGAGTTAAGAACACGCCAAACTGCCCACTCTTCGCGTGAAAAAGTACACAGTTTTTCTAGAAAGAAAGAGTTACTCGGTGGTAAAATTTCCTTGCTGCCGGAGATCGAAGATGTCTGCCCGCGTCCTAAGTAGTTTACGGTAAATTTCCGTGCGATTTCCTTAGTTCTCCTTTTCTGTACGTGCAATGATCTATCTTGCCCGAGCCATACAATTTCATACATGTTAGAGCAGCATAAACACCGAGAACTATCTTGACTCATCCATTTACGGGGTTTAAATTCGCGTGACCAAACTGTCGATTTAATTATCGATATAAAAAACGTAAAATTCTGCGAACCGCAAAATTTTTTACGAGAGAAGTGATTTACTTCAGAGAGGTAACTTTAAAAAAAATCATTTGACTGCTTGAGATTTTTTCAGATTTCTGACTTGTGATAGTATAATAATAATATTTAATTAAATTGCGATAGAGCGCTCGCCCCGGTGGCAATTTCCCTACACACCCATCTTCTGCCTTTCCTGCACCCACCTACATTTGCACTCTGCAAATTTTAGCTTTAAATTCTTTCAACGTTTTTGGTAAATTATTCATCATTTCTCTTCAAATTATTCCAATCCCTGACACCCTTCCCCAAAAAAGAGAATCTTCCTACACCCTTGTGCCTGAAAACGAGTTCCAGCTTGTGGTCATGGTCATCTCTTTCCTTCCATGCATTACTTTTAATTCTTACACCAATATCTTTCCATGCCTCAACAATTCAGTTGTTCATACGGTGGATTCCCTGAAGTATCTATCTAGACGTAACAGTACAAAGCAACATGAAATGGGACTTGCACATAACTTCCGTCGTAGGCAAAGCTAATTCTAAACTACGATTCATAGGTCGTATTTTGAGAAGTTGTAATGCTTACACAAAAGGAATTGCGTACAAAACACTAGTGCGTCCGCGTGTGGAAATTGGGATCTGTATTGCAAGGGATTGATTGACACGTAGAGAAAGTACAGAAGAGAGCTGCTCGATTCCTAACTGCTAGTTACAGTCCTTACGAAAGTGTCACAGAGTTGATTCGTGGGTTGGGATGGGATTGTTTGGTGGACAGACGACGTCGTTTTCGTTTGAATTTGTTTTAGAATATGCGAAAATCTTTAATTTACGAGTGCAATGAAATACTTCTTAAGCCAACCGATTTAGGTCGCAATGACAGGAGGGATAAGATTAGAGAAATAAAATGCCGTACTGATACTTTTATGTTTTCTTTCTTTCCTCGTTCTGTTCGGGATTGGTATGTACAGAATTAGGATTGGTGCTTAGCACCCTCTACCACTCACAATATTTGTGAATTGCAGAGTATAGATGTAGATGTAGATCACAAATGTATGACTTGCACATTGCCATAACCCACTTCCAATGAATCCCATTCCAGTCCTTTTATCATATCTGTTACTGATTGCATTCTGCGGTAATTTCCAGAAACAAATCTAGCAGCCCTTTTTTGCACCCTCTCCAACTCCTGTATTTGATACGCAAAATGTGGGTTCCATACTATACTACCATATTCAAGCAATGGTCTGACCATAGTTTTGTAATCCAATTCCTTTACTTCTCTCGTACATCCCATCATCACTCTCTCCAATAAGTACAGAATTTTGAAACTTTTTCCTACTGCATGACCAATGTGTCCTGCCTATTTAAGTTAGTTATCAAATGTAATGCCAAGATATTTACATTTCAAGTCTTCAACAAGTAATTCTTTCCCCACATTATAATCGTCATCAACCTTTAGTTTTTTCGTGATAACATATTACACATTTCGCTGGATTTGCCTTAACATCTCACCAATTATTATAATCTTACACGTAAATATTAGTTTTGATGCTACGTACATCAGGTGATCCATAGTGCTCTAGATGTTGCCAAATTCTTCCCCAATAATATGGACAACATTGTTATTTACGTGTAGATGTTTAGACACCAGAGAATACACACTAATTACTATACAGACATGGACATGTGGTATTTAATATGTGATAATGAAATTGTGTGCAGAAGCTTAATGGTAAATTTAAATTCGTACTACTTGATGGAACCAGTCTTATACAAAATTGGTGAATAAAATTTCTGAGATATTTTTTCTACTTCATAATCTTTGCCAATCTCAGACAATCTTGGAAACAGCAAAATATTTTATAATGTAGCAGCAGTATCTTCCGAAATGCTCTTTTCGTTTTCAGCTATTCATTGGCATGAAGAATAGTTATTTCATTATTATATTATTATTATTTTGGATGATTCGTATATTTAAATTCACAGAAATGTTTTATTGATACTTCAACATCATGTATATTTCTGCAAAAGGTGGTACGTTTAAGAGAGATTAATGTAAAAAAAAATAAAAAATCACTTATTCCTGAAAACTGCTGTTATAAATATTTAGGGGCTAAATAATGAAAGGTTCAGATATTAATTGAACTCCTAATATGTCATCCTAAGGATGAGACACTTCAGTAAGGGCGCTAATGACCCAGTTGTCGACGCGCCCTTAAACCCTAAAAACAACAACAACAACAACAACACTTCAGTAACGCATAGTGTAAAACACAAACGCGTAAATTCACGGGTATTTGCTGCTTTTGATGTTATGGAAATGCTTTACGTTCCCCTACTGGGGTGCTCGTTAGTGCGTAAATCATTAATGGCATACGTTTAACCATTATTTGTCCAAAAATCCGTACCTGTGTTGTTGAATGACGAAAGTATGATTGTCATCGTTTTAATATAACCATGACTATAACCTTGTAACGACTTGGAAACTGCGTTACAGACATAAGTCTGGTTCTTCATTTTCACATTGCATTTAGAATCATAACTGGAAGCAGTTTTCAAGCTGAAAACATCGTCTTTTGCTCTGTCGGAAATGATGATGACGCACCGTACTGGTACTGTGGTCAATCAATGTTCATAATTTTTCTATCTGCACGTCTGATAGCGTTCTTGTAGTGTTCTTTCCTGGATACTTTTAGGCATGTGACTAGTTATTTAATCCGTCTTGAAATAACAAAAAGCGATAACTGGTCGTGTTTCTTTCCTACGCTCGTCTGGGAACATTCTTCAGTGTACAATACTTAAAACGAACTTCATTTATTATATTATTTTGAACAACTAAAAATCATTATTGCATAATAGGGAAATGTCCCTCTTCTACATACATTCTTAAACTTCATAAATTTTATATGCTGACAATTTTTGTCAGAAAAGTGTTACATGGAAAATTATCTTTTATTTTGTGATTCATAGCTCCTCTGTTTTGTTCTGAATGAAGTTGAAGCCTAGAATTTATCTGAGTTCACAAAAAATGAAAACAATCATTCAAGATTGATTTCAGGCAAGTATCTTAAAACTTACTTCTTTAAACCATTGAATATTGAAATCTGGATGAACTGATTTCGGTGGGTAAGCGCTATCGCCCAGGCCTATCATTCGGAAAAACGTGGGTTCGAATCCCCGTCCACCCATTCAGATTTCGGTTTCGTGTGGTTTTCCGAAATCAGTCCAGGCGAATTCCGGGATGGTTTCTTCAAAAGGCAATGGCTGAATTCCTTCTCTTTCCTTGCCCTCCACTGGTTCTAATAATCTCGTCATCGACGAGTCTCAAAATTTGAAAAAAAAATGTGAATGATCGAGTCAAGATTCGTATTCGAGTCTTGTGAGTTCAAAGATACTGCGGCACCGTTACTGTAGTCTGTATTATCTCTATACATCTGAAGTGGAATGAAAATCCTTTTTGTTCGGTTTAAAAGCAGAGCAGTATTTACTACATGTGTACACTTGTATGTGGTGTGTGTGTGTAGGAGTAAGAGAGAGAGAGAGAGAGAGAGAGAGTAGCGTGTGAAGTGACACCCGTTTGCAGGTTCATATGACGCGATTGCCAGTCCAGGACCCCTGCTGGTGTCACCCCCTTATGAAGAACACCCCTGCGCGACCCCTTTGAAATACCACCGACAGGCGACTAACAATCCGCACAGTGTCGTTACGCTTGCGGAATTTATAAAGCGGCTATGACACCAGCAATAAATTGCGTAACGTTACTTTATGTGATGGTATCTGGGCTCGTTTCTCTCCGGGGCTCTGAGGCTGTTAAAAATAAACAGCGAGGGTGGATATGTCATCGCAACGTGACTCCTCTTGTCTGCTTTCAGTTGGACGCGTAATTAGGCATGTTAGCGATGAATTACTACTAAACCAGTGCATGAATTCTTCTCCTGTGTCATCTTTCCAATTTCCTCCGTGAGCTGTTGCAGTGACGTGTCAACTGTTTTCGCCGAGCAGCTTCAGATGCACAGTATAATCTCTGTGATTTAAGATAGTGACTGGCGTTGTAAAACGCTAACACATGAATATGACTCTCTGCTATTTTATACGAGCGATTCTTATTGTATGTAACGTTGTAAAATTTTATGGTAGTTTATTGTTTTAGGAGACGAGATTACAAGCCCAAACAAAGTGCTTATGCGGATATTCTTATAAGAGTACACCGTAATTAAAATATTTACTACTATTGGTGCCTATCTGACGAGACTGAAGAATAGAATTTTGGTTTTCTAAAACCACAATATCAGGCAATATAGTTTAGTTATGGAGTATCCCAATGGTTTGGTTAAATTTGTGGATTGCATGTTTGGCTATGGATGCATTTTATCAACTGCAGAGTTTCTCTTGTAATGGTCAAGTTGAGAAGGGTTCATATCTTACGGAAATTTGGGATATGGTCAAAGTTATCCGAAAACGTTTAAAGTAATAGATCCTAGTATTAAGTTAGAACTCCGTGAGTGGAAGGTAATAGTTATTCAAGGAGTATCTCTAAAATCCATTGAGGGGAGGAAAAGTTCCCTACAGTTTGAACATGTACATTAAAATTGAGCCAATTTAAACTCATTTAATTTCATTCTTTTTAAATTAGAAGTGGTAAAAGTTTTTTTGAGGTTATTATTAATTAATTTTGATGGTGTTTCTTTGTTTTCTTTAATTAAAGTAATTGATTAATTTGATGTATTATTTACGCTTAGTTTCTTTGTCAGACAGGCAAGAGGAAAAGCAAAATCTCTAAAATTCTCAAATTTTGATGTTGGTTCCTGGAGTCAGTCTACGTGATCGGTAACTTCATGAGTGACTCCAGTCTCTGTTAGGTTTCGAATCATTAACACGTCGTTGCTAGCTGGTCAGCCAAGACCATGAAACAGTACTGTTGTTTATAAATGAATACATTAAGCACTTTATAAGTTATACCATCAAATATACAATGGAACGGCACAATTAGGAGATTTCTTTTGTCCGATGTCATGAAATGGATGTACTGCTGGACCAACACTATAAAAAAAAAGTGCATAACCGCATTGCAAAAATCTTTAGAGAGTATTGTGGAAAACTTAATTTTAATATCACGATGAAGTTTAATTAATGTGAATGGGTAATCTTTAGAAAGTTTGAAAATTCCTCCAAAGCGAAATCTTACTGCTTATTGTTTGACGGTGGTATCAGGAATAAACGTAGAAAGATGTTATAGTTGCTCTGTTACTTGATGTTCCCTTATGGTGGAAATCGACAGTATTTTGTAAACCTTGCAATTTCGGAGATTCATCAGTAATGCTTCATTGCTAGCGGGGATTTTTCTGCAACGAGCTCTATTTACTTATGAATTTGACTAATCATTTCGGTTATCACCTTTCATCTTAATAGCTTCGTAAACATAATCCCCACTAGGCGATCGTAAAAGTAAAATGCATCTGTGAACTTTTTTTCCATTTATCGTGCATGTCGTATAGTTTTAGCTGAACATAAACGGGGTATGACAGCAGTTGTTTCACAACATGGTCACTACGTTTTTAAAAGAAGGTGCGTAAATGAATTTTTCCCGGGATTACTTTGTTGATTTGAATTACGCCAGGTGATTCGGATGCCACATTAAGATTTATGTCCTGGAGAAAAGGAAATGGTCGTCTTACATCTGACGCGCCGGCTTGGTACGATTAATTGGGATTATCCAACCAGCCTATGGGTTGTGCATTAAGTCGAGCTTAACAAACGTTCCAACAACATCTGCATTGGCATTTTTACTACGTAATAATTTATTATTTTAACAAGAAATTGCTCAAGAAATGGTCTACATTAACTACGTAGTTTAACAGACGTGATTTAAATTAGGGGTCACTTTGATCTTTCCTGAGATTCCCACGCTGTTTTATAATTATGTTAAATGACTAGAAATATTCTCGCATCATATATATTATTACATCTCAAAGGTGTTTCCCCTCCTAGATTTAACTAAAATCCATAAACGAGGTATTATTTTAAATATTAAACTCTCCATATGAGAATTCAGTGTTTCCTGGTTTATAAATGAAATAAAATCTTCAGGGGTTATCTGCCGGATAATATCTATATTAAACTTAAGTTCTTTAATACACAACGTTTCGGCAGCAACCTCCGCTGCCATCCTCAGGTAAGCTGTCATAACGAAGCTAAAAATGTAACACTTTTAGCTTCGTTTAATAAAGATATTATCCGGCAGATAACCCGTGAAGATTTTATTTCATTAAGCTTTCCACTTTGGTAAAAAGAAAGGGATTTTTCGAAATTCAAGACGTAAACGACAAAATTTTGAACAATCAATATCACGATTATGTGATAGTTCAAAGCCACGCTACAAGGCTCGGCTAGCGTCCATGAGGAGTGATCACATTAACGCTAGATAGAAGCACCACATATCGAGATTTTCGCACGGGCAAATATCGCATCACTGCTAGAAATTTCAGTTGACTAATAAAGAATTGCTTCTACAAAATGAGACTATTGAGAGCCATGCTGCCGGCGTCGATAGGGAGTGATCGCTATACCACTAGATAGGAGAACTACGTACCACAAAGCAATGAATAAACTGTGTGTGTTTTCTAGAGTATGGAGCTGTTCTGCTATTTCTGTTTCTATTAGGGAAACATTTCATCATTTCTATGTGTTTTGTTACGCACCTGTTTCAAGTGACAAACATACATTTTCTACAAATGACCCGCCTTTTCTTTCATCCTACTACGAACCACCAAGGGGGCAACCATAAATTACGTGAGGTGTTTTTCCGGAATTTCTGACTCCTCCCCCCCACCCTCCCCCTGGTGATACTTGGTGAGATCTGGTTCGATTCCCCCCATCCTCTCTGGTGAGATCCGGTTCCACGAGACCCCCCATAGAGACCACCCTCGCAACTTTTTGAGTTAGGTTACACCCACACTTTTCGACGAAATACCTCCCTAAAATCGACTTTCGCGTCAATTATAGACCTTTTTTTTTATCTCTACAGTCCAACAAAATTTTCCAAAACCTCACGTGAGATTTCCCCCTTAGAGAGATTTAGCTGCTCCCTCCCCACCCTATTTCACCTGACGTAATTTATGGACGCCCCCCAACCTAGCCATTCATCGTATATCATTCGCGAAATTTCCACTCTGGCCACTCAGTTTTAAGAGATATTTCTATGCAAAGTGTATTGAGAAGAGGCCACTGTGCGAGTTAGGTAACGTGGAACAATTCGACCCCCGTCAGCGGCATGGCGATATGATTCGTCGGCCTCCAATTTGGGCAGATCACATCGGCCGGCCGACTAAGTGAAATTATAACCTCGCGGCCATTGTACGAAATGTAAATGAGTCGTGACGTGGCCATTGTCTGAGCGCGGCTACCATACACATACACACAATGCCGGGTCTCTAGTAATTGAGCGCCATAATTACGGAGAGAGGTAACGGAGCGCGCGTTATCAGCCCCGAGACCGAAGCACTCTGCGATTAATAGTGCGTAATTGGCCCTCAGTGAGGGCATCGAGGCCGCGAGAGGAGTTGCCGTCCTAAGGGCGGAGCAAAGTAAGTGATCTGCGGATTGTTTCTCAACGATGTGGGTGTTGACTGGATATGAAAGGTCTGATGTTTTATCCCATTTGATCGGATTATCGTAAATATTTCCCATTATCACCCACTTTGACCCATTTTCCTACCGTTTTCGAGATGTGTATATGCAAAAGAATAATAATAATATTTTTCAAATTATTTAAATCATACATGCGTAAAACCCATCAAGATCGGATAAAAACTGTAGATCTGTGTGTCGCAACACCAGCTTTAAAACGATTTTTAATTTTAAGTTCGAATTTCTCTGTCACTAATTAAATTGTCTCACAGGAACCGGTCGAATGCCAATAAACAGAAAATTTTATGAGCGTTCAGAACATTACTATCCACTTTGGCCAATTTCCCTATTGTTTCGAAATATTTGCAAAAAAAAAAAAAAAAAAAAATATTGCTTGTGTAAATTTTCTTTAAGGGGGTTGATGTGGATAGGGGGTGTGATTTTGCTAACCAAATGTAGATAGTATTGTTTCCCTTGTTTTAAAATGTACGTGTGCAGAGTTTCATCGAGATCGGATGAAAAGTGTGGATTAGTATAAAGAAGATCACATAGACATCCATTTTTATAGATCAATTTAATTAAAATTGCAATGGAGTGCTCGTTCCGGTGGCAATTTGACTACACACCATCTTCCCCCTTTCCTGCACCCACCTACATTTGCCCTCTACAAATTTCAACTTTAAGTTCTTTAACGTTTTTTAGATAGATAAGGTGACTTTCAGTTCGATGGCTTGTAGAATCGAATTGCTGTTATTTTCAAAAACAAAAAAACAAAAATTACCATACGAAATGCCAGGAGAAACAGGACACGACTGTCCAAATCCTGGTGAAAAACAGGGCGTACGTGATATTTCAGTTTGCGCCTTAACCAACAGGAATACTATAGTGATCTTTTAAAAGTTTATTGTTTTCGTTGGAAAACTGAATGCACAATTAAAAAAAAATGATACTTCGGCAGTTAATGTTTTCAGCATAAAATCAAATGTATTACAAGGTAGATAATTTCATGTCAAACAATAAATACGGTATGCCACGAATTTTTTTTTTTTTTTTTTTTTCTCTATATTCTAACCTCAAAGCCAGTCAAAAATGAGTATTTAAACGGAGAGTTCTGACAAATAATTTCTTGCCAGTTGCTTAGCTAAATACAATTGTTACTAAATAGCGCTCATAACCTTGATTTTTTTAATGTTGTGTAAATTTCGATTGTAGGTCACATGCGTCTGAAATAATAACCTCAGTGGTATTTCGTCAGTGAAAGCAAACCAAAATAAATCTTAACAATCCTAGTTATAGCACGTAATATTAGTTTTAATCCTGGACAAGGCAGTATAGATCGCGGTAAATGTGGAAATACTTTCATCCACACGAAGTAATGTTTAAGAAATAATTAAAAAAAAACACTTTATACTGTAACATCAAATGCCAGTTATTGTGACCAGGAATAATTTCAATCTAATGAAAACTTCCGCTATCATTTCTGCTCTAAAATTAAAGAATTTATCTTACATATCTACTGGTAGAAAATTTAACTAAAACATCAACATCGAACGAATTGAAATAAATAAAAAGAAAATAATAATCAATATGTTAATTTAAACGCATTACATATTTTTCTTTCAGTCTTTTGGCAGTTCACATTCGCACTGCTTAACAATATATAAATATTATTAAATAACATGTAGGCCTATAACCTGTAGTTAACATCTTTGGCACCGAGCATAGTGGGTGAATGGTTAAAGTTCTGGCCTTCCATTCGGGAGGACGCAGGTTCGAATCCCCATCCGGAAATCCAGATTTGGGTTTTACATGGTTTTCCCAAATCACTCCATGCGAATGTCGGGATGCTTCCTTCAAGATGGCCATGGCCGAATTCCTTCCCGTTCCTTTTCCCCAGTCCCATCCCACCTCTAATGACCTTAGCCGTCGACGAGGCATAAAAAAAACTTTGGCCTTTGTAGCCCACCAACGAAGGCCGCGAGCTTGACGTCACAGCGTTACAGACACGGCTGCACGATGACCAAGATTAGTATTTTATTAGTGTCGATACTATCCGGAAGATAATTGTAGAAAAAGCACAATAAACTTTTTTTAAAACCAGATCTTAATTAGTTCTTTTTTTCTAAAAAAAGTTTTTAGAAACTCGTAGTGAGTTTAGTTAGATATGAAATTTTGGAAATGGAATCCTAATCTTGTGTGGCTAACCTGAACTCGGCGGATTTTTTTTACTACTTTTGCTTATTATTGCGAGTTTATTGTCTCATTAGGGAAGTGAACAACTGTTACATAAAATTTACTTTTAAATCTCGTAGGCCTACTTATGAAGTAAGGAGTAGGACAAATGTACATTTCGACATCTCACTTAGAGTTCACAGATGATTTGGTAAGCATCCTTCCCTGGAAACCACGCCGCGCTTTGCTCCTCGCGTCTTCCGTATTCCCGCTCGCCTCTGCGTCCACCTACGTTTCCGCTCTGAGATGTGTCGGACAAATTACGGAGGCGACCGCGGCGTCTGCTACTGTAACGCCAGGTAATTGTGATCGTTAAGGCGGGCCCGGCCCGTTCACGCCTGCCCTCAATCTGTCCCGGGCGACCGTTAAGCGCATTACGATGTACCGAAAAGCATTTAACCACCGTATTCCGAGATAACTGCGTTCTGGCCCAAACGCACCATACATCACTTTTTTATACACTAAATAATTCTTGCCGGGGCGTTGCCGCCGATTACTGCATATTTCAGCGAGCCTCGTAAATCCGTGCTTACTGGCTTTTAAATCAGTCATCCGGCGCGCGATAGCATCTCGACGGTATAAATCCGTCCCGCCAGCGCGCCTCGCATCAAACCCAACCTGCCTATCTCATTATTGCTATTGCTCAAACAACGATAAGTGGCACGCGGGACCGGGCGTGTGTGTGTGTGCGCGGATATTTCAGTTTGCACTTTAACCGACAGCTTCGCAGGCGTTGGTGAATACCGATATACGCCGCAGATAGAGAGGCAGCCTACCTTTACGGGCGGTGGGAACATGCACCGATGCGATACCTGTCGCTTAATGGCTTGCACTACGATCACATTCACTGTGCCTGCGTGTATTGTCATCGTTCCTCATCACAGTGGAGAAAGTCAGCACGGTACTCCTTACATTGCTACGTAACTTTATGTGATATCGATAAAAACGTATGACACTTTACCGGTAATCGGCGCTAATTCTTTGAAAACTTATTATTACTGATTAGCTGTTACGCGTTGACCTAGAATTTTATTTCTAGAATTGTATATAGAAAACTGCACGTAAGCTAAAAGGTGTTCATACACAAACTGCGAGAGAAAAAAAGCCTCAGCGACCGATATAACGTTACTAACTGTTTAGTTAGTTTTCAAAATTTCATGACAAAATATGTTATTTATCTAAAAAAAAATATCCTATGTCCTTCTTAACAACACACAGTATTTTCTTGACAAATTTTATCAAGATATGATTAGCCATTTGGTAGTGAAAATGTAGCAAATATACAGACAGAGTTAGTTTCGCATTTATAAAATAACTAGTGCAGATGTAGCAACGTTTAATTAAATAGCTGTTTACGTCTAGTTATATACTGATATCAGCTATGATGTACAGGAAGCAACTAAGGAAGTGAAATAAAAATGTGAACGTGGTACAACTGTACTAAGAGAAACGATCTTTCGATTTGTTGATGACACTGTCCTGTTGGCGGGAAAGAGCGAGGCTATTGAGACGCTGCTGTGCGATATGAACAAGACTGAGAAAAACTTGGTATAAACATAAGCCATTGGAACACATTTGTCATGAAATGGTAATGTAACCATTAGACTGAATATAAAAATCTATCACCTATGGTGGAACAAGTAAGAGAATTCCGTCGCTTGGAAAGTAAAATGGCCGAAACATGAACGATCCCAGAAGCAGAGATGCAGTAAAAAAAGAATATTTTGGGTTAAAAAATTAACCAACAACACATAAATTATTTTCTAAAATTTTGAAAGAGAAGTTTATACGAGAAAGAATGAATACGGAACAATTTGAATTGGATGGTATAGAAGGGTGTTCGAAATTTAGTGGACAGTCAGGTTATGAAATATATTTTGGAAATGGTAGGTAAGGAAAGTAGTTTGTACTAAACTCTCACAAGTTTCAAAGAAAGAAGTGGTGGGCCACATGTTAAGACGTGAGGGATTGTTTAACTTCTTACAGCAGGTAAATTCCAGTTGAGGAAGGAATTTTAGTGAAAGACGAAGATTAGAATATATGTAGCAGATAATTGGTGCGTTGAGGTGAAGATATTAGCTTAATACATCAAACCATTCAAAACTAATGATAAAATAAACCCGATTTAACAATTTCTGCATTTTCGAACCGGTCACTTATTTTGTGTAACGTGTACATTCAAAACCTACTGTAACCAAGCGATTTCCATGTAGTGAAGCAATTGAGTTTTATGTATTGTATACACACCGTGTGAAGTGTGCACTGTCGATTGGTAACTGACCACTGGTGGGGGAAATTTGTACGCAGGCTATTCCTTACTGCAAGACAGATTCTGTAACTGCGAAAAGCTGCCGAATATATTAGACACCGAGGTAAAAATCTGTCCCAAACACTCATATCTTAGTGTTAAAGCAGTAGATACAGTAGGTATGGATACCCGCAGAGTGACTTATTAGGAAACTGCTTCGTCGTTTTACAGCGGCAAACAAAAAGCACTTGTTAAGCAGTACGTTTCAGCTGGTCGTACCCGTCGTTAAGCCAGCGCATCTGCTGCCATTGAGTGCTGAGGGAAGTGTGCTTTCACGGTTGTTGGCAGAGGAGGCTTTGTTGTCTGGACGGTGATTGTTCGTCTTAATTGGCCCGGCGTCAGTCGACAATTTTTAGCCGCAATCTGCTGCCAGTATCGTTATTATGTGAAGGGAGATGATTTTTATTGTTCGCAAAGTGTGCCGGACGCCGGCAACTCACGGTCCGTAGTCTATCTTGATGCCTCCCTACAAGTTACACGTTTTCTCCCGGAAAATATTTCAACAGCCTAGTTTACGACCGGGATGAATATCTGGCGTAAAGCAGATGCAGTTATTCTACGGAAAGCTGGAGTCTTTGAATCAAGATTTTACGCTAGGTGGGAAAAATTCAAGATCTTATACCACTAACAGTTTTAAAGATCTCGACATTCGTTTACAAAGAATTTTGAAGGTAATAAATTTCCATTATACGTGATATCTCTTCCTCATCTGTTACTCCCAGGAACACTATTTGATGTACAACCATTTTTTTTTAACATAATCATACCCTGTTATATCATTTCACTGTTAATCAGGGACTAGTTCGTTGGTTAAAATTTTAGTTTATTTCTTTCTCGTCTGTTTTTCTTGTTGGTGTATTTTCGTCCCTAAATAACCAATAGCAAATTAGAGATTGCTTACAAATTGTTTGGCAATTTACTATACATTTTGTTATGACACACGTCGCTTGTCAAAACATTTCTTCCACACATCTTTCCGGTTGTGAATCAACTGATCAGATGTAGCAGAAACTCCGGAATAGAATAAGAACTAAATACGCATCTGACTGATCCTTGGCAACTGTAGATTTTAAATAAGGCCAAATTTTTCGGTTAATTTAAAACAAACAACAAGATAAATGTAACGGAGAACTCCTAGTGTGAGATGTCGCACTGTTTTCTTCTCTCTTCATCAATTTGCACGTCAGCATCCTATGTAGTCCCATATCATAATCGACTTCATGGAATTGAAGATTAAGTTAACAAAAAAACTAGATCTGCTTGAAACTGTACCTGAGAAGCACCTACAACGAAAAGCTATTAACGAACTTCGTCCTGTTGATTCTATTCGTCCTACCGATCTTCTTTGCACCTGCTATCAGACCAATTTTATTTATGCAATTTGATTTTGTTGGTAGACGGATATAAGATATATGTCTCCTATTTTTAAATAAAAATAAATTACTCAAGTTAAAGATAAAAATCTAACTTTGAAAATATAGAAGATATTACTGTTGAAAGTCCACCACAAGTTAAAAGGTGTATTTCAAAACGTTATCTAAATCATTATCTATCAATTACATCTCCTGTTCATAAAAGGTAATCTGGTTGTACCACCTGTGCGATCATGAGGAATGGGATAGATAACTGACAACTGTCGCTAATGTCGCGGAACTGACTTTCAATGTCCTAGCCATGTGCAAGTTTTAGACGAGAAAGGTATACTTCCTCACCTCACATACAGTTGCCTTTCAAGTCTACAATAAAGTTTCAGTAATGTTATTTAAAAAAAAAAAAAAAAATCTTTCTCATGAATATACGTTAAGATTATCACTAAGCATAAATAATTTTATACTTTAATTTATAACCAAAATTATTAGCAGCTAAATTGTACTGAAAAAAAAGTCAGTTGTGTTTTGCAGCACACACATTGTTGTGTTGCTGGAATAAGTTTAAAAGAAAAATATTTCACCATTTATTGTATAGTCTCAAAATATACATGCTGAGAAGTGGATATATCTTCTTGGGTAATTTTTAATTATGTACAGTTATAAATAAGACCAATTTAGATCGGCTCTTTCGGTTACCATAAAGGCGTTCATTCTAGTATTAACTGATATAGCCATCTGTCATATTTCAGTACAATTCACTGCGTACATTAATCATATATTGTTGGAGTTATACCCTCTGTCTTTGTTTGTTTCTTTGCGATTTACGGCTTATAGACATCACGGTCCTTAGGGATGCGAGAGGATAGTGGGCAAGAAACAGAAAGGAATTCTGTCACGTCCTTTTGAAATAACCATCGCGTCATTCGTTTGGACTGATTTCTGGAAACCATGGAGAACATAAACCTGGATGATCTGACGGGGGAATTCGAGCTCGCGTCCTTCCAGATGCGAGACCTGAGCGATACCGCTCACCCAACAGACTTCGTCGACAATTTTAAGCTGACTCTAATGACGTCACTATCCCAGTGCCGTAAGCCTCTAATTTAAACAAAAAAAGTTTATATCTTTGATTAAACTAGACGGCTGGTCGTTGTATTTTGGAATAGCGGGCTCTAAGTGCCGGCACCGGATTTGACCATCATCATTCTATCATCCTAACACACAAACAATAAGCTAAACATACACTCGCTCAGTCAGTCATCAATTGCATCATCATAAGTTTAGAAAGACTCAGAAAAAGGGGTAGGCTATGCAGTTCAGTGGGTAGAGCCCATGTGTATGGCCGATCGGGGTTCGATTGCCAAAGAAACCGAGTTCTTCGAAGATGAACGCCCGGAAGGATACCCAGGCCCACTCAACCACCTATCCAGTGAGTATCATTACGCTAACTATTGACGGGGTTAAAATCGAGCAGAGCATGTTGTTGATCTTGCTACCTCCCTCTTAATGCTGCAGCTGAATCTGCTCTCCGTCCTCCAAACTTGATCGAGACATTACTACACGGGGGGGGGAAATGACTGGATCATCTCTCTATTATTAACTTAAAAGGATACTTTAAATCATACTTGATGGCAGCTAAGCATGGGTATATAAAACCTTGGGGAAACTAGGCTCTAAAGCAGTGTTGTTGAGTGGCGTTTATTAAAGCGTCAAAGAGTTGACTACAAAATACACTACCAGAATTGAAAAAATCGACCTGTCAAGTATTTCCTTCGATATGGAACGTGTGGCGCGTCTCCCCAGACCCATTCATTCTACCTGCTTCTTCTTCGCCAGCTTTTCCCAACATTTTACTGTACGCTGTCATCGTTGGCGTGATCAAACCTGGAACTTTGATTTTATGACTACATGTCCTTGCTGCCACAAAGCATTTTATACTTACTGCCAAGTCGAACTACACAAGTGAAGTGTTGCCATCTGTCTGTTAAACATATAACTGTGTTCTGTATATGATAAGTGTTTTTTTGTTTTTGTTTCTGAAATGTGTGGTTTATCTGCTGTCAAAATGATTTCCGAGTAGCAAAAACTCCAATCGTCGTAAAGAGGACAGACCATATAGCCTAAGATCCGGCTTCACGATTTCTACGTCCAAATGTTACTTAATTGAAATATAGTTTTTATGTATTAATTTATAATACAATTCTGCCGGGTTGGCTATCAAAATATGGTCGTAAGTATTTTTAATTAAATTTTCAAAAAATAATCTTGTTCACTTGTTTTTTTTATATATATAAATTATAATTTATTTCACGGAGAGACATGTAAAGAACATGAAAAAAGTTTGTTTGCCTATGTGAAAGTGGCTGCAAGTAGGGATTGCCAGCTGTTAAAGTAAGCGCACCAATACCATCTAATGGACGGTGCAGTGCGCTAACTCGCACGCTCTCTTTTTATACTGTCATCAGTCTGTCGACTCGTTTGACGCAATACTCCATCCCTTCCTATTTTGCGCTACTCTTTTCATCTCAATGTACCCCTTACAACCCATGTCCTCAATTATCTGTTTCATATATTCTAATCTCTGTCTTCTTCTGCAGTTCTTACCTTCTACTGTTCCCTCCACTAACAAATTAACCAATCCTGCATCTCTAAAATATGACCTACCATCCTGTCTCTTCTTTCTGTAAGACTCTTCCACAAACTTCTTTCCTCGCCTATCATTTCCAAAACTCGTTCGTTTCGTACTTTATGCGTCCACGTAATTTTTAGCATCCTTCTTTAGCACCACATGTTAAATCCTTCAATTTTTCCTGCTGTCTGGTTTTCCTAACGTCCAAGCTTCACTGCCATAATTTTACGTATCTTTAACAGCTGGAAATCCCTGCTTGTGGCCACTTTTACATAGGTAACCCAAACTTTTTGATGTTGTTTACATGTCCCTCTTGGAAACGAACTATAACTTTTTTTTTGAAAATTTAATTAAAAATACTTGCTGCCATATTTTGATAGGTAATCGTATTCTACTACTAGTAATTATACATAAAAATTGCATTTTCATCAAATAACTGATGGACTTAGAAACCATGCTGCCTTTAAACATATCGCCTCCACTCTCGTCTTGACGTCTCGTAATATCCGTTAATCCGAGGTTAAGAGGAAGGCGATGTTTTCTTTACTGCTTATAGCCTTTCCGTAAACAGTTCCACTACTTGTCGCATAGTGAGCCGCTGTGGTGTGCACTCACCAGCTGCACAAAATAAACCGGAAGAGCGGTGGCGTTCGGCAACACGCAATTAACCGCGGCCTGCAGATACTCGGAGCGTGTGACGTAGATAAGGCCGTGCGGGGCGTTACTTGTCGCTATCTCTGGCGCCCTACCTGCAATTGACGTGGGCTCGAGGCGCCCAAATCTCCACTGCAGTCGGAAAAACGAGAGCCGGATCCCGGTGTCGCTGCCTATTTAGAATGCAGACGAGATAAGCCGCAGCCGTGCGTCTGGCCCGCGGACCAATAAACCCCTCGAAGGCTTTGTTTATGTGACGTGTTCTTCAGTCTGCATGAGGGCTGACCTCGTCGCTAAAGCCGGAAGAACTCTGAGTTCCATCAGGCAGAGGGTACGTTCGCAGTGCTCATTGGAAAAGAACTTGTCACAGTTTCCCTACATCAAATTGTGCAGTAAAAGATATTGAAAATCCCTGTAATTTGTAATGGACTGATAATAAACAGAGTATAATACAGGGTCCGGCAAAAAACCTCCCTGACTTCAATAGGCATTTGCAAAAAGAATAAGAAACATACAGAACAATTACTTATATTTGTGAATAGCCTATATGATGGCATTTTACATCACTTAGTACACTTTACTTGGTTTTGAAAATTATGTCCGATAAATGATGTCCCCCATTGTTAAGACATTCACGAAGTCTTTCCCTGAAGTTGTCCATTGTTCTTCGTGTAACTTCCCTTGGAATGGCTGCCACTTCCTGCCTAATGGCATCTTTTAGTTCTTGCAGAGTTCTGCGGCGATGTTTGTACACTTCGGCCTTTAGGTAGCCCCACAGAAAGAAATCACAAGGTGATAAGTCGGGTGACTTGGGGGCCAGGAAATGTTTCCTCTTAAACAAACAAGATGTCCAGGGAACAACTCTCTTAACATTTCCATGGACCGTCGAGCAGTGTGAGCTGTGGCTCCATCCTGTTGGAACCAAATTTCTTCTTCCTCATGGTCTAAAACAAACTGGTTGATCTTGGGTCGGAGAAATGTCTCTATCATGAGACAATAGCGATCGGCATTGACCGTTACTGGCCCCCAAGGTCACCCGACTTATCACCATGTGATTTCTTTCTGTGGGGCTACCTAAAGGCTGAAGTGTACAAACATCGCCCCAGAACTCTGCAAGAACTAAAAGATGCCATTAGGCAGGAAGTGGCAGCCATTCCAAGGGAAGTTACACGAAGAACAATGGACAACTTCAGGGAAAGACTTCGTGAATGTCTTAACAATGGGGGACATCATTTATCGGACATAATTTTCAAAACCAAGGAAAGTGTACTAAGTGACGTAAAATGGCATCATATAGGCTATTCACAAATATAAGTAATTGTTTTGTATGTTTCTTATTCTTTTTGCAAATGCCTATTGAAATCAGGGAGGTTTTTTTGCCGGACCCTGTATTTCAAAGTGTCTGCATATTTAGTTTTCTAATAATTTTTATGGTTTTAAGCGTCATCGTCATCGTCGAGGTTATTTTAGCTGTGGCGAGGGAAATTGGCGGGTAAGTCCGAGTGCGCTGCTGCCATACTTCGGAACATTCGCGCGTAGCGCTCTCTTTCTTGCAGAAAATGGCAACGATGAGCGTACTGTATTGCCTGATACGAGCGTCAACGCACAAAATACTAATTCAGCTAACAAATGAATTTAACTGTTAAGTACACGAATTGGCCACCCGCCAACACGTCTGGCCACAGCTATAGAGGCGGAAAATGACTGACGGTGACGGGAATAAATTCAGCCGTGAAGGAATTATCCCGGCATTCTCTTCGAGTGACTTCGGGAAACCATGGAAAACCCAAATCTAGATGTTCAGCCGAGGACTCGAAACTGTGTTCCTCTGAATGCGAGGGCAGAGTGTTACCACTTTCGCACCACGCTTTGTTTGTGTTTCCCGTGCAGGTTTCTTTCAGTTACATAGGAGGAGGTGGAGTTTGTAACTATACAACAGTATCGCTGGAATATCGATGTTGATAAACGCGGGAAAAGATGGCGGGATTGTGTGGCTACTTGGCGAAAAGCATAGACTCGTTGCGCGCGCGTCGGCTTTTAACGGAAGAATGGTGCGAATGTGGTAACTGTGCATGTGCTAGTGAATACGCGGGAGCAAAGCTGTATACCTACTCGCTCAGTATCTGAAATATTCCAGAACGTTGATGTCGTGACGGTGAATTTTGTGAAAACAGTGCTTTCAGCGCGTGTTAAACGGCTGACAATAATATGAATGTATACGTTGGCCTGGACATTTTCCTAACATACGAACTGTGCAATCTTCCGAATACGGTCAAATTAGGTTATTAATCACTGGTGGTTTACCTTGGCGAGCTGCATCAGTTTTTTTTTATACCATTAAACGTGTACACTGTTTCATCTCAGCACGTTGTTGTTGCTTTGTGAGCCAGCAATCTATCCCGTAATCAGCCGAATTAGTCGGCAGAACTTGCAAAATGGTAACAACGACCTGTGTATTTATATTTCATGGCCCGTGAACAGTGACTAAAGGACTACAACTGCATTTAATGTTAGTATTACGCTGAGGTCAGACTTTATAACAAACCACCACCATTTCAAAGTTTATTAATTAGTTTCAAATTTAAATGGTTACAAGCTCCGTGTTCCTTTTTAAGACTTCAGTGCAACAGTGAAGGCAGTGTAGTCAGTACCATGATCCTTTTGTTTTAGGCAGAACTAGGATTAATATAAGGTTGGCCACTCAAGCAATAGCTAAAAAATATCCATTATACATAAGAGATACATATGAGTGTATTTTAAAAGCTTAATCAGTTAAGATCCGTTACCATGCAGTGATTTATTTTTTATCCATAATACTTGCGTCTTTAAAGATGAAACACGAAACATATACTGTCGCTGTTTCTATAGTCGTCTCACCAGTAGCTCAATATCATCAGCCAAGGCTGACTCCATCTTTTACAGTTTTCGTGCAGTGATTCTCCGTGGACATGACGAAATTGGTGTACAGTCTTTCTGTGGCACACCCTCAATCTTCGACTATAAGTTTTTTAAATTGATTTCGGCTTTCTAGGCCATACAACCAGCTCAATCGTGTTTACGAATCATTCAAGGTTTTCGGTTTCTCCAGTGCATAGAGTTTCCAAGTAATTATAGACACCACAGAACGAACTCGAAATTAACTTACACAAAAAACGCTTAAACTCTGATGCCCTCGGCCGGACTCGAACCGACTACCCTCGGCATGGCGAGCCAGTACTCTAGTCTCTACGTTACCGAAGCCGACTGGATCATATGTACTCACGACAATCGTCCTTCTTGCTATCAATGTCACCAAAGAAATGTAATATTTTCTCTTCCTCAAGTATGCGCAAAAGGTTTCCTATTTCCACTTCTTGAACGCATACCTGCCTACGATATTTTCAACATCCTCGGTCAGCATCACATTTCGAAAACATAATGTTGTTTTTGTATTTATAATTCACTGTCCAAGTTTCACAGTATAATCGAGAAGAGAAATGAGTTAGCTATTTTCTTTGCGTTGAGGTTATTATTACTGACCATGTCTTGTGTGTACAGCCAAAACAATGTGCCTCTTTATAATTTCATTTTCAGTCACTAGTGTCATTCACAACGGAAGCTCGATAAATGAATTATACTCTTTCGAGTTATCTAGCCGCCCTTTCAACGTCTCTGTTTGCTTACCCCCGTTATCAGAAAGCCATGAATGCGAATTTCATCTTGTATCCACTGTATTATTTCGACAAGTTTCTGCACATTGCTGCTGAAAGTGTCATATAATCTACAAAGTTTAGATTACTTGTTTTCTTACCGCCTAGTAAGAATTCGTCCTTCTATTCATTTAAATTACGTTTGATGATGTATTATCCGTAGATGTTAAACATCTGTAGAGATTGGATACCTTTGGAGGAGACTCTGAAGGCTGGGTGTACCAGTAAGATAAATATATATATTTTTTGCTGCTAGCCACAAAACGTACAGTCAATGGAACGTTGAACACAAGTGCTTTGATCCATGTTGAGGATTTGTTCTCTCGTCTCAATCTTCCTTGCAATGTGTAATGTAATGTTGCTTTTTTGAGCAAAAGTGTAACTGGGTTCTGTCTGTCTACTATATCGAAGTGGAATTAGGATCATTTCTTGGATCGCGTCCTGGAATCGAAATAACAGCTACTATCATGGAAGCTTCTACTAATTTATATTAAATCAAGTTCAATGAAAACTGCTATGAACTGAGCCCAGAAATAAGACGGTGATTCTACGAGATGTTGTTAGCACTTCGACCGAACATATCTTTACAAAATATTAAAAAAAAAATACCTTTCTATATTGGTTTGACCTCAATTTACAGAACCCTTGGTGCTTCTATCATGCTTGTTATTTATATTTAACAGGAACTTAGAATTATTTACCGTTTAAGAAGTATTAAACTACAGAATCTTATGACCTCCTATAGAAACCAACCGTGACTCTATTTCAACTAGTAACAATCAACGTACCTACGGAATAAGTCGCCGGTTACGACTTTTACGTTACCTTATCTCTATCTGGGAACCACAGGCTGCCTATAAGCCAAGGGCATCTTCCATCAACCTTCTGACATACTGTATCTCTTTATTACCTCCTTGTATAGCTGGCTGTAGGCACGTGCTCTATCAAATACGCTTTATCTCCCAGACGTTTGGAGCACGGTTTCTTGAGTGATGTCTTCGACACGACTGTAAGTAAGCAGTGTTAAGCCTTCGTAAGAA
>JARYHS010009186.1:216192063-216267258 GCA_031002005.1 Vandiemenella viatica | reverse complement strand
AAAATCACTCCAGGTGAATGCTGGGATGCTTCCTTTAAAAGGCCATGGCCGCATTCCCATCCGCAGTCCCATCTCGGCTCTAATGACATCACGTCGACGGGGCGTAAAGCCATAAGTAAAAAAGAAAAAAAAAACATTTCGCTTTGTTTCTTCCTTCTCTCCTCAGACCACTTCGGACAGGATTGCTTTCCTCTTCTGCCTTGTAATCCTTATTTCTTCTTTCTAAAGAATTCTCTTTCGACATTTTCTTCTCTCTTCTTTTATTTCTTTCAAATCTTTCTCAAACCCTTGAAGCCAGCTTGTTGTTTCTCCTCCCCCCCCCCCCCAAGGTAATCGAATATCTTTTTTGTTACTTTGTGTCATCCATTACATAGATATATCCAAATAAACAACAATTTCGTTTTTCTTATTGATCCAATTATATTTTATATGTTCTATTATATGTCTTTATTACTTCTTAACTACCAAAATTCTGTTGTTTTAATTAGATCACTATATGATTCTACCCTTTTATTTTATTCCGTACATCGTTCTTAACCTGCTTCAATCATATACGTCTAGGACCTGCGACTGCTCTTCTTCCCTGTACATTCCTACCCATACTGGCTTCATATTCCATACTCCTACACGTATTTTAAATGACCAAATCCATTCAGCCTATTTTCCGCATACGTGGTAATCTTTTTGTCATATTTTACATTTCACATTAAATTTGACTATTAAAGACATTAAAATTCAAGCTGAAATAAATTTGATGTAATTCGTAAAGGACTGTTCAGCACGCTTCGCTTTGACGCCATTAACTGTGATTACAGTGTATCCCAAGATTCGTATTACATGCGGTTGTGATCTTCATGGGATTCGTATCTGTCTGAAAAGATCAGGAAATTGACTTCAAGGTACATATGACAGTTGTTCAGCGGTTTCATTAGGAAATAGGACCTACAGCTTTTATGAGAGTATTGTCCGTTGATGTTAAATAACTAAAACTGAAGTACATTGTTTCTGAATTGTACATATAAGAAGAAGGCTTAAACGCTAATCTATAAAACCGCCATCAAAATAGGGGCTGAATCGATCTAATCGTTCCCGTTCTCATACCTAACTGAAAAATATGTAAAGCCCTAAATTTGGAGCAAATACAATTGACACATTAATCCACGCCGTGTTTGAGATTATCCATAATTTTTAATGATTATTGGTTTTTTCCTTATTAAAGGAGATTTCCATAGTTCTCTCTCGTATTCCAAACGCCTCAGCTTCCAAGCTTTCCCCAAATTTTCTCCTAAAACTTCCTATAGTTTCCCTGTTTACTTCTTTCGTCAAGTTATATCTAGGTCTTCCCCTCTTCCTTCCCTTCATTGGCATCGATTCCATCCTTTTCGGGCTGTTTCTCCTGTAAACTACGCCTGACATCTTCGTTCCACAGAAACCGACACAATGTCGTTCAACAATTTGTCTGACAATCATTATATTCCCCGAAAGCTATCGTGAAAACATAATCATGATTTCATTTCAAATAAACTATCCTGGAACACATGAAAAACATAAGACGTAGAGTGAAAAACCACCAGGTCATTCGGTATATTATCCCAAGATATGCGTTTCCTGACGAATGGAAACGAAATCCTGTCGTTCTTAATTGATAGTAATAATAGATGAAGTGACCTAAAAAAACTGCCGTTCGGTATGTCAGCAAAATCTATATGCATGGCCCTTTTTTATGTTGACGACGGAGTGATGTAGATGCGATTGGAAGAGCTCAACCACGGTATTATGAATGAATCACTTGGTTTGGTTCGGTAAAAAATTGAAATCTGGATGACCGGAACGAACATCGAAACCGAAATTCCCTGGATACCAGATCTCACTTTCCACCTTCAGTATCTGTTCCATCACTACGAAATTCCTGCACGAAAAAGAGCTACCGTTATAAAACCAGCACGGATTCAGGAAAATCTGTAGTGTAAAATTACATCACAATATTTCCCTAAAAATTGGTAAAAACAAACAAAACTCTGTCGGTTTGCCGAGCTGATGCCCTATTATTTGATTTCTAATAGAAAGTATATAGTCTCTTGAACAAGGAAGAATAGGCGATTATAGAATATCGGAACTGTGTTTGTGAGAAGATATGGGATATTTTAAAATGGCTTTGTTGGGGGTAAGCCAACCATGGTCTGCTTGAAGTTTGGAAGGAAAGTTGAGTGCCACTTCTTTCGACAACTTTCATAAAAGATACAGCAATAACCTTGGCAGTGTTTGATATTATTCTTAGATAATGAGACTATATGCGGTTCTTTCCGTATAACCTTGACAGTGCTTGAGATTATTCTTTGATAAGGCGGTTATACACAACGTAATAAAGCGTGCAATAGAACAGAAGGCATTCAACGGGAGCTTCACGGGTTCATGCTGCTTCAATTAGTTGCGCAGAACGGTTCTTCAAAATGAACTGGACTGAAAAGGAAAGCTCCATAACGTGTGGGCATCGTAACGGGTTTGGTATTCGAAACAATTATCAGTGAAGCGGCTAACGATACAAACATGAAACGCGGTCAATATATAAATAATAGGTGCAGGGTCTTATATGCCATAATTTTGAGAAAAAAAAAAAAACGTAACCATTAGGACAAGGGTAGCGAATCAAACACCAATGACGATATTTTTTAAGTAATACAGCTGTTCAATGACACAAATTCTGTCACGTATGAGCGTTTAAAATTATAATTTCATTCTACATCAAAGAAATAAACTGGCACTTTCACACCAAATATGTGTTGATTTTTTAGTCTTGAAGTGCTTTTAGTCAGAAAATGATATATATCAAACTTCTGTTTGAGTACACACTTTAGTAGGGATATTTTTGTAAACGGAAAGAGACATTTAATTGCTTCCTTATGATAAGAACTAATGGTTGAGAATTTGTAAAACTTTCTGTAATTTAATTGAATTATACTATTAAGGCCATCATCTAAATCAAATTCAGTATTCACATCTGCTAACGTCCCTTGAGACCTAACGCTGTAGGTCAGTGACATCATCATTCTAAATCCTGCAAATTTTTTAAATTCTATATATATATATATATATATATATATATATAAAGCTGGCTTTCGGCTATGTCAGCCGTACAGCCATCTGCAAGTGTGTTCTTTTGTTTCTGCAAGTGTGTATGTACTATATCATAGTAATTATCGTTTACTTTTCAGTATGGACAACACAGGACAATTACATCAGTTCTCACAGTTTCTATGTGCCGCGGTTCATTAACTCAGCGGGCAATGAGATTTCCTCTAGGGTGACACTGGGTTGATCGATACGGTAACGATTTGTGATGATCAACATATCAGCGAGTTACCTTTTAGAAGGAGGTGCCGAGTCTGCCGCCCGCAGTCATCCGACGCGATGATTCCATTTTCTGCTGACCGTCGGAGACTCACGTCCACTCAGATAACGACATGGAACACAAGAACCAGCACAGACCTCACCGGCGTTAGTCGCCGTACATCTCTTTCTGCAGGCTGACCACGCACTCCCCAAACAGCTCGCAATCCGCTGTACTCTTCCCCATCGCGTCACTCTAGCCGCCATGCTTTATTCCTTCACAGAGGGCTACCCGGCCCAAGGTCACATTCCGGAACGCAGATGTTTGGGGACTAAAAGGTAACTCGCTGATATGTTGATCATCACCTTTTAAAGGTAAAGGGTCTCAGATTGGGATAAATTACTAAGAGAATTGATGAATAATTTACCAAAAACGCTAAAAGAAGTTTAAATTCATAAGGGCAAAAGTAACCGCGTAATGGAAATGGAAAGGGTGTGTAGCGAAATTGCCACCGGAGCGAGCACTCCATCTCAATTAAATTAAATTAATTATTTAAATACTCATATGTTTAATCCTTGGAAAAGGTAGAACTAAATTTCTCTAGGTATTCCGTAAAGAATCACATTGTCTGAAACATATCCTTATATTAATAATGATTATATTTATATTGTTATAATACTTGAATATATTACTAACATAGGCTTATTTTATCCTTCATGAAAACTAGGAGTGTTGCAACCCAACTTTACGTGGAATCCAAACAACGGAGCGCCGCCTACCATACTTCGTATGAACAAAGTAAAGTGGTAAAGGTCAGTGTACGTTTTACCAGGAGTTTATCCGACAATCACTACTTTGTTCGTACCGCTCATTTGTACGAGCTACGGGTTCAGCTTCTCGCAAATGTATTTAAATGTAGTGTGGCAATACACTACACACTTAATGTTGGTGACAGTTAAACATTCAACCATTATTTTGTACAATCTTGCAAGACAAACATCGTAAGAAAGCAAAAACTAAAATACATATATTGATCGAAAAACTGAGGACAAGGAAATCTTTTCCGTATAACCAGTATCTCTTAAAAGTGTTATTCTTTTTTACGATGGTTATGATATTTCTGTACTGTAATCCTGATTCAACAATAAAATGTAACAGTGGCCTAGTTGATAGTGGAGGTACTGGCAGTAGGGCTGTACTGCAGTATGTATGTGAGGGAACTAATATGTGGGTCGTGTTGTTTGAGGAGTGCAGCCGTCAGGCTGCAGTATGCTAATGCCGCCGTCACGGATCATCCCGCCCACACAGCAACCGTCACGGAC
The DNA here is from genome assembly GCA_031002005.1 of Vandiemenella viatica. NCBI lineage: Eukaryota > Metazoa > Arthropoda > Insecta > Orthoptera > Morabidae > Vandiemenella > Vandiemenella viatica. The sequence goes on along the minus strand of JARYHS010009186.1, from coordinate 216,262,608 downwards.
TCAGAACCACGTGCACGCTGCCAATCGGGGCGACCGTTGTAGCCGACTAAATTTTTTCTCAAGTTAATGTGTTTATATTTGCTACCATCATGGGGGCAATGGTAAGGTATATAGCATTTTTGGTGTATTAATTGATTAGTTGTTTATTTCACTATGTAATAATTAAAGATTGAGTAGAATATTTGAAGCATCTAGAAAAAGATGTTGCTTTCCAGAACTACTTGTTTTTCACAGATAAGAGATACCATTTTTCCAGAGATCAAAACAAACTGTTACATTACGTCCCTACTATGATTTCATAAAGAAACAAATAGTCTTTTTCTGGAAGAAAAGTCAGGAAGAATAGGTCAAAAATCTTCTGGTATCATGTTGAATATACATTACGTCTTGTGCAATTATCATGTGATGAGTGTGTATCCCCTTCTCCCTCCCCCCCCCCCCCACCCCTACACACACACACACACTCACTACACAGTATGCAAGAGCGTCATTTCTTGACGAGTCCAACTTAAAGAATAGTGATTGTCGGATAAACTCCTGGTAAAACGTACACTGACCTTTACCACTTTACTTTGTTCATACGAAGTATGGTAGGCGGCGCTCCGTTGTTTGGATTCCACGTAAAGTTGGGTTGCAACACTCCTAGTTTTCATGAAGGATAAAATAAGCCTATGTTAGTAACATATTCAATGTATTATAACAATATAAATAATAATCATTATTAATATAAGGATATGTTTCAGACAATGTGATTCTTTACGGAATACCTAGAGAAATTTAGTTCTACCTTTTCCAAGGATTAAACATATGAGTATTTAAATTAATTTAATTTAATTGAGATGGAGTGCTCGCTCCGGTGGCAATTTCGCTACACACCCATTTTTCCCTTTCCATTACGCGGTTACTTTTGCCCTCTATGAATTTAAACTTCTTTTAGCGTTTTTGGTAAATTATTCATCAATTCTCTTAGTAATTTATCAAAATCCGAGACCCCTTTACCTTCAAAAGAGAATTTTCCCACACACTTATACCTGATATCGAATGCCAGTTTGTGATCATGATCATCTTTTACCCTCCATGCTCTTCACATAAATTTTCCACCATTATCTTTCCATGACTCATCACCAATATACGCTTTGTACTAGTATACTCCCATGACCTTCTTCACCCTCCTCCTGTCATCCACCTCCTTTATCTAATCAGTTATTGACTTCGTTAATTTTCAGAGACAAAACTAGCAGTCATTCTTTTTTTTTTTACTTATTGCTTTACGCCTCGTCGACGTCGAGGTCATTAGAGATGGGATGGGATTGGGGATTAGAAACTTGAAGGAATTGGGCCATGGCCTTTTAAAGGAAGCATCCCGGCATTCTCCTGGAGTGATTTGGAGAAACCATGGAAAACCCAAATCTGGATACCTGGACGGGGATTCGAACCGGCGTCCTCCCGAATACGAGGCCAGAACGTTAACCGTTCACCCATCACGCTCGGTAGCCCTTCTTTGCACCCCCTTATAACTCCTGCATTTGATATCCAAAATCGTATAATCAAGGCGAGGCAAGATGGGTGATAAACAAGTTTTTATAACTGAACTGAATATTGAGGACAGTATAAGATACCACAGATGACGAGTTGCTTATATTAAAATCGAATTAATATTGTGAGAACGGCTGTGTAATGTATATATTGTAAAGTGTTATATGAAAGATTGTAAGTTGTGTATTGATGTTCGCATAGCGGAATAAAAAACGCTGTTTACTGTCAAATGCAGACAAAATCAATATTGAGTTACAAAGAAGGCAAACTATCAAATCTTTGAAGGATTGTACGAAGCCGAATTTGAAAAAAAAAAAAACCGGTATTATATTACAGATTTGGATGAAAACATGAGGCTATTTGGATTAAGGAAAAGTTACAGCTAAGATAAATACATCCATTTATTATATTTTACTGGAAATCGAGGCATGTGATAAGGTCCATCTACGACTGAGAAACAGTGCGCTCCAACTCGAATTATTGTCACCTGGCCGCAAGACGAATTAACGTTACATCGTCAGCAATAATGGCTTCCATTTAATAAAAAAAAATTAAGATTCTCTTTTTATTAGCAGTGACTGAACAGTGCGCAGTGCATGCCCGTATGCTTCAGCGACAGCGAGTGCGGCGGGCGAGCGAGGCCAGTAAATCAGGCGGCTAATCCCAACACCTTTGATGTGCGTGTAATGCGGCCACCGTAATGGTCCGTTTGTCATCCGTAACGATGCTCCGTGTTTGTTGATTTGGCGATATCATGATGAATCGGCGCCCCACAGCGGCCAACTGCCATCGGCAGCCAAGATACGCGCGCCGAAAAAAGATACAATACGACAGTTCCGCAGGTAAAATCTGCTGTTGTCAAACACTGTTAAAGAAATGCTCATCTAACGTCAGATTGCCCTCTGAGCGTCATTAATATTGTGCCTGGCTTGAAACGCGTTCGCAAAAGGGACTAACATATTCCAAAATCAATTATTTCAAACAAAGCAGTACGGTATGAAGGTTATTGATCGTAAGATTTTCTACAATTTTTGCATCTGCCATTTTGTACAGTTGTAAGTGTCTTCCGGGTTTTATGCTGCATTAATTTGTCTTTTATGATTTGCATATTTAGGATTTATGTATGGAACAAGACATCCCATAAAGTGCCACCACGGCTGTGATGGTACACGCCTCCTCTTCTGGCAAAATTTTCAATAACGTTTTCACATAAATGTCGCCGTATGTTGATATAGCCTTCAAATCCAGTCTTTAATGCCTGCATGGTCGTGGGCTTTTTGGTGTAAACCTGAGACTTTATAGGTGTGGCTGCCAATCCTGGTACCAAAAACGGAAGATGACACGACTAGGAAAAGACTGGAGCAAGATCGTCAATGTTGCACGGCTGGTAAGACAATTGGCACCATCCTGCTGACACTACGTGTTTTCAAGGGCACTATCTTTCAACTGAGGAACAAAGATAATGTTCGCCATTTACCGTTAATGCATTACCAGTCTCGTTTCCAAAGAAAAATGGTCCAACGATTATTCCAGTTCACAAAGCACACCAAACAGTGAGACGTTGGGGAGGTATTTTTTCTCATAAATTGTTCCTGGATTTTTTGTGCCCCAAATGTGAAAATTTTGCTTATTAACAAAACCATCGAGGTGAAACTGGGCGTCATCGCTGAAGATGATTTTTTCCATAAAATCGCCATTCACTTCTTATTGTTTAATGATCCAATTGGTGAACTTTCATCGCTCTGCATGGTCTGTTTGCATAATTTCTAGAGTCAATTTGATTTAGTAAGCAAGGAAATGAATATCTTCAGTGAGAATACGGTGAAGAGTGGTTATTGGAATGTCCAGATCTTGACAAATCGAGGTACATGGGCTCTCGGCCACACTATCGTGAACTGCCGCCATCTTTACTTCCGAATGACCTCTGCGAGCTCATGTCGTGTGTTTTACAACAACTAAACAGTAATTAAGAATTTTTCGATTATTCTTTTCACAGTTGATGAATTCGAAAAATTACTTCTACCGTAAATTGAACGTAATTTGTGAATCGTTGCAAGCAAACATTCACCATTTTTACAGTAACGTTTAATAATTAGGACTAGTTTTACAGTATAGCGCTCCAAGTTTACTAACTTCTATTGACCAGTCACAATTTTCGATCCATTAATCATAACAGCCAAAATGGCGCTCAATCTTGTCCTCTTATTGAAACACCTTATATAAATAGATGAGTGTTAGTGTCTATAACATAATTAACAGATTCTTGTGAACTAATATACATGCAAATCACATATAAATATAAGGATACAGTGCACATACCTACACACACAAATACATACACACGCATCCAAATCTGCACACATAACGTTAAATTTATATGAGCACACATACACTTACGTACAAATGGACATGAACCAGGTAACTCCATTGTTACTTCTTCCCCTTGGTGTCACAATATATAACTTTCACACAGATCTGCACGTTGTCTCACTTACTTCCAGAACAAACTCTTCGGAGTAACTAATCTGCGTCAGGATATGAGTCAAGGAAGTAGAGGTTTCCTCCTTCGACACACTGGAAGTTTTTTTCTCGGGATTTCCTGAAGCATACGATTCAGAATTTTCTCTGTTATGTCGCAGATCATTTCACGTGATTACTTGTCATTCAGGGTAAGCGGGTCATTGCCGCCTGTTGAGCCTGTTTCGAAGTGCCGAGAATTTTTCCTTGGCTGCTTGAGTGGCCAGGTTGCAAGTACCATAAGTCACGCAGTATGTCGTAAACGATGAGCTGCTAGAAGGGTGCGAACGTATTCTTCCACAACAGCAAGAACAATAAATACGGAAACACGTTAGACGTAGCAGATTCCGATCGCCCCAGGCTACAACTGCTGGGTACACATCACCTCGCTGAATCTGTAAGTGAGCGACTCGTGGAGTATTTACCATAAAATCCCCCGGCAGCTACTGCCGTGCGAGGTCGCAGGGGCGTTGACGAAGTGTGATACCATCCACCGTGCGGGCCAGCAGGGAACAAGTTCTATTAGGAGGCTGCCACAATCTCGCTATCTCGTCAATCCATCGCCTTGTCTCACGCGAGCCTAACACGCTGAGAAACTAATCCTCACTCAAGCGTTCCTTTTTCGAAGTACTTCTTTTTTCGTTATCCCTTATCGTGGGCGGAACGGAAGAGGAATATAAAAAAAGGAGAGAGGGAACGGAGACAGAGGGAGAGAGAGAGAGTGGGAAGATACTGTGGGAGGGGGGAAACTTTTAACGTTCTCTTAAGACAACAGCTCGAGATGGTGTATAAAGATGATATTTATCTTAAAATATATATGGAGGAGGGCCGAGTGTGTTAAGCGGTAGTTCCGGCCCAGCGGGTTCTGGCCGGTATGGTCAGTTGCAGTGAAGCTAGCCTCCCCACCGTGACGTCACATAACTATCTATGCTGTGTGTCCCGCAGATAGCAAGCGTTCACCTTGTAATATTAAATTAAGAGCCACTGAAAACCAGAATAAACTAAACAACAGAGGTATGTTAACGAACTTTTATGTTTATTGGATGTAAAAAAATCCCGAACGCCTGATTAACTCACTATGAATACGAAAAAAACAAAAAAACTAGTGCGTGTATCAGAGTGTATACGCGCAAAAAGTGAAACTTCAATGTATTATTTCTGTGTATTATTTTTAAAAATATTTTTACCAATTATTTCGCACTCTGGTGGACGAACGATATCACCTTTAATCCATTTGTACATTAAATAACAACTTTGTCTAAGTTATTTTCGTAAACAAATGAAACGAATGTAAAAACAAAATGCAACTAACAAACAACAATGCAACTAAGAATACTGCTGTATGTATTAGTGTTGACGACTTCTCCGGATTTAAATATAGCGTCTAACGTTGTCACGTGATTTTCCGAGATTGTTGATTTTTTTTATCTTATTGTTTTACGCCTCGTCGACGTCAAGGTCTTTAGAGGCGGGATGAGGTTGGGGACAAGGAACGGGAATGAATTCGGCCATGGCCTTTAAGGAATCATCCCGGCATTGCCTGGAGTGATTTGGGGGAACTATGGGAAACCCAAATCTGGACGCCTGGACGGGGATTCGAACCCGGGACCTCCCAAATGCGAGGACAGAGCGTTACTGCTAATTCATCACGCTTTGTGTGAGTACTGAAGCAATTTAATATTTATAATTTTAAAAAGTTTAGGTATACTCATTAAACTCATATATTCACACCTATACTTAAGTGCACAGAAAACGTAACGCGTAGGCTGAACTAACTCAAATTACGATTTAGCGAATACTCAGTGTTTAACATGAGCTTAAGTGACAGTGGACACTATCGTAGCTGCTTGAATCGAAGTACAGTTAAGTGAGCATGCGTACAACGTTACGGTGCTTGCGCATATATCACGTAGCGCGTAATGCTGGCAAAATTTCCCTTGCCATGCCCAAAGAAGTTTCACTTCAAAAATCTTATACTTAAATTAACGATATCGTGAGTTCATTATAAACAGAGATTCTGAAGGGAAACGATTGTACTAAAGTATTTCTCACACCCTCAGATCCCTCATTAGCATTTAGCTTGTAACGTAAGGATATCGTATCCATATCCTCTAAGAATGTTGGCCAACGTTGTATCATGTAGAGTAGGATGAAAGACTGGATGATTCTGGGCAGAGCATCTAATACTGAAATTAGTAGTCAGTCTAACTGTGGTCATTGGTAACTTTTCAGGATCCGTTGAACGCTTCCATGGCTCCAAGTCACTATTCAGAAACAGAACTTCAAATCAGGGTAAATATCTTTTGGCTTTATGTCAAAACCTTTGTCACACCATTTACAATGCTAAATGAGATATGATGTCACCATTACATCACATTTTCGATGTTGACAGGGAAATCATGACGTGGTACACATATTTTATTTTAAGGGTAATAGATTTGTAATTGATCAATGCAAGTTGAAAAAAATATTCACTGAACAAAATTAAATGATTTCCACCAGAGTATTGGTTTCTTTCTGAGAATCTGTATCCGAAGGAAACTTAAGTACATGCCTGAGAGTAGGAAACCTACATTCCAAATCCGCGAATTACGAGCAACAGACAAAAATAAAATAAAAACATGAAGAAGAACTTAAAATACAACATCGAGTTCCTATTTGTAATGAAGTTCTCCGGACCGAAACACGATTTCGAAACTTAAGAAGTTGTACATAGTTGTGCCACATGTACACTTCCAAACTATGACTTGTGCTAGTGACAAAAATGATGACACTATGAAAGTGGCCAAAACAACACCAAACGGCGGATGTACATGTTTTTCACCATTAAGCAGATTTTTTGTAGTATCGTTTATGTATAAAGTAAAACCTCAATGAAAGAATGAAAACATTCTGGGAGGAGAAGAATAGGCGAACCAGTAAACCAGTCGATTCTCGTGATCAAAAGTAGGCCAATCGAAAGAAGAAGATAATCTAAAATGTTTTTGCATAATACAACGTGAAGACGGAAGTATATGTGTTTCTACTTACTAGACTACAACAGCAGAACATAATTTCATCTTTATTTACCATTGAAGGTGAGCTTTTCATCTTGTATTTTATCTTTTAGATAAATTAAAACCTTTACAGCTTGTTTGTTTGTAGATCATGAGAATTTGGAGAGGATTGAGTGCAAGGTATGGTAAAGAATTCGGCTATGACCTTTTGAAGGAACTGTCATGATATTTGCTCTAATGATTTAGGGAAACCATGGAATAGAATAACTGTATGGTCAAACCCTCACTCGGACGGGCAACCTCTGAAATGCTAAACCTACACGTTAAGCGCTCACACACCAGTCTCGGATGCGTCATCTCCAACTCAATAAGGACAACGTTGCCTAATGAAGGCTATCGTCTGTTGCAGTCTATCTGAGATCCGTGTGAGCTATGTATTTGTCCTGCTTTGAGCACGACAGAATGGAGAGGATGAACCCAGAGCTGTCTCTTTAGGCCCACTCTTCTTAAGATGGCTTAGTACGGCCGCGCCATTCCAACTATCAACAGCGAGCCGTTAATGGTGGATTCCCACGTCCCGCGGTTTCCTAGGTTGCGCCATGCAAAATAATTGTACGGATCAGCACGCGCCACAGGCTAGCCCTCGCCAACTCCACACCGCGTTACCCAGTATCGTTTCCGCTACCCGGGCGTTTTATGTTTACCGACTGGACGACGGATAGAGGCGCGCCATCCCTGCCAGCAGAGACGGCTCCCTTTCCACGGCCCACTGTTGATAGCTCGATCGGCATACGCACCACCTTAAGGGAGACGCAAGGAGTATCACCTTTGATCACATCATACATATTGGTTGGGGATTTGATGGAGCCATTTGGTACACGTTTTGGCGATTAAGAACTGTGCACCAACATTCTTCCGACGTTGCTTGAAAAGTAGCCGAAGGCATAAATCTATTAGACCTAGTTAAAGTATGGTGGAGGGTGAGACACTATTGGGGGGCATCCATAAATTACGTGAGGTGTTTTCTTTTTTTTTAGGTCTTACCCACACTTTTCTGCAACATATCCCCCTAAAGCCGACTTTCACATCTTTTTTTTTTTTTAAGCTCTACACTCCATCAATAATTTACTAAACCTCACGTGAGATTTCCGTTGACCCCCGCCCCTTCCCTCCCCTTGGTGAGATTTGGTGAGGTTTCGCATGACCCCTGTGAGGTACACAACCTCACATTTGTGTGATTTCTACATTAATTAAGCTATTTTTTTATTTAATAAATTGTAATGGTGTGTATTAACTCGGAATTTTTAAGTTCAAAGTTCAAGGAATAACAAGATGAATAATGAGATCTCTGAAAAATAAAAGAAGAGTCAAGAGTGAGTTGTTGAAGAGAAGATTTGAATGGAGAGGACGAGTTTTGGTTTTTTGGAATGAATAAGTTTGAAAGAAGAGATGAAACAGTTTGGCGCACTGGAGAAGCCACAAGAATCCTGGCGGGATTATTAATAGTAAAACATTAGCCTGAGGGCAGAAGATTTAGGGTTATGGATAAAGATAATGTTATATGACTGAGAAAAGAGAATTGTTTGTTAAATAAAAAATATACAAGTGATGAGATAAGTAGAAAGTGTTTTGATTTGAGATTGAGATATATGTAGATATAGACAAAGGAATTAATTTGAGTTTGTGTGATAAGAATTGGAATAATAATAATTTTGATTTTTCAGCGTGAGTATCATATTAAAACCAGCGCCGGACAAAGAGGGGTTAAGGAAATCTCTATATACTGGTCTGGTGCTGGAAATAAGAGGCAATAAAGTATATAAATATATTTAAAGTATTATACAAAAAAGAGACGTTGCATATAAGTACGTTACACCCCCACCCCCTATTTCACCTCACGTAATTTATGGACGCCCCCTTATAGCCCGTTCAGTCAACAGAGGCAGCTCATGGACACTCTGTTCTATCCCTACTCCCTCGCGAAAGGGAAAGAGTGCCAACTCACAAATTTGCCACCCTCCACCTGGAAACAGCCGTATTCTCTGATGGGTAGGGGGACATGTTCCCTAGCCGCCAGTTGTGATTGAACAGGGTATAGTGTGGCTTAGCGACCTCGGCCACGGGGCTAGGCGTTCCTGAAATAGCAAGTAGTTATAGTTACTGTGCACAGAGTTTGAAGCAACTGAGATACAAGCGACAAACTGAGAGGTTGGGACAATTCCTATGAGTTGCCCCGCGTCACACTCTTGTTTATCTTTAAACACACAACCGTCGCTACATACGCATGCGCACTTCGGGATTATTTTTGAAGGATTCCCCGCTTGTACACAGCGCGCGACTCACTTCTTATCAAGCCGTCCGTTACGCTTAAGAAAAAACACATTAAGTTTAGACACATGTTGCTCGTAAGTGGCTCATATCGCTGAAGTCAAGGTTGCATGATCTCCTTTCACGAAAATGTCAGGCTGCACGTTTTTCCTCGTCCTCACATTAGAAGCCATTGCGTATTAGTAGTATGCTGCTTCAAAACAAAATATTAGTTGTTGATAGTTTACTCATATACAAGTTCATACTTTGCAACATATTTTTACAGTCACATTTAAAATGTAAGACGGATCATCACATTCACTATACAACTTTTATTAGATTTTCTCTATGAGAAGTGGTGATGAAAATAAATAGTCAACTATTCATATTTATCAACTGGACGCCAGTTTCAACGTAGACGATAAGAAAAGTACGAAAACAAGATTTATTCTAGAATAGAGTTAGGTCATCATCTCTCATTAGTTTCCCTAATTGATGCAGTGGTTTGAAACCCTTCCCTACCACATAAGTTTCCTTCCGAAATAATCTATTTTCATTTGATACGCCCAAATACTCAGAATTTATTCCTTTCCCCACCAATACCCTCTACATAAAAGTACAAAAAGAGTATTTTCCAAGCCTACTCTATAATTTTACCTTCATTCCATGCTAAAAAACCCAAATACATAATGATTTTACATTTACTATTGGAATTTCATAATCTGATGGAAAATTAGGTTTAAAAGAAACATGATATAGTGAAAATTCTACTTTCTCCTCGTTATGAAGCTGTAAACTTAATTCTTGACCTTCCATCAACCTAAATCAATAACTCCATTCTGTAATTTTCCTGCCAAAATACGGAATATGTTCCAACACAGCTGAAAACCAATTGCATCTGAGCTTAACTCAATCAGTATTATCTAAACAGGTAAAATCACTGTACTGGTTTTAACAACCTCACATTTTAATACTACTATTAGAATCAAATTCTTTACTTCCTTATGGCACCTGCTTCTGAGTAAATTTTTAAGGCCCACAGAGGTGACAACGAAAAGTTTTAAGTACAGTACAAATAACTGTTTAGCAGGATAATCTTTCTGTCTCAAGGCCAATAAACACAGCCATAACACTGAGATTAGTATAACACTCACAAAAAGAATACAAGTCATTGTCAACAGTACAAACCGGAAAATTTATTTTTGGTGCTTCTATATTCAGTGTCTAGCAACAAAAAATAAAAAGAGGGTTACAACAGCAGTATAAAGATTTTCTGCTTAATAACTCATGCTGTGAGAGAACATTTGATTTGAATTTTGTAATCTAAGGAAGACAAAGAAAGTAGACTTATATTAGTGCTTTACGGTTCGTCGAAGTAGAGATCATTAAAGCCAGAATGTAATTGCATGGAGGGAATGAGAAGGATTCCGACCATGACGTTTTGTGTAAATCATCTCAGCATTGACCCTTAGTGATTTTACGAAACCTTGGAAAACTGAAATTTGAAAGTAATGTCTGTTTGCTATAGAAAATAAAAGGGACGTAAGGTCAGTTATAATAAGCGACACGGTGAAGGAATATTTGGAAATAACGTAAGTAATGTAGGAATTAATACAAATGTTGTACCCATTAAATGTGTTGGTGACTATGCTGAGGAAAAGATCTGTTGGAAGGAGAAGGAATTCGTAGCTGAAGGACATTCGGAGATGGTTCAACTACACATCAGAAGAGGCTTTCCAAGCTGCAGTTTCACGCTCAGAGCTATGTGGGCCACCAACATCCAATAGGAGAAGGCGGCTTAAGTAGAAGACTATGCTGACTTCCACGGAGTTCATGACTTTTTTATCTTAAGTTAACATCACACCCTACTCTGCGTCCACGAGTTAATGGTAATCAAGAAACACATCTATCCACAATACTGGCATCTATGGATTGTAACAATGTGTCCTTATCTATTTTTTCTTCCGATAAGGTTGTGTTGAACTGAGCTTCTTACCTTCGTGTAATACATTGCATTGCAGTGAATCTACTTAGCAGAGTAGAAATTAATGAAGCAAGATATACACTTTATAATGCGAGACTTTATTCGGAATATCGGCTTCGTTTTCAAATTTCCATGAGTCTTTGGAGTCGAGTCATGCTAACAGAAAAACTTTTTCAATTAGATAATTTAATAATTTATTATCTCTTATCCCTGTCTGTGAACGTAAATGGCGATAAAAGTCCAAAAAATTGCAAATCCTTCTCAAAGCATTCAAAAAGACAGTATATTTATATTTTCCAGGAAGTGTACGATTAGGATTGTGTGTAAAATAGGATGTTCGAAATTCGAATCTGTTGCGCAATCTGAAAGAAAACCGCTGCGTGGCTGATAAACTATCATCGTCTTTAACGGTTTCTGATATCTCTGAGCCGGTGCTATCTAATCACATTTCAAACGTTCTTTAATAGCAGAAAGGATAAACAGAAATTATGTACTGTAATGAGACAACAAAAATTAAAATATGGCGTAATAATTATGACAGTTATCAAGCTGCGGCAGATAGAGAGGGCTTTCCGTTGGGTGAGACACTCTCACACTTGGTACTGAATCTACAACGGAATCACAAAATATCGACATTTATCTTTTACAGTGTCAACAGCTTGGGAAGGTTATCTGTGTTATCTCGAAGACGGCTCCCTTTTCAAACAAAGAATGACTCTGCTGTTATTTCAGACCCTGCACAGGCTACTGGGAGGTTTTCTAGAACCCATATCCAGAACGTATGCTAATATTGTGTAACAATCTTTCTTCACTCAAATAAATCATGTTATTTGTCACTGCATCTTTATTGTTAATAAAAGATGACAACCAGTCATTTTCGTGGCGTTCCTTTTGTTTTCCGTCCAGCTGGTTTAAAGTCCCTTAGTATTCTCGCAAGTCGATAATTGTCTTCCCTCTCCGTGTGATGATTTCATCCAATAATCAGTTCGCCACATAACAGCTTTACCAAATCTTCTCCGGGTATCAATTCAGAGTCTTTTTTGTAATTCGTTGATTTTACTCTCATTTTCTCAATTCGATCGAACGCATTGTTAATTTTTAACTATTATTTCAGTTCGGCTTTTACCTACATACATTAATGTGGTAGTAATTAACAGTTCTAATTTTAATTTTATTCTCAGTTAGATAAACGTAAAGAAATATTCTTTCACCAGCTCAGCGTCAATTCAGATCCAAGATTATAAAATTTCATCAGTTGCTGAACAACGCTTTATCCACCGCATTAATTCCATGTAATCGGTTTTGCAAATGAGTTTGTCAAACAGAATGACAAAATTTCAAACTCTTCTTGAAGATATTAATATAATTATACACGAGGGTTTGTAATTTATTATGTGTTTTCAACTGTTGGATGAGTGTCATGATCTAATACTTTTGACATTATAGCAATAAGCTGCAGAACCATTCAGAGAATTAACAGAAGCTCGAACAATTAGCCATCAGATATTTATTCCGCTATTTGTTAATTGTCAGTAATGAATGACTAAGACGTTTTTTTGGAGGGGGCGGTGGGGGGGGGTGCTGTAAGGAATGAGGAATGGTACTCCACTTTCTAGAGGAATAACAGACAACTCTCACTGTCCGATTCTCCGGCAGTTTCGACCAACACAGTAACGTAACACTTCCTGAAACACAGCGTACTCGCTTTATGAACGATTCGCCTATAATCAGACTAATAGGTAATACTAGAGACCGGCCAAAGAGATTTCTTTTAATTCCTCAGAATTACAAAAACCGTTAGACTCGTTCTGAACATAATTTTGTAAGCAAATGTCCCCAGAATGGCATAACGCAACATTGCGCAAAAGTTTCGATTATTGTCCAATAATAACGACACAGCTAATACTTCTGCACTATTTAGCACGGATGATAGTAAGACTTTTTTTTTAATTTTCTATATTTACTTTCTTTTTTGCCTGATCCGAAGATAAACGTTCGTAAAATATCGTCGTGTTGAATAAATATTTCCTTCCGGCTGATATGCCATCTGCAATATGAGAAATATTTATAAGGACTAACAAAACATTGAGACTCATTGTTATACGAAACAATTAATATATTGAAACAAGATAAAAGCTTCCTTTCTCTTTACTGCATAACACCACTACAGTTATGTTTAGATACTAAACACAAAAAAAAAAAAAAAAAAAAAAAAAAAAAATGTGGGTCAAATTACAAGTGATGCGGTAATGGTTGTTTCTTTTTTTTTTTAAATGGCTTTCGGCACCTGAGGCCATACAACCGGCTCAATGTGATTATTATAGCTTCCAGTGAATCAGTCGTCATCCAGTGTTTATATATATTGTTTGTTCTAAGCATGGACACCACATGACGGACAGGACATTCATACAGACACACAACACTTAACATCCATGCCCGCGGCCGGATTTGAACCGACGACCTTCGGCACCCGTAGTCCCTACGCTACCGAGGCCGGCGTGGTAATGGTTAAGGTGTTCGTGGAGGGAACGATAAAAAAAAAATACAGAGACATAACAAAGAAGAATTTATGAAGCTGATAATTCAGGATGTAGATTTTAAGGGGTATGTTGGAATGAAGAAGTTAGCTGGGTATAAAAATAAATGGATGGTTCGATCAAACCAGTCAAGAAACTGATGACGGAAAAGACAGTTACCCAGTAAATAATTGTTAGTGGCCATAATGATTCAGTTACAGGAATTCAGTCGGCTGGGAAATTTGTTTCTGTGGAATATGCCTACAGTTTTGCGTTGAATAGAAATCACCAAAAAGTTCTACTAAACATTCTATAAGCATGCCTACGTTAAAGGCATTTTAAATCCCTGCTGAGACCGCGATTCGAACTGAAGCCCTCCTGTTTTTCAAGCGGACACTGCCACCGAGCTACAATACCCGTTCTAGATATTCCATCAACATACATATCGTGTTCAAATATTTGCTGAGAGGTGTTGAATTGTTAATTTATTTTATTTAATTGCCGTGGAGCGCACACTCTGGTTTTTTTTTTTTTTTTTTTTTTTTTGTAACAGTTTAACGTCCCTTTTTAACAACGTGGTCTTTAGAGACGGGACAGGATGGGGGCAAGGAATGGGAAGGAATTCGGCCATGGCCTTTTGAAGGAAGCATCCCGGCATTCACCTGGAGTGATTTGGGGAAACCATGGAAAACCCAAATCTGGATGCCCGGACGTGGATTCGAACCGCCGTCCTCCCGAATGCGAGGCCAGAACGCTATCCGTTACACCACCACGCTCGGTGCACACTCTGGTGGCAGTTTCACTACACACCCACTTTCCCCCCCCCCCCCCTACTTTCTCCCTTTATGGATTTTGAATGTTTCAGGGCTGTTGGCAAATCATTCTTCAGTACCCTTGGTAATTTATTGCGCTCCCTGACTCCCTTTATCAGTATACCTGAAATAAAGTACCAGCTTGAAAACTCCTTTAGTTCCTGAATGTTTTCATCTGGTGTTTTGTCTCACCATTTAATCTTCAACATCTTTTGCTAACAACTCATTTGAAATAATGTGTTCTTCTTTGTTTCAGGTATTCTTGATTCAAGCTTCAGTCCCATAAATCACCATACTGCTTACATATAGTTGTAGAAAGTTCTTTGTCAGTACTCAATCAAACCATTGAAGGGGTTCAAAAGGTTGCTGAATATGTTTCTATAGTAGCTGCCTACGTTATCCCGTTAGAGTTACACGATAAAAGGTATGTACAGTTTTGCGTTGAACCGATACAACCGAAAGCCTGCGTTAACGATTTTATAAAATCCCTGCTGAGACTGGGACTTGAACCGACGCCCTCTGGACAGGCCCGGATGGGTAGTCAGGCAAAAATGGGGGAGGGTTCTTCCTGAAAATGTTATACTCATCTTTATTAAAAAAATAAAAATAAATATAATAATTACCAGCTGAAAGATAACGCCAATGCAACTGTTTAATTTATTTATTGTTGCGTCGTGCGCGTTTTACCTCTCATCGAGGCATCATCTGCGATGAATATGGGTTACAGTTATTATATACAGTTTTATATATATTTTTATCTTATTAAATTGTGAACATGAGATATTTTTATAGCTGATATTTACTTACTATTTACATTTGTTAATATGGTATGCAGCTGTACAAATGTAAAAATTAAGTAAATATCAGCTATAAAAAATCTCATGTTCACAATTTAATAAGATAAAAATGTATATAAAAACTGTAATGCAGCATCATCGCTGATGATGCCTCGATGAGAGGTGAAACGCGCACGACGCAACAATAAATTAAACAGTTGCAATGGCGTTATCTTTCAACTGGTAATTAATTAAGCAACTGCGGAAACATGGCCTACAACAACATTGCATTAAATATAATAATAATAGTAATAATCGTGCATCGTCTATCTTTTTTATTTCCCTGATGTTATGAGGGGATGAACAGTCTATTATATGTAAGTCTATGCTCAGCTGGTGCCCTCTCTCTCTTTTTCCCTCAGTTCTTTCTTTCTATACACGTCGCACAATTGGTCGCTGTTTAATTCCGAGTGGTACCATATTATCCGCAGGCTCTGCCTCTGGATTTTCACGCGGACTCTACCACGGAGCTACATTACCCGTTGTAATTACGCAAGGACGTGCATGTCGTTTGCCGAGAGGTGTGAGAGTTGTTGACGTACCTGCCGCAGGGAGGCGCCGCCGTCGACGCTCGATGAACCGCTGGTAGAGCCGTCGCTTCATGCCGGGCTGTGGCCGCGCGACCGACTGTCGCCCGTGGAGCGGCGCGCTGTTTATGGAGAGTATCTTTCGTCTTCCCAGAAGAGTACACAGGGACACGTGGCCGCGTCGAGATAAGCGGGACCCACGCTGCTGCGCGCGGGGCTGGGCTGGGCTGGGCCGGCACCGCGAGGTAATCGAGCTCGCATCAAGGTTATCGCGCGTCGCGCCCCATTTGATGCGCGCTTCGGCGGGGCCTATCAGACCACGCTGGGGCGCCTTGCCTGCCACCTGCCGATCAAGACGAGTCCACTAGCGGGAGGGGCACCAGCGCAGACCAAACGTAACGGCACCTAATATTTGTAAACAATCATGCCGTCTGTCAAATGCGTCCGTGACATGAACGCTGTTACTCCTTCACAGCATTTGCAACTGGAGATTGTAATAAATTATAAAGTCGGTGTTATTAGGTGCCGAGTGGCAATATAGCGTGTGAGGGTGAGACAGTGCAACGTGACAAAACAAAATGAGCCTAGATTTACTCGTCCGGTGGGTGACTCGATGGTCCACGTGGCCCGGCCTTGAGCGGAATGGATTTATTGCCCATATCGAGATAGAAGAATATAATCTATGTAAAAACCAAGTGGCTGTAATAAAAGTAGAGAATAATGAGAGACATGTGTCAGTTAAAAAGTCTGTGATACAAGGTTTTAGTATATCCCCATTAATTGTATGTAGAGGAAGCAATAAAGAAAGAAAAGAAAAATTTGAATGTGATATAAGTGTTTAAGGAGAAAAAAACAAGTCTGCCAACATTTGCATTATCCTGTAAGCAGGACAGACGGAGGAATTGACAAGTTACTGAATGTCATGAATGAAATACTGAAGGAAGATTTTGGAGTAAATATAAACTACAGCAAGACAAAAGTAGTAAAATTTAGTAGAAATGATAGCAGTAATAATGGATTAAACATAAAAATGGGGTTGGATGCGATAGAAAAAGTAAATGAATTCTGCTACTTCAAAAATAAAATTACAACTGATTGTCGAAGCAGAATAGTACTAGAGAAAAGAGCTTTCATTAAAAATCTTTTAAGTTCCAGTTAGAACTTTTTAAATCCCTTGTGTGGAGCGCAGAACTTAATGTTATCGAAGCATGGAATTTGGCAATACCAGAAAAAAAGGAAAATTAAAGCATTTGAAATGTGATGCTATAAAAGGATGCTAAAAATAAAGTGAACTAATGTACGAAATATACATGTTTCAGACATGATGGGTGAGAAAAGAAAATTGTGGAAGAGTCTTGCAGAAAGAAGAGAGAGAATGGTTTAAGATATGCGAGATATGATTATTTTTTTAGTGGAAGGGAGAAGAGTCGAAGGTAAGAACTGTGGAGGTAGGCACAGATTACAATATATGTAGCAGATAATAGGAGATGTAGGTTGTAAAGGGTATGTTGAGGTGAAGAGGTTAGCACAAGATAGGAAGAGATGCAGGACTGCATCAAACCAGTCGAGAGGTAGCTATAAGGTTTGCCTTCAGTTTTGTCACGCACATTTCGGGAACACTATAGTATGTATTGGAGACTAACGGTCAGACAGTTTCCGTTAGCGCGTGGCGGGCGATCGGCAAGGTGTTTGACACGAATAAGAGGATTCGCGGGTGGAGCAGTGATGCGAGATACATACGCGCCATTACAACTGGGGCCTAACAGTTTTCATCCGACGAGAACGAGGGATGGAGAGGTACTCTCGTCCAGGCCATGTAATCGAAAATGACGTGAGATTTTGACGGAAACTCCCTCCCCCTAATAATCGACCTCGCAACTTTTTGAGACCTTTTTTTAAAGGTCTCATGCTTCTATGGGCGGTTATATTCCCCCGAAGGTCGGTCTACTATACTACAAGAATTTCAAAACCTCACGAGAGATTTCCGTTGACCTCCCCCCTCCCTTTTCCCTTGGTGAGGTTTCGCGAGATTTCGCCGGATTCCCCCCCCCCCCATTTCACCTCACGTCATTAATGGACGGCCCCTAACAACGGTAAAACATGTTTCATGGCGAAAAATTATGCAATCAGTTATACCTAATAAACGAACCCTGAGTAGTCCAAAATCGCTCTGGCTCTTTCAAAAATCAAAGCCATTCGTCAAACTGTAATCATTCAAATTTAAATAAAATACTTGTTTTCTTAAAATTCATCATTCTCAAACTATAATAAATTTAATTAACATGTACGTGCACTCATTTTCCATTTGTCCTATTAAGTCTACTAATATGACTCACAATTACTAATAAGTTTATATGTTGATTTCTTTTTCATGATCATAACTGTAAGCTCAAGAAGTCGCTTACCTTCAAAATGTAATTGAGGAAGTTTCCCGCTGTCGTCACCAATGTGAAAGTGTTCGTTACGTGTTGTTTGTGTGAACAATTGTGTTGGTGTGTGCGTTCAGTTGTCAGTGGGGCTCGCGTGGGTGATAAGATATGATAAAACCGAGAG
This sequence comes from Vandiemenella viatica, assembly GCA_031002005.1. Lineage (NCBI taxonomy): Eukaryota > Metazoa > Arthropoda > Insecta > Orthoptera > Morabidae > Vandiemenella > Vandiemenella viatica. Next base: position 216,244,024 of record JARYHS010009186.1, on the reverse strand, counting down.
GGTGAATCCCGTTTCCGGCATATAAAGCCATACTTTTCCAAGATACAAATGGTGCCACCAAATTTAATGTTCCCGCCTGAGGGACAAAATACCTCAATAGTGTCATACAAGGGCCTGGCATCCTAGAGGATATTGCTTTCTTCTTCTCTTGATTTTGGCCTACTTTTGACTAAGGGAAACGACCAGTTTATTGGTTCGCTTTTTCTTGCCCTACCAGAAGTTTTTCATTCTCTCACTGTGATTCCTCCTTCATCCTTCAGACCAGGTATTGCTGGCCTTTGAACATTGTTCATGTAACGTCTTGAATTTATCAATTTTAGTTTGAAACGCCCTTCGATTATCTATCACACCGGGGCAGATCCCATCTTTTTTCACATCTTTTCCCGCTTCTTAACCTGGTGTGCCATCCAGACTTCGGTTTTTCTCGAAATTGGCCCAGGGAAGGCCGGTTAGTCCGTTCAAAATGACATGGCTGAAGTTCCTCTCTTTCCTTGCCTCTTCCTTTCTACCAGCGATAATGACCTCGGCGTCAACGAGCATTAAAGCACAAAACAAACAAGAAGGCGTCCATACGCAATGCGGAGAGATCTGGGATTTAACATAAGACTTTGGTACACAATATGGCGATTAACAACCATGCATCACCATCTCTATCGAAAGATGAAAATTTCTTATTGAGGCCATCTCAAACTAGATAACTCCGAGTTGGGCAGCGAGTTGTCTTAGTAAACACTGTAAACATTAACATTGTTGAATAAGAGATATTTTCAAAAGGTTGTATTCTTTTCTACCACTTCATCTCCAGCTTATAGACAACAGCGTCGAGAATATCTATTTTTTTATTTATTCTATTTTTTTACTTATGGCTTTACGCCTCGTCAACGTCGAGGCGGGAAAGGTCTGGAGTCAAAGAATGGGAAGGAATTTGGCCATGGTCTTTTGAAGGAAGCATCTCGGCATTCGCTTAGGATGATTTTGGGGAAACTATGGAGAACCCGATTCTGGATGCCCAGACGGTGATAAGAACCCACGTCCTCCCGAATGCGAGGCCAGAGCGTTACCACTCACCCACCACGCCCGGTCCGGAAATATCGCACTAGCTTTATCTATTACGGGACACCATTTCGAATCCTCCCAAATGCCGGGATGGTGCCTTCAAAAGGTATTGGTGGAATTCCTTACCGTTCCTTGGTCACAGATTTTACACGCCTCTGTTGGCGTAAATCCATAGCAAAAAAAGGATAGATTTATAATAAACAACGATTAATACTGGTGTATTGTTCGACATAGCATATTATGAGCATTTTGTTTTTGTAGTGTACCGCCACACTATATGGAAATATTTGCGATATGCTGGGCTACTCGCTCGCACAGGTAGACAGTACAAACAAAAGGGAAACGGCGCTGCTGCAGTATGCGACCTTGAGGCAGGTAGCCCGGGTGCCGTTAGGGTGAGGGGAGACAGTACTGAAGATTGCCAGCTGGGTTCTTGTGTGCGTCGCAAGCCGACCGTACAGGCGACTAACGTTAGCACGGTCTGTGGTGGTGCTCAATGTTACATGTCGTCATCGGAGTGGATGACGCTGTCCGACGGCCAGCAGATTGCCTGGGAATACTACTGGAAGCAGACTTGGCGCCTTCTGTAAAATGGTAACTGCATAGAGATGTTGGTAATCACCGCAAAGAGTTGTAGTATTGATAAACCCAGTATCGCCCTAGAGACTCTCATCGCCCCGCTGAGTGAACGGACGTATAAAATAAACCCCTAGTACTGATAGATATTGAACCTATTGTATTACAAGATGATTGTAATTAAAAAGAAAATGTTAATGTCAAACGCACGTGATACGGTGCTGCTAATAAGTAAAGTAAAATCTCGATTCCCCTTCTCAGAAATTTATATTCTATAATATTTTTGTTGAAATAATTAAATTAAAAGGTAATTTAATTCATAAAAAGAGGGAGTACAAATTGTACGCTTTATTTTGGAAAAATTTTTGACGTAAAAATATATTGTTAGAATTTTCTTATTAACTCATTTAGCGCGACATAAATTATTTAACGTCTTTTAAAAAAAGAATAAAAGAAAGAGTATTTACGTATAATTAGTGTCATATATGAGTTTTATACAATTTCCGGTTTACAAATATACTAAATCGTTAAATTTAATTTCATGTGTCATAATCCGTACTTGATTTTTTGCTCGATCCAGCATTGAGGGTGTAGAATTAATTTCGGCTTATAACTTGGCCCGCAAACCAAGTGTATCAGTCCCTCCAGGCAGACATGCTGCGACAGCTGACAGATATTGAAAAGGGAACCGTCTCGTCGCGTCGTTTTCCTTTCACCTAATTACGCGAAAACCGGCGGCGCTGCGTTATCGCCGCCTCACAGACGGCCAGGCACGATCGATACTAAGCATTTAAGTACACATAGACTACTTATAGAAGGAGACGCGAACGGGCCGGGCTACGATAACGGAAAATTGTAATCAAATTCCGGGAGAGAGAGAGAGAGAGAGAGATCTCGCGAAGAAGTTTGTGGGGCGAATAGTTACAGCGGAGGGCGAGGAAGAAGGGGTAGAGGAGAGGGAGAAAAAATCTGTGGCGCGTTGAGGGTGTCGCCTTCACATATCCAATTTGAAGAGGAATGATTGAGGGCGGTTTGCGGCCCGGGGCACTGCGAGTCAATCACTCAGGAGGGTGGTGTCGCGCCCGTGTTATCGGCTCGCCCCCATCGCCCGTCATTTCTCTTAGCCGGCTGCCTCAGTCTGTGTGTATATATTCTATAAAGTTGGCCGCCCTGCATCACACGTGATTGACATATCTTTGTGATGGCCGGGAGCGCACATTTCCATGTTATCGGCCGGGCCGGGCCGGCTGCCGCCGCTAGCGCCGCGGCGAGGCGTCGTCCTATCGGGCGTCGGCAGGCGTCGGCGCCCGTCCCGGCGGCCAGCCGTGTGGAAAAATGATAGCAGCGGCGGCGGCGGCAGAGCCAGGCCGGCTGGAAGATGTGACCGCACCTCGGCCGCCAAGATATAGCGCCCGCAAAGTGGACTCGTGTAGCGGCCCCAAAACGACCGCGCGGCTATCGACACATCGCAGGGGCTGGTCCACAACTCCGATCCCCCGTTACTCTGAACTTGTTGGCAACATCGTCATTCTCAATACGTCGCCTGATAAAAATCTATCTTGATGACAATTATATAAAAAATATGTAAAATGTTAAGCTGTTGGAAGTAGCGGAAGGTAAGAAGACCGAAAATTTTAACGATTTTCTCCAGGAAAAAATAATTCATTTTTACTGGAATAAACTGTTAAATTTTAGTGCAAGGATCCTCAGTCTTTATCTGTTTATGAATAGCGGTGTTTTGAGGCTTTGCAGAATTTTTATTATTTGACTTACAGTTATAAATGATACATCAAATCAAAGAGTTTTTCCCTACAAGTGTTCAATATGACCACTATTCACCACACGCCACACATCTAATCTATGGGTGAGTTATTTCCACAGCTTGATCAGTATGTCTGGAGTAATTGATGCAACAACTGTTTCAATCCTGTGTAGGTTAGGTAGTAGTGGAGGTACGCACTTTACCAATAAATCTGACCGCTGACGTCAGATTCCATCACCCTTATTTTGAACAATCTAACAGCGATGTCATCCCAGCAAACAGTAACGCAATGCTAGCTCCACCCCTTGGCAATCTCACAGGCGGGTATTCATTTCAGAACCATTTATATCTCAGATTATTCATTTCCTTAAGTCAATGCATGAAAAAAAAGGAAGACTGGCTAACAGGGAGGAATTAAGCTCCTCCTACTGACGATTCTTATTGTTGGGGTAATTCATCAAACTTTCCCTACATTTCAGTAATACTTTTCCTAAATTAAGATCGTGAAATCTATCGTAAAAGTTGTAATTAACAGGATTGCATTAAAACGAGGCAAAAAAGAGTCTCAGTGTTACAATTTTACTCCAATTCATTAGCGTAAAACTATAACGATAATTATTTATATAGACCTACTGGTTATGCCAATTCCTTCCGATAATATTGCACTCATAATGTGGTTGTGGACAAACCAGCGGGTAACCATGTTCGAGGTGGTAGAATTTTTAGTCCTACAGAACTATAGAAACCATCATAAAGAGATTATTTTGTAAAAGTTAATATTATGAACATATACCTAAATAACAGTGCGATAATTTCATGAGTCTATGTTTATGCTATCTTACAATATCCGTATGCATTAATGATTATCTCCTCAAGAGAAAAATTTTAGTGAAGCGTGGATAACAAACAAATTTTATCTCAGCCTGTTTGGAATCATTTGATCTTTGGTTCCCACTGCGAGATAATTAATTAGTCCACCTGTTGTTCTTTAAAGGTTTGTGTTCCCATCTGTTTGTAAAACGTGTAACGTGAATTATGTGTGATAAATGTATTTTTGTTTGTGAAATATGTGATTTATGAGGCGAAAATTGGGTAAATCGTCTAAAAATGGCCATTAAGACACCCGATATGCGGGGTACAGGAATCAAACCTGGTCTTGTTATACTTCCTTTTCAGCGAAGATGAAAATGGCAGACTGTGAGAAAAAAACCGGAAGTTTTTCTTATACTTGTTAATACCGGTTTAATACTAGTAAGCATTCCAGTTTCTTCAGAAATTTATTAAGCGTTTTTAAAAGTGATATTGATCTTTCAGTGATGATGTGGATAAAAACAGAATATTGATAAAAAGATCTGTGCAAATAGTTTTTGGCATGCGATGAAGACAAATCTCTACTTATAAAAATTTGTAAGTGGTCTGTATCTATTGAACCGATTTAGACGGAGATTCCACGGTTTGAAAGCTATGGCCTAGATTAAAATCTGTGGTATATCTTATCACTTTACGTGACAGAGGGATGGAACAACAAATGATAATCTGTTCGCAACAAGAATAGATAGATGCCACCTACACGCTACGTCTAAGATAAATAAGTTTATAACTGAAAACGCCAGCTGTGTTAAAAAAAAAATGCCACGATTAAAACTCACCATGTAGCATGGTATGAGGACTACGGCAACAGGCTGCAAGCACTTACCTGAAAAACAACAAAACAGTCATCAGCAATCGTTATACATTAATGGTTTACCAATGTTTATATTGATATTTTAAGAATCTTACAAATTAAGAAAATTAAGTTTCTGCTGATTGCTCCACTCGTAGAAGCTAACGTTCCACAAAATGTCGCGTTCTGAAAAGTCGACAATATGGTCAAGTGGAGGCATGACATGTGTTATTCCGTAAAACTTTTGTTTCCGCAACTGAAAATTCATACCTAGTTGTTTAGGCGGCCGTTAAGCTGCGTTGTGTTGATGTATTTACTACAGAGCGTTGTGGGTGAATGGTGACGTCCTGGCTTTGCATTCAGGAGGAAGTGGGTTCGAATTCCCGTCTGGGAATCAAAATTGGGGTTTCCATGGTTTCGCTAAATCATTAAAGGCGAATGCCGAGATGCTTCCTTCAAAAGGCCATGGTCGATTTCCTTCCCGCTCCTTGCCCCCAGTCCTTTCCCGCCTCTAATGTCCTCGACGTCGACCAGGCGTAAAGCGATAAAGAAAATAAAAAAGATGTTTTGCAGTAGATCAGTGTTTGAACCAAACCTACTTCACTGTATCCGAAAAGAAACGCCAAGCTAGCCAGCAATTTGACTTTCTCCAGAGATAAATTGTTTTAATGTCTGCACTCGATAAAAGTTTCGTACCCACACAGGTCAACTATTCAACTTTTAGTTGTTTCGTAGTTGAAGAGTCGTACCTAGTTATTTCAACATAAAACAAATTAACGCCTAGACGAGGAATTTGTTATTCTGTTTTCTATTATTTGTTTCAATCACACTATACACGTATCCTTGATACAACCTAACCGCTCTTGTTTGTGGTATTATTTTCTACAAACTTGTATATCATCTGTAGGCGAGTAAGGGGAAAAATCTAGAAGAGAATTTGTGTAAGCTGAAATATTTTCTAAATATACCTTGAAATACACTTTTCACTCATAGAATAAGGATATTAGAACGGTAGTTAAAGTATGTGAACGCTTAATAAGTATACTACTCTTCATCCCCATATGAAAAGAATGTCTGGGAGACTAACTAAACGTTGGAGGGAGATCGTGACAAGCCTCTGGAAAGGAATATGATGATGTTGCTTTAGAAGTTAATCCCTGTGTCAGCCGTAGGCTGATATACCGTAGTTAAACCGTTTCTAGTTAATCTTTTGCTTGGATTTTAGCATAAATATTAGATGAGGCAATGGTAAGTATAACCGTTATTCCTTGAGATACATGTTTGAAGTTAATACTTAAATTACCTTAAATTATACTCTTTTTTGTCAGTATTTTGCTTTGTCACACGTACAGCCATTTCAACTATGTTAGCCTCACTTTCAGTACATTTATCATTATTATTATTATTTACTTTGCAGTAAGAAAAAAAAGACGAACGCAATACTTAATTAAAACTGCAAATGCCCTCGCTCGGATTCTAATCCGCGACCCTTGAAATGTAAGGCCAGTGCGATAGTCTCTACGATATAAGGGCAGTTTTTTTAATGAAAAAAATAACTAGCTGTATAAAATTATAACGCATCACACGTATAAATACTGGACTGTTGGTCGTTGATTTGTCAGAAGCTTTGGCCATTTCAGTCCATATTTTACCTTTTGTTCCTTGTTAGAGCGCTCTCGGAGTATACGCCATATTAATTGAGTTTAAATAATAATAATATAATACAGAGGTTTGACATTAAAGTAAAACAATTTAATGTAATTGAAAAGCCTCCTCTATTTAATCGAAGAAAAGTATTAGAAATACACTTTAATCAGATATGAAGCAGTTTTTGAAACGAATTAGCCACTATAAAGTAGCGATCTTACCGTAATTCCACCAATAGATTCTGAAAGTAGGCTTGGAATTTTCTGACATGTCTTGATGGCGTTTGACGATACATTTTCATAACCGAAGGTGCCAAAATAGCATCCATGCATGCATGATGAGTATTCCGTTGTTTTGGTACAACTTATTTAATTTATTTGCGATGGAGCATCTACTCCGGTGGAAATTTCCCTGCGCACTTATTTTCCCCATTTCTTGTTTTTAATCTTAAATTATCTGAGAGAAATTTCCCCACCTATCTATTTCCGTCTGGTTACTAGCGAGGAGATACTTTAATATCGAACGTGATACTATTGAGTCATCTCTTTCGCCTGTGATATGGTAACGAATGCCTTCGAGGGACGTAGCAGTCGTTGTGCCCGGCGTTAATTCGAAAACTCTTATCCAGAGCGGAATAACCACGAGATTCTGAAGGTATGAAGCACCAGCATACATCACGCATCTAATGATCTCAAATTCAACAAGGCGTAAAATCATAAAAAAAGAATTTGAGTGCTGACCTTTTTTTCCAAATGGCTTTTCCTGGTAAGCGGTACAGGCAGCTTGCAACATTTTTATCTATATTGATATATACCATGTGTAATGATGGTAAATTCTAATGTTATATCTTAGAGTCAACAAAATTTAGCGAGCTAAAAAAAAATACAACTTCATGCAGGGCCGGCGTTAGGGGGGGGGGGGGTAAGCGGGTCAAATGTATACGGGCCCACCCTTCTGATCACCGGGGCAGTAGAGCAAAAAAAAAAGTTCGGCCATTTGGTCTCAGGGAGGGCCCTAACTGATGAATTCACCATGGGCCCCCAACTGGTTACCCCGGGCCCCAAAATCCTAGCGCCGGCCCTGATTACATGACAGAGATGGCTGTCGATTGGAAAAATTATGAACTAATATTGATGTATCGTCTCCCACAGATTGAAACAATCTATAAATATTGTTTGGGTTCGAAATAAGATTTTCCGAGTGCAATCGAGTGGAACGTCTCTAAGCGTATTAGCGCTTTACTTTATAAATCATATTTCATGAAACGACTTTGGTAGGTTTCAGGATATTTTCCTTTTTTTTTATCCAACATTAAGACAAATTTCACAGTCATTGATAGCTATCATTTCGAATACATCGTTAACGCTGTACTTTATTGCGCTCTTATTGTTTACTCCTTTCGAATCTCTTGTTTATCATTCCTTTTGCAGCTGTTATAGCAGTGGCGAGGAGTGCGCAATAGGTCATAGTCGACAGGCCACCAAGCCGTCGACAGGCTCAAATATTATGTGAAGAAAACTATTGTGGTGTAATTCAAAGTAAACCCAGATACCAGAAAGTACATATTAACTTCTGTGTTAATTTATAATTTTCATTAGTGCATACGAGGCAGTAGTATAGTAACTGTCAGGAGGATCCATAGAGAATTCCATACTTCTTGAATGGAAACTTATTTCGCAAGTGTTGTTTCTCACAGTACACGACTGAAAGGAAGTCACTGGCTCAGTTATCGGACAGGGCTGCTAAATGTATGTACAGATCCTATCGCGTGTGCTTGTATAATGATAGTCCGCTGTATCATATCCTGCCAGGGACTCTCTTATCTGTGTGTTTTCCTTCTTGAATTGTGAGCAGTGCAGTTAAGGGAGTGTCACAGAGTCGCCAATGTTCAAAGATTCCTTTTCAGTTTAAAAAAAGATGTTAAAATAAATCTCCCGTATTCAGTTTAAACTACAGTTGTTTAAAAATAATAACGTTAAAATTCATCTTTTTTTACTAACAACAATACTGCTGCACATTTTTAGTTGAGGTTTCAATAAATTTTAGCTATCAGATGGTTCAACAGCATTTTGGAAGGATGTGTGCAGAATTTGGGTTTTTTTAAGACAAAAAATGTAAAATTGAAACAAACTTTTATCAGCAATTAATGTAAAAATGCCTATAACCTGTCCTCTACATTGTGGGAATTTGAGGTCTTTGACTTTGTTTGATGTTATTTCAGAATCGAGAAAACTATGTAGCTGCAGCATGTTTGTTGATTGGCTTATCGACGATAGTAGACCTAGGTTTACAACAGATTTCTCACCTGCAAAAGAACACAATTTATATATGGAGGTTGTGGATCATTTTCCTCAATTGTTGATAATATTGGTAAATAAATACGCCAGAGCAATTGAACGTTTCTTCGTTTATTAACAAATGTTCAAAACATGTAGAAACATAACCATGCTGTAACATAAATACGCAATTAATAGGAGAAACCGCTGAAGATGCTTCTGCGGAATATGTGAAATGCGGTCGGAAAGTCAGTAAACGATCAAACATTCAGTTGCTTTGGCAGTATACCTATTTATTTACGAATAAGAAAAAAAATTACTTATATTGAATAATGTGCTGAACATTGACAACGCATCAGCAATATAAGCTTTTAAAATTAATATTCATTTCTAATTTTCACCAATGCAGCAATTTCAATCTTAGCATTACAACATTTGTATGTCCACCCACTACAAAGAGTCTCTTTAAACCACCATAGATCACACTTACAATGACACCCACAGATGATCAGATCTGAAGACTCCATATAACTTACAGGTATAGCCTACTTGTTGCTTTAATGCTTAGTAATTATTTTTACAAAATTTACGTATGGGTATATCCTTGTAACCTCACAAATTGTGGAGAATATTCTAAAAGGAACTAATGAATTATTTGCAGTTTTACAAGCACATGAGATTTCATTTTTCTGGCCCGATTGTATACTCACCCACCTCTCTGAAATAGTAAGGGGAAATTTTTTTATTATTGGTCTTAATATCTCTGGGAGCTAATTATCTGCGAAATTCTAGAGACTTTGTTAGCTGCATTAAGTCATTAGGTTCTACTGCCAACTGACTGGTTATGAGTCCTACTTATTCAAGCTGTTCAAGAATCTGGAACAGCGTTACTTCTAATTATCTGTTTGTATTCCTTAGTCTGCACCGAAAGTGGTGGAGAACGTTAATGCTTTGGCCTGGCTTTAGGGAGGACGCAGGTTCGATTCTTGATCCGTCCACCCGGATTTGGATTTTCCTTGGTTTTACGAAATCACAGCAGGCGAATGCCGAGATGGTACCTTCAAAAGACCATGACCGAATTCCTTACCATTCTTTGTCCTCACTTTTCCCCAGCTGTAATGACCTCGACGTCGACGAGAAGTAAAACTGTAAGCAGGCATGGTTATATGTCGAACTCTATATGTGTACCGTGTTTCGACGCCGCAGAAACCTTCATCTTTGGTAAGGGAGCGTCCATAAACCACGTAGCTCCATTTTGGCCTTCTGTGAACGCCCCTTCCCCCCCCCCCCACCCCACGTAGCCCTACGTGGCTTTTGACTCTGCATTTCTCCCCCCCCCCCCCCACCCCTAGCACCTAGCTTTTTCCCTTTTGATTCCAGAAGACATTTTGTACCGTTTTCTCCTGTCAGACTCCTGTAAATTAAATACGGAGATAATTAACTAAGGGAAATGAAGATTCATATGCTGTTGTGTGTTCTGTTCCTCATTTTAATGTTATGAAAGGAAAGCTACGTGGCCTGGCTCAGAAACCCCCCTTCCCCCCACGTAGCCCAGCGTAGCCTTCAGCCAACTCCCCCCCTCCCCTGTCTGAGCCACGTAGTTTGTGCACGCTCCCTAAGCGGTTGTTTTTTTCCTATTCAGATGTTGTATATATAAATCCTTAGTCTGCGTCGGAGATTACGAAAACTATTTTCCGGTGTTTTTCATGCAGCCTGTATCAGACTGTACCTCAGTGACTTTGAAGCTAGTTGCTTGAAGAGCGAGCATCTGCGTATGCCAAGTCTAGTGGAATCAGCAGAGTCAGGGGGTCGGTATCGGAAGGTAGCTTCACCGCCGCTATCTCGCATCCGAAATAAAGGCCACTCGTCTCCTGTGTGCCCTGTCTCTCCCGGCCATCTCCGCCGACCCTCCACGCGGCTCGATGCTCCGCTCACGCCGCCGCGGTATCTCGTCCACTGTCCTCTGCTCGGGCGTGTTCTGTTACAGTATCGCCACTAGTCGAGTCGAGTGCCAGCCCGCTCACTGCTACACTCGATGCTAATACAAGGCTAGAAGTTCGAATTTCCAATCAAGATATGGACGGCACACTTTGAATCAGCAATGCTGTAATCGTTATAGAAACAATCCAGTACAGAATTAATCGTTGCATATAACTTTAGAATCCACACTAATAAATGCAAAGTAATTCTGTCTCTCTATCTGTTAGTTACGTTTTTACGACTGCATGAAATATGAGAATGAAATACTATGTATCAATAGGAAAGACATCAAATACTTTTTTCTGGATAAATGACATATTTTGTAGTAAAATTTTGAAAACTAACCAAACGGTGCCAGACAGACGGATATCGTGTATAAGGCTCTGTAATGTTATATCGGTCACTCAGGGTTTGTTTTTCTCGCAGTCAGTTTGTATGTGGCCTGGGCAGATAGTTTTCCAAATCCCGAAGGCTATATATCTTAGCGAACGACAGCAAAGCCAAAAACGTTGCGTAGAAAACGATATTGACATAAGATATCCCGAGAAAGTGATATAATATTAAAGCAGAAACAAAAATCTTCCTTAGCAACTGTTAGTAATTAGTCTCCAGCGGTTAACCCTCCTTCCCCTTAGTTTGTTGTTATTTTTAAACACTTTGCAAATTGGTTCGAGGGACAGGTTCAAAGGGAAAATGGTGTGATGATGGCTTCCCCGTCATATTAATCCAACCCCGTGCTTTTTGGGACATCTTTTACGTAACTTACAAATTTCTATATCCAATTGAAGCAGTAAATTTCTAAGTCCACGCGTACGAAGTCGCGGGTAACAGCTGGTTGTTTACTTAAATGTGAAATACGACTTTGTTTGAAGATGTTGCTGTTCTAGCCTAATCTCACACTCAGCCGCCAAGTTCATTCAAGTATGTGCCAGCGAACACCATTCGCAAAGAGGAATGTAAAAGGTTGTTCCTTTAACAATCGGCTACAGTACGAGTGAGCAAATTAAATACGTCATTCATGCTGAGTTTTTGGAGTGTGGAATGACAGAAACATCCATTAACTGATGTTTCTGTCTATTAACTGATTGTGAAGGAACATATTTCTTTCAGACCTACTTCGTATTTCACTAATGTTTCGATGAAATTAATTTATTCTTCTTCCCATTCAAGGATTTTTCATGTTAACATTTTCCAGCTTCAGGGACTATTCTCATCTTCTGTTTGGTCTATCTATACTTTTTCCTCTTTTCGGACTATGTGATGTACTGGTTTGGGTAATCGTGCATCACCCATTCTATACAGTTGGACTCTCCGGTTATTTCTGTTTTCCTCGCCACTTATATTATATATTTCCAACTCTTCTCATATTTTATCGTTTCTTATTAGATCTAGCCTTGTGCCTCCCTTTACAGATCTGAATAACTTGTATCCAGCTTTTATTTCTTCTCTTCATTACCCAAGACTCACCTCAATAGAGAAGCATAGGAACTGCCACCCATTTATATACTTTTACCTTTGTATCTCTTCGTGTCCTATATCATTAGTGTTTTGGACACTTTTTCCAGTATTCTTCCAGATAATTTATTCCAGTTACTCACTTCCTTACCCATCTTACAACACCCTTATGGTTGAAATCAGATGCTAATATATGGTATCGCACAAATAGAGGTATCAGTTTTAGGAGGAAGTGGAGTACATCAAAACGATTCAGCATTGCATAGGAACCCATCCGCGGAAAAGTCATGGGAAAATGGTAGCAGAAGTACAAGAAACAAAAGGACAAAAAGAAGAGATCAGGGGGAAAACATTTACTGCATGTGTTAATGTTACAGGAGATGTTAGAACTTTTAACTGTTAATTTCGATCCATGGGTTGCACTAACGGACCATGTATTGGAGGACACGGTGGGAAAGGCAGGGATTTTCTTGAATATCAGCACCAGCTCAAGCGATTCTTACAACCAGATCCATTTCAGAATCTACGTGTGTTTCATACACAACAGATTTAAGTAAGAGACTGTTATATCTGGAGAGCGTGGAGACCAGGCAACCCGACCACCACTCCCTCATGAACAGCGACGAATGGCGTCGTTTCTTGTCATGGCGCAATTCTGAATCATTTTAATGTTCTCCATCTCCCCTTAAAGTCTGCACCTCTGTGTAAAACTCTGAATACTCTGAATCAATACTACTGTCTTTTTTTTTTTTTTTTTTAAAAAAACAGTTTAACGTCCCTTTTTAACAACGTGGTCTTTAGAGACGGGAAAGGATGGAGGCAAGGAATGGGAAGGAATTCGGCCATGGCCTTTTGAAGGAAGCATCCCGGCATTCACCTGGAGTGATTTGGGGAAACCATGGAAAACCCAAATCTGGATGCCCGGACGGGGATTCGAACCGCCGTCCTCCCGAATGCGAGGCCAGAACGCTATCCGTTACACCACCACGCTCGGTAATACTACTGTCATCCACCGAGCGTTCGTTATTACAATCGCCGATCTACAGAAAATGGCTACATATAAAAACAACTGAGGTTGTAGAAGCCTTATTAATAGCTATTATTTCTAAAGAAATGTTACATTAAATGGCAGGATATTCATACTTATGCAGTCGTTACAGTCATTTGTCATGAACAGAATAATCAAGCAAACCAAATGAGTATTGCCAGATTATGTTTCAAGCTACTACTATTTCATGTGGCTCCAAAAGTCTCACCATACTGTTCAGCCTGCTGAACAATCTACACCTTCCGGCTATGGTTGACTTTTTTTTTTTTTTTTTTTTTTTTTTTTTTTTTTTAAATATTCCAGTGTATCCTCACTGAGCCGCAGTGTTATGTTAGTTACTGGTTGTGTCCTGAGGAAATTTTCGCAAACGAATCTAGCTTTCCTTCTTTTGCTCCATCTAGCTCCCGTATTTGCCACCAATACTAATTCCATACTAATTAAATTTAATTTCTATTGCAATGAAGCACAAACTCTCCGGTGGCAATGTCCCTACATTCCATCTCCCATGTCATGGGCTTTCGCTACCTACTTTAACTTCCTTCAGTGTTTCCGATAAACTATCCAATATTTTGATTGGTAATTTATTCCAGTCCCTGACACCTTAACCTACAACAGAAATTTTCCCCACTCATTTTCCACTGAATTCAAGTGCTAGCTTATGATTATATTAATCTCTTCCCTTCGATGTAAAATTTCTAATCCTTCTAGTAATATCTTTCCATGAATTATCGCTATTATAAACCTCGAATAATCCAAACACTCTCCTCATCCGTCTTCCAGTGACTCCCACTCATCTCCTTCATCATATCGGTTACTGATTACATTCTGTGCTAATTTTCGCAAACAAGTCTAGGTGCTCTCCTTTGTGCTCCCTCAAACTCCTAAATTTGATACCCTTAATGTGGGTCCCACATCACTGAACCATATCCAAGCAGTGACCACTGATTTGTAATCTAATTCCCTCACTTCCCTGGTACATCGCCTCAACACCCTCTCCAATAAATGAAGCACTTCGAAACCTCTCCCTAGGTGTTGAATGTGTCCTGTCCAGTTGAGTTTACTATCAAAATTATACCAAGATATTTATAGTCAAAATCTTCAACAAGCAATTCCTTCCCCGCCCTTTGATCATAAAAATCTTTTCTTTTTTATCCCCGTACTTAAAAAGCTGACCCTTCGTGTCATTTATTTCCATTCCATGTTTAACTACCCAGCTATATATCCTGTTCAAATCCTCTTGTAGCTGTTTACAGACCTTTCCACTTTTAATGCCATTATATAACATTATGACATTTGTAAACAATTTAACTTCAGTCCATCAACACATTAATTCGTTAAAACCATGAACAGCAATGGTATCATTACACTACCCTGTGGCACTCCTATATTAAGTTTGACCTCTTTTGATACTGCTTCCTATTTTTTAAGAATTCATCAACCGAGTAAGTAACTTTTCAATCTATTCCAATGGTTTTTACTACAACACCATAATCGAATAATGACCTGACAAAAGTTTTGTGACCCAGTGCATCCTCTCATCACCCTACACGTATACATTTTCTGCATGGGAAGTATCGGTTGGCGCGCCACGTGCGGCGTCGAGTATGTTGAGCCGCGACTTCCTGGCTCCATGCCGTGTATCGTGTAGCCATGACTCAGCCAGAGACCACACACGACTACTGTGGACCACCACGACTGTCTCTTAACACGGCCTGCAGTAGACCACAGCTCAATATCTTTAACACATCCCGTCAGATTTATATACCGTTACCCGCGACTTCGTACGCGAGGACTTAAAACTGTATTGGAGAAAATGGATAAAATCTATAGCATGTTTTTTTTTTTTTTTTTTTTTTTTATTTTTTTTTTATTTTTTTTTTTTTGCAATTTTCATTCCTTCGAGTTGAAGGGTAGGAGGCGGGCTGCTGGAGGGTCTCATGGACCCTTTTTCAGCCTGCTAACCTACCGGTGAGTGGGGGTGGGGAATGGAAAAGGAACTCGGCCGTGGCCTTTCAAATGAACCATCCCGGAATTCGCCTGTAGAAACTCCGGGAAACCACAATCAGAATAACAGTCCCGTCCTAACGACAGTTATGTAAGCTTACAAATTAACCGTTTTTTTTTAAATATTAGTTCCATTAATGTGTTATGTTTAAATATGAATGAAGCTTTTTTTTTTTTTAAACTATTTCATTCCTCCCAGTTGAAGGCTGGGAGGCGGGCTGCTGGAGAGTCGCGAAGACTCTTTTCAGCCAATCTACTCTACGGGGAGGGAAGGGGGATGGATGATCGGACGTGGCCTTGTAGGGAACCATCTCAGAATTCGCCTAGAGTGGTTGAGGAAAACCACGGGAAACATCAACCAGGATGGTCGAACGAGGTTTGACCCTCGTCCTCCCGAATGATAGGTAGGAGGCCGAAAACGGGCTCCTCCCAGCTCGGTGAAACAAAAGAATCTTAAAATTCATAAAAATTTATAACAAGTATATAAACAAACCGACTGCGAGAGAAACAATGACTAATTGTGACAGATATACTGTAACAATACAGAGTCCTACACATCTATCCGTCTGTCTGACAAAGTTCTATTAGTTTTCAAAATTTCAAGAATAAAAAATGTAATCTATTTTGAAAAATGTATCCTATATCCTTCCTAACCATACATAGTATTTCCTTGTCAAATTGTATCAATACCGTTTTAGCCGTTTAGTCGTCCAAACATAACAGAGGAAGTTACTTTCGCATTTGTAATATTAGTCTACATTGCCAATCGCAAATAATTAGTGACTGCCTTCGTAGTATTATATTATAGCAGCTATTTCCGTCTCGCTGACAGTTCATCCACAGTACAGTGAACAATTTTTCTTAGAGACGGTGCCTTGAAGCTGAAGAACTTCAATGAAGTGACCAACTAATTCAGGTTTAAATGAAGTGGTTCTTTAATGCGTCACTGCAAAAGACCACTTTAAAAATCCCCTTTAATCATAATTTAATCTCTAAGAAACCACATATACACATCTAAAGTTCAAATAATGCAGATTCTGGGGAAAATTAATTAATTATTAATCACAAGGAGATAACTACAGAGGTCAATTTCGTTGTGTCTGTCTGGTATAAACCAAGCTAGATAGCCTTTGTTCAACGGTAGACATTCAGTGTCGAAGATTCTAGAAAATTTATGTATTTCTATCCAATCAAATAGTACTACTGCCAAGTAGAAACCAGAAAAATACATCACATGTTCTGGAGACTCGAAGGAATTCACCGTCTGTTTAATTTATGGCAGCTAAAGAAGTTCCTGTCGCACTTCGTATTGCAGTAATGTGTGTCATGCTTTTGCAAAGCTCAAAGATGCTCTTGTTTGACATCCATCTAGTAAAAGTCTGAAAATTCATTTGGTTAAAAACTGTTTATTTCTATAATTCATCTAGCAGATTCGTTACAAGGAATCGTCTAACTTGTTTCCAGTACGAACAACAAAGAACTCGGCTTAGTGTACCACTGGAATTTATTCCTTGAGAACCACATCAAACGGATTTTACACCCTTTTATTACAGCTATCTCCTGTTATTAGATGGAAACTTAAGTCATACTTATGATAGAACTTTCGCGAATATCATGAAGTGAAATTCATAAGTCAATATCGCAAACACAGGATTTAGATAAATTATTATAAAATAAGAATACAACATTATGATATTTTAGAATAATTTTTTGTATAGACACAATTATGATCACTTTCTTATATTTTAAAAAAAAAATTTAAAAAACTTTTTTCAGTGAGAAATGATAAAAAGTATTTTTGATGATTTACTGCGTTCCATTTCATTTCTTTTTAAATCGATTAGGTTGTGTAAGGACTGAAATTGAACAAATACAGAAACAATCGCCAAGTGAGAAGGACTTGCAGTTATATGAATTATGCACAACCAATAATTGTAGAAAATCTGTGTTGAACGTTTCCGCACTTTATGAATTTGTTGGTTTACGCACGCCGAAGCAGACACAAGTCACCTTCAAACAAGAAATACATTATTTAAGTGATAACTCTGTTTGTTGGACACCTTTCGTCGTTAAATGACGCAGTAAAGTAAAATTTAATCGATTTCCTAAAATCGCTGGACGTGAAGGTTGCTAAGAATTCGAAACAATTTTCCAGATACCATCTGAATGGTGTTGCCTCAGCTGCTTCGTTCCGGGACGAATATTTCGTCTAGATTCACGAAACTCTTAGGCAAGGTTTCCCTTCCTGCATTAAATTTACGTTAGAACCAATCCAAACCTCCGCGGAATCCAGTTTGTGAGAGCATTCCCTACACCGCAAAGGCCATAAAATCCGTGGCATTTAAGACTGATTTAGTCCAGCGGAGAAGTTGGTGCACTTAAAGGCGATGCCTTCCCTAATTACGCGGTATCTTCACTCCGCAAGACGCGTATAATGATCCAGGAATGATGTTTCAATGTTTACATGTTATCTCTGTCCCGCCGGCTATTTTCATTAATTAACTACAATCTTCTCCATAAATATTCATTACACCAGTCTCTCTCTCTCTTCCCTTCTTATTCGTTCCACACCATTTGTCTCGCTCTCTCGGCAGCATTTCTTTCTGCCCTCTTCCTCGTTGGCTTATCACCGGCGCAAAATTGAGAAAAGAAACCGAGATATGAGAGAGGAGATTCATTTTTAATGCCCACTTTATCACGGGGCCTGCTTATTTTCTCGTTCCTGCTCTTCCCCCTAAATCCTGGAGAGGGTACCGTCACCCTCCAACGGTGAATGCCGTGACAGAGTACTGAGGAAATAACCTGCTGATAATATTGTACTATGAACACTGCAGCTCATTCAGTAATATTTACACAGATCACATTAAAAACAGGCCACATAAATAATGTCACGGGTCACTGATAGGGATTGCAATCCAGCAAAGCGGGATCCCGCAATCCCGCATCATTAGACAGTCTGGCGGATCCCGCACAAAATTAAGCGGATCCGCAATCCACAAAATCCGGCTGAAACGCGTGTCAGTGCGTGACTCGCTGCCCCACTCGGTCTCTGTCAGATATTTTGCACTGTTTGCCTGTACCAGAGCAGTTGACATTTGACTCATGTGAACAAGCGTTTGTTTTTGTCAACCTTCGTCATTCGTAAGTAAATAAATACACTTTTACGTATTCATCAAAGCTTACGTTTGTTTCGAGTACACATTTCTGTAATTTGAGTTATGATGCGTATTTAGTACGATTTTCTAACTATATAATTATTTTTTAAGTGTCGCACGGTTACAAATTTTTTTCATGGTTTCATTATTCCCATTTTCTGTATTTGCAAATAAAGTAATTGTGACAATTTCCTAATTTGCGGCTGAAAATTTGATTATTCGTTGATATGAAACTAATGTCATCGTAATTTTAACGATCGCGTACCTATTTATTTAACAGCTATCAAAAGGAAATTGTAGGCCTATTTCCTTTGACTTAATGTTGTATTGGCCGCTGCCTCAATGCGTTTCTATGACGAAAGCCACCTTTTTACATGTGCCGCTCAGGCTTTCGATTAATCCCTCTTCCCCTTGTTATTATTTCGACTAAAGGTAAAAAGAGTTATGAAATTTTCACGGGTGTATCGACGAATTGTGTTGTAGGAATACCATACTTCGACGGCTGCCTCCGCCGTCTTCCTCACGTGTGTAATTTCGTGTGTTTGCAATGAAAGCCGAAGATACAACCTATGACGACTTCACTGCAATCATTCGCCGAGAAACTCTCCTTTCTTACTAAAAAACAATAATTTCCACTCCAAAAACGTCGTTACGCCACATAAGTAAATCTGAAATACTTGACAGTTTACGTGTTGGTGAGTAGTTTCTTTTAATAACGTTGAATCAACTGTAATATCAATCAAGGAATCAGGAGATATAATAATGAATCACGTAAAAAAAGGCCAAGTCTCGTGCTTGTGCAGTGACAAAAAGTTATGAGATCTTGTTCTGAGCCAAGTCTACACTTTACTTTGTGAAATGAAATCCTTTTCTCGATGTTATGGAACGTTTATTTAGAATTAAAAAAAAAAAAAAAACTCTGGTAACTTGGATATTAAACAAAAAATATTTTTAAACTTATGTGATGTATTGTAAGGCACATAATACGACCTATGACTCAATATATTCCATTTTATTATTTATTTAAAAATTGGTTTAGATTTAAAAAAAATGTAAAACCTCGAAATACACTTAAGACACGCTAAGAAGTTTTAATGTAATTTTGCCAATCAGAATATTGTTAACTTTTAATTTTTATCATTTAACATTAAAAACTATTTATTAGTTTAATTATTATTTAATTTATTAACGTTTTAAGTAACTATGTTTTAAATATATGCGTTGAAAAACTGTGTGTACCAATCCCGCACGGATTCCGCGGGATCCCGCGGGATTGGCGCAAATCCCGCGGGATTGAAAACACTGCGGGATTGCAATCCTTAGTCACTGAACCGCGACTTACATCATCGTCCAAGTAGCATATGTAATACTTGAGTTAATGGGTGCAAAATGATTTTAGTGTGTAATTATTCTTCCCTTTTTTCTGAGTGAAAGATGGAATCATTATGGATTCACTTATTTGTTCGTCTGTCTAACTATCCTGTTATCACAATTTATGATTTATGAACCTGATGTATTACAAATTTCTAATTGCGTATTACTTTAATTCTTAGTACCCCTAATGCAATTATATTGTGAAATTTGGAAAAACTCAAGGGGGTGGAAAAAATAATAGGAGGTTTGGAAGAAAAATTTTCTTTAAATAATCTTCATAGCTGTTAAATGAAAGCAGGAAATTCAGTAACTTTCAAATGATTGTAATTTTTTTACTGAACTGTGAACCTCATATATCACTAGATATGTGATGGCTCTGAAAACACTGGTGTACCTCACTGACAGTGGCTCTACTTGGCACATAATATTACACAAAAAAGACTTCGTCCCAGAGCTCAATAGTCCTGTTTACACCGTCCTGTTCTTTTTCTGCAAGCACTGTTTGAGAATTTATAATCATCATAAAACCAAAACTTTTTTTTTCGAGTTCCCAACATCAACCCCCTCTTTTTTTGCATTTTCTTGTTGTGTTAATCAACTTAAGGTATTACTATCTGTCTGTGAATCATGTAAGATCTTTTTTGTCTGCGAAATTTGTATTTTTTGAAGCGCATGTTCTGGACGATGCCAGTATTCAGTAACGAGAAAAAAAAGTGCGAAGTTGACACACTCACCACGACGGCGCTTTCGCAAGATCATCCAAATTACCAAATTAAATTGCCATATTATAAAAAAATTATAAATATATATAATGGAAACCTATCGACCATTTATTTTAAAAAAAATCTATTTGAGTATTGAATTTTATACCCTTCATCAGCTTACAAGATACAACCAGATAATAAATTACACGAATTTGCGGCTATACAATTTTCGTTGCTTTTGTAGATTTTCTATTTTCTTGTTATTTTTCTGCTATCTAAAACCAACACTCCAGGCTTACTAAGTAATTGGTAGTTTACATTTTGTTGTCAATAATTAAATAATTAGAAACGAAAAACGCAGGCGTAATACCACCTTCAGTCATAGTTGTTGGCCTAATTTCGTCTTCGTGGAGGTCGGTTGGCCCTCTGTGATAATTTTGGGAACAACCGTGGTAGTGTTCAAAGACAAACACCTGCCTCATACGTTAATCCATTTAAGTGCCTATCATGTTGTATTTTAATTCGCAACAATAAGAGTCTATGAAAGTTATTTTTATACCTTTTGTGTATGTAAAAGAAAATAATAGGTTTGTGCTCCAGATGATTCATACCCGTGTAACAATTTTTAACCATTGCTTTCAGAAATTGGAACTATTTACGAAAATCTATTAATAATGAAAAAAAGACGGCCGCGGAAGCCTTAGAAATCATGGATCTATTTTCGATCATTTTTTATTCTTTTACTTAAACCTCATTAAAGTCAATGAACATGAGTTATCAATTATATATAGGCTATTTACAACTTAAAAATAATTTTTCTTCTTAATGCGCTTTCTGTCATAACACAATGAATTAACCAAAAAAGCGATTTTCTGCAGTTTTAGGAAACGATAAAATTTTGTTTTTATTTGCAGAACTTGCAAACAGTTTTCACTTAACGCTGATAAGCATTAAAATGAATACGATGCACTACAAATAACTATCCGATAGAAGGTAAAGAGTTATCAGTCAGCTCTTGTAACGTACATTTTTTATTATCTGAGTCTAGCATGGTTTAATACAATTATTTAATTTTTCATTTCCTACCCCATTTTGCCTATTTTCAAATAACTGTTTCATGATATGTCGTGAATTTGGGAGGTTTCCTTCAAAAAATGCTATGGCTGATTTGCGCTCTTAACCCATTCCATTGCCACCTCTAATGACAGTAGCGTCAACAAGTCGTAAAATCCAAAAGAACATAAAAAACTTAGTAATTTTTTAACGTACATACATATTCTTTTTTTCATTGCTTTCACTGAACTTATTTAAATGCCAGACTTAAGCCTCATCTCATCCCCTTCTACATAAATCAATGCTCGCTCTCACTTTGTTAGAAGGACATGTTTTATTCGATTGTTCTGTGCCAATATTTTAAGACGAAATTTCTTTTTTTTTTTCGATAAAAGCGGTTTGATCCGTGTTCCATGTTACACATAGAAATAAGATGGATGGAGGAGGCTAACTCATTCAATTTCAACCGTGTACATTCTCATTGCGACTACGGTAACTTAGATTTTTGTTTTTGCTGTCATCAATCTTTCGACTGGTTTGATACAATTTTCTATCCCTTCCTTTCTTGCGATAACCTATTCACCTGAACATACGCCTTACAACACACGGCCTCGATTATCTGCTTCATATATTCTAATCTTCGTCTTCTTCTAAAGTTTTTAGCTTCGACTGTATCCTTCACTAACATAATAACCAATCCCACACGTCACAAAATATGACCCACCATCCTGTGTATTCCTTCTGTAAGACTTTCTACTAACTTCTCACCTATCAAAACACATTCATTTCTTACTAGATCTGTGCAACTAATTTTCAGCATCCTTCTATAGGATCACATTTCGAATTATTCAATTTTCCTTCTTTTTAACATTCCCAAAGTCCACCCTTCGCTACCATAACACGACTTCGATTTTAAAATATGTAAAATGTAATAATGATACAAAAATTATGTGTGGCCATAAATCACCCATAATATTTAGAATTACGACATCCTCGCTTTTGATGGTGTAAGAAATTTTGGTATGATGATGTACGATAAATGAATAGGGCTGTAAAATTCTATAATATATAGCTTGATAATATTTCCGTGGTTTTCAGCACAGCACATTCTCAGAAAAATTATAGAATATGAGCGGAGACTTTTGACATAGATTAATCATATCTCTTATGCCTACTTCTCTATATCATGTTGCAACAGGCAAATACTTTATTCTGTATCAATAACCTGTTTTGAAGTTATTTTCAAAGTGACTCCTTGCTACTTTAGATTTCCGACATGTCTTCAGCCTTTTAGGTATACCTCTATTCTGCGAATGGTATCTCTTTAATAATAATTGTTCCTCTATGAATGAGGTTGCTTTTTTGTTTTTCTGCAATCTGTATCAAGAACACTGTGATAAGTAACACTAGGTGTCAGGCTCTTTGCCCCAACTGGCAGTGGACCGCAAGGGCTTCTTCCTGTCCACTAAGCATGTTTCAACCCCATCTACGGGGGGTTGGGAGGGATAGCTGTTGAAATTATTGGCGTCGAGCACTCACCTCCTCCTCCCCCCCCCCCTACCACCAACCTGGCATCACCGCCACCCCCGCTCGCGCTGCCCAGATCGAAATCCTAGATACCACAGCACCAGCACGAAATTACTTTTTTTCGCCTCCCTCCATCCCTGCACGGCGCTATCTTAAGTCCATAAAAAAAGGAAACTTTCTAGCGCCCTCTCACTATCAGATAAAGCGCGGCCATTTATAAAGCTCGCGTTATAATATAGAAAGTATGTCATTAAGTGAGTGTGAGTTGGAGGTAATTAGAGAGATAAGGCAGGAACGGTCTGGTGTCCGACATGGAGAGGACCCTAATGTCCACCCCACTCAACCCAGCCTCCCGAGCGAGCTGATAGCGAGGCAAGGATTGATAAACAAAACGAACGTACCCGCCCGCCACTATATCGGAAAGAAACTGTCGTACTGCCAAGTGTACTCTGTGACCAGGTGAGTTGGATTTGTTTACACGTAGAAAAGAAATAAAACATAGGAAGAGATGTGTAGTTAAATTTATCAAAATGTGGATGGGTCATGTTTTGTAAATAATATGTTCTAAAAAATAAAATGTCTACTTTCAGACATTGTGGTACACTTCAGAAGATCAAAAACTCGTTTAAAAAATCCAGAAAGGACAAAAAAAGACCTCAAATTTTAAGGAATCACAGCAATGGACATCGAAAACAGAGATACATTTAGATCCAAAATTCAAATTCGCAAGCTGACCGGAAGGAAACATCAAACAAAAGAACTGGAACAGGATGGTCTGATGAGTGAAAAGAAACCCACTGCGAACGTATGTAGGAAATATGGGCATGAAGGAAAGCAAACAAACGCTTTTAAGTACTTTATGTAATCTTAATGGGTCTATCCGCAAATAATAACCATAAAAACGACACAAAAAATATTGCTTACAACATACTTCACTATATGAAATTTATGTTAAGCAACAAGGCTTCGACTGTGCAACTGGCTGAAATTTTTGCGTCAGGGAGTTAAATTTGCAAGGTGACAGAACTTTGCGGTTATTTCTCATAAATATTTTCTTTCATATAATACATGTATCCTAACTTTCGTAATTGCAATCGACGGTCTGCAGAGAATGGTGACGTAGAAAATCATTGAAGTAATAAAAGCCATTTGTAACTACTGTTTCTAAGGAATAGTTAATATTAAGTAGCTGGACATTCCTACCAATGGGTTCGCTATAGTAATTTATCTTTAACAGAATAGATTTGTTTGTGGAAATTATCGCAGCAGACAACCAGTAATTGAAATGAGAAATGATATGGATCGGATTCATTGGAAGACAGAAGGAGGTTGAAGAGAGTCCTTGGAGTGAAGGAGGCTGTAACGTTACAGTTACCATAATCCCAAACGTGCTTACGTGAATGAATTAGATGTGAACTTATCGAAACAATGAAATTGTCACTATTTTCTATTTATATTCCTCTTAAAATTTTACCGATATAATGATTAAAACACATAATTCTTTTATGCATTGAAATTAACTCTTCGTACTGCTTTAATAATTTTCACATCTTAATCATGCCGCTGTCCAATTCATATTCTCATACTCTGCGATAATTTCTCTGCAATTGTCTTTGACTTCACCACCAGCGATAACACTGATATACGTTGACCAGAGATACAGCCGCTCTGACACTCAAAGAAATTTATCAGATACGGATATTTAGTTTAAATCGTTCAAACAGTTCTCTTACAAATGCCTTCCACTCAAAAATAAAATGTGTTGCCTCCAGATGTTAGGTGTTTCCTTGTAAGGCGTAATAAGTAAGCGACGAGGCTTAGAAGATGATTAGTAGAAGAATTAGGTGTAAGGCATTGAAGGGAAGAGAACAACACGACTACAAACTTAGACTGGACTTTAGGCATAAGGGAGTACAAATTTTTCTTGTAGCTACGAGAGTCAAGTATTGAAATGAAATGTCAAATAAACGGATGAATAATTTACTAAAAATTTTCAATCAATTTGTAATGAAGGTTCGTAAAGACTAAAAGTAGAAAGGGAAGGGGGTGACGGGAATGAATCAAGCTCAAAGAATTTAAGGTAAAACTTGGTAAGAAAAGAGAAATAGATATGCAGGGAAATCGTTACAATATCATGCACTCTATAACAATTAAATTAAATCCCAACCGGGTGGAAGGGAACATTCTCCACCTGCTCGAAACTGACACTGACCTGTTGAAATTTGTTTTAAATGCTTTGTTATAATCTCCTCTTCACGTTTTGCACTCTCCTTTTTCGGAAACGTCACCACGAATTAAATTAAAAAATGCCGAATTATGAGATGCTCCGCACCCGCGAAATGTTAGTAGCACTGCAAAAATGACACAAAAATTATCAGTACAGGGATCATATCAACCTAAATAGTTTCGTTTTGTCGTAGTGGTCGTGGTTAAGTTGGAATTCGGCCTGGACCAAGAGTAAAAAACTTACCGGAAATTTTTTCTGCGGCATCCATCTCAGAAACGGCGCATTTGTTCACAACTGAAGCAATCGATTGTCTCTGAATGCTTGTACCGATTCTAAGTTGGCGAGCGTTGTTGAACTGCATTCCGGATAAATATTTTCTATCTGTTAATTTCGTGCGACGTTTTACAACGGTGTGAAGCTAAAACGGCAAGAAAATATTACAGCAAAGGATTTAACCAACATATCAAGATATTGTCATTACTTTTGCAGCGTCGGCGAAATCTAATAGCTCCGCGTCACCCTCACATTTCGGCATTTTTAATTTAATTCGTGTCGACGTTTTCCGAAAAAGGAGAGTGCAAAACATGAAGAGGACATTATAACGAAGCAGTTAAAACAAATTTCAACAGGTCAGTACCAGTTTCTGGCAGGTGGAGAATGTCCCCTGCCACCCAATCAAGCAAACTTAATGAATATCGGCACATTATGTTTCAAAGATAAAACTATTTCATGGGGCTAACAATGTCTCTTCATACTGTTTCAGTACGCTATCTGACATCTTCCGGCTATGCTTGACCTACATCTTCCTCTGAAATAGAGATCGCTGTCATTTCTACCTTGTTTTACGTTCTCTGACATAGGAATAGTGTCTAATGAATGAACGGTAAACATTCAGGTCAGGAAATGGGGAGAGCGTAGGTTTGATCCCCGGGCCGAACTTCCAGATTTCGGTTTTCCATGGTTTCTGCAAATCACTGCATGCAAACGTAGAGATAGAGTTGGCAAAATGCAATGGCCGAATTAATTTCAGTTCCTTATCTTCAGTACCCACCTGGTTCTAATGACTTCGGCTAAGCGAAAAGAAAAACTAAAAAAAAAAAAAAATGTGGCAAAGAAGAAGGTCAAATATATAAGGAATACTATGCACTTATATGGCAGACTATCTTACATGTTTCAAGTGACCAGTAATTGAAATATTACATTTAGTTTGTTACACACACGAACCAGATAATGAACCAGCGTCATGATCGATGCGATAATAACCAGAAAGGATATGAAGATAATAAGCAACTTTGTCTTTATAATTAAACGGTAACTGCTGAATGCTAAACACAAATCTTGTAAAGTTTAGTACGATTCCTTATGTGCATCCAGATACGATAAAATAATACCAGGAATATTTAGAAACGATAAACTAACGTCGAAGTTAGATCATAAAAATTGGAGCTTCTTTGTGCACTTATTAAGAAGAGTAGTTGCAGACGGAAGGCGCGAGGTGTGATGGGATTGCAGTCGATTTCACGGTGGCGTTGTTCATCTAATTGGCAGCTATCTGTAGAGTTACACGATAGCTGGAGAGCCGACAAGACGCCGCGCCAACAATTATAACAAGTTGAGATCCTTATCGACACTCCAGATAATTCCTCGCTTCACGCTGTTCACCCATTAAGGTCTGATTGGCCGGAGGAAAGGAGCTGCAAACATTTCAGTATGAGCTCCGCTCTTCAAAAATATCAAGTGTTTCTCACTTTTCCCCCTAACGGAACAGTTCTTTCGCTTCGATAAATTGATTCAAGAAAAAGTAAGAAAATAAAAATTCCGTTCAGCAATTTAGCTAATCAGTTTGCGGTAACCAGTTGCAAATATACTTAATTGAAGATTCCACTTCTACACTCATTTCCTTGATTATGTAATAAGTTCGGAGAATATCATCCATCCAAGTGCTTTAATAGCTGACAGCTAAATGGTGATCTTTTGGTAAGCCTTCGAATCTTCAGATTCTCAACTGACACCTTATGTGGTGAGGACCAAGCAATGAACCACATGTGCCCATCATCCTGCAACAAAGATGACCTGTATCGAGCAACACCGAAGCACTTGAGGTTGCGAAGTACTGGGCAAAATGTGTTTAAAGTTGTTAATGTGTACAATGTATTTAGCTGCGTATTTGATGTGTATGATTCGAGAATAATAATAATAACTGACATCTTGGATAATATCAAAGTACAAGGTGTACTTTACAAGTAGCAGGCAGCGAAACAGTTGTTATTAATACACAGAATTAGTGGTGAGAAGCCATCTCAAAAACCATGCCTGGGAAACAATTACTTGGCTATTCAGCGAATTTTAAGACTGGTTCTTTAATATTCCATCTTGTGTAGGAATTGAAGCGCCCCGTAGTCAATATGGCTAAGATGCTCTAGTTGTGGACGGTGATTGCAAGGGGCTAGTTGGTTCGAGTCCTGTTCGTTGAAGAAATTTTGCTCACTCGGTATTTTTACAGCGGGATCGGAAAGATGACGGATGTGACTGCGTGATTCCTGCTAAGCAGATTGTGTACCAAAGTCCTTGGTTGTATCCCAAACCTGTCCACAATTCGTATGGAGTAAAAGACACAGTTGATAGTGATTCGTACTTGGAAAGCGGATGTTAAACTTGGTGGGCTCCGGTGTCTTTTGAAAGAAGACGATAAATGTGGCATCAGCGGATCATATATATATCCACATATACAATAACAATTACGAACACTTTAAGTAAAGCAACAGGAAGCAATGTCATTAACTTTCCGAGATGCAAACCCTTCCACTTTCGGGTTGAAGAAATATAATCCTTTATCTTTCGTGCTGAAGAAATGTCGAAATTTAAAGATCTGGATGCCATGTGGAAGTAGCGTTA
The DNA here is from genome assembly GCA_031002005.1 of Vandiemenella viatica. Classification (NCBI taxonomy): domain Eukaryota; kingdom Metazoa; phylum Arthropoda; class Insecta; order Orthoptera; family Morabidae; genus Vandiemenella; species Vandiemenella viatica. Next base: position 216,215,622 of record JARYHS010009186.1, on the reverse strand, counting down.
CTAAAACCACCATGTGTATATAGCATTTCGTTAAATGAGCCTGGTGGGTGAACAGAAACGTTCGATACCGTTATTCGGTACGTTGTGTATTCTACCCCAGGTCTGTGTATTCAGATTCCCATCTTCCACGGTTCTCCAAATCTCTCCAGATGAATGCCGGGATGATTCCTTCACAAGAGACATGGCAAAAAAAAAAAAAATCATTTCAGAAGTAGTTTCGAAATAAAGTTAAGAGAATTTTAATTGAGTACCTCACATAATCTCAGATATTTTTCTCTTCTTCTTCCTAGCATTTATCATGCATTGCAGAGTTTTGTTTACTAGACTTATTCTTCCATAAAAGCAGATCTTGTGTATCTTCAGGTGAGGCATTGACTGCTCGCATGTCTTCCAGCAAGATCTCCAGCCAGAGCTTCCTGGGTCTCCCTCGTGGTCTTCAGCCCTCCGGACTTACATCATATACAGTTCTCAGAACTGAACATTTGTTGCTGCGCAGCACATGGCCGTACCATCGCAGACGATCATTCCGAATTTTCTCAGGGATTGAAGCCACAACAAATGGCAACTCAACGTTCTAATTCCAGATGTGGTCCAATCTAGAAGTCCCTGCTGCCAGCGAATCATCTTCGTTTCCATGACCTGCAGCTGTTGTTCATGTCTTTCCGTGACTGGCCATCATTCGGTTGTATACAGAGCCACTGTTCGACCGATGGTTATGTACTCGTAAACCTTTGATTTATGGTGCAGTGGCACCTTCTGGTCCAAAAGAACACTGTGACCTGACGCCACGTCATCCAGGCTGCGCTGACTATATTTCGGACGTCTGGGAGTGTCTGATCGTCTGAACAGATTTGTGTCCAGGTATTTGAACTTAGATTACGTCGATATTAACAGAGCATTTGCTTGGAACTCCACACTCGGTCTTCCGTACTTTAAATCGCAAGCCGTATTTGTCGAGGGAAGTTTTTCATCGGTGGATTTGTTGCTCCAGTTCCTGACAAGACTCGTAGATGACCGTGATATCATCAGCACAGAGCCGGGTTCAATGGTGTTCTGCGACAGAAGATAAACAAAGCCCATTCCTGAAGATCATCGCCATCTCAGATATTGACTTCCACATTTTGATCTTATTTGGTTCAGTACTGCAGGTACTGAATGTATATTCGTTTCCCAAGTTTGTTAGTTTATCTCAGGGAGAAGCGGATTGTAACGACGCTCCGCGAAGCCTTGGGAGGGGCGGCAGACAGACGGACAGCTGTCAGACGAGTTCCGAGGAGCCGCGATAAGCAGCCGGGCCGATGTTTGGCTCGATTCCCACACACAAACTGCGCGCCATCACGCAGCCGAGCAGTAGAAATAGCAGCGCCAGCCGCGATAATTACCAGCATGTGAGAAAGAGGAGCCATCCGTACCAGCGCGCGCCACCTACTAAATCACCGCACTGCGGCTCGTCCTCCTCAAGACTCGCCGCAACGCTCTAGGCAAAACTTTACCTTACACAGTGGATACGATTTTAACTAATCACTACTTTGTTGGGAGTTTTATTTTAACTTACTGATCATACTATACTGGGCTCCATACTGCTAAGCCTTTTGTATTGAATCCACCTGACACATCATTTAGGAACATCAAGGGATAACTGAGATTAGTTCACATTATTTATGTGATTGGCTGTTTAAGTACTCTCCAGTTTCCGTCAGGCATCGAAATACTTGGAGATTATTCCTGTGACATGTCGATGGGTGGAAGTCGGTAGACATCAGGGTGTAATGAGCGTGGTGGGTGAGCGGTAACGCTCTGGCCTCGCATTCGGGAAGAGGCGGGTTCGAATCTCCGTCTGGGCATCCAGATTTCGGCTTTCCATGGTTTCACCAAATCACTCCAGGCGAATGCCGGGATGCTTCCTTCGATAGGCTATGGCCAAATTCCTTCCCGTTCCTTATTCCCCTCCAATGACCTAGACATCAACAAGGAGTAAAGCCATAAGAAAGAAAATAATTATCGATGAGAACATCTCTAAGTTGCTTCTTTTTGTGCCTCAAATATCTCAAGCTATTATCAGCGCAATCTAACCAAGGAAAAAATTCATACAGAATATGGACTGTACACCTGCAATAAATTACCCAGCGATTAGCGATATGTACGAAACCTCAGTACATGAAACAAAAAATGATAATGCTGTGCATCTATTAGCGCCTCATTATCTAATGGATCCAAATTTAAGTTTAATGTCCCGATTTTTGTTTTGTGTAATTTGTTTAAAAAGACGACTTTCAATTGACAGAATAATTTTTTAAATAAGCAATGAAAAATCTCTAAATTCTTACACCAATGACACATATGTTAACAAACACTAAAGCTCGGCAACTCAACCTTTTCTGCTTGTCTCCCACATTTTCTGTGATACTTTTTTTATTGTTTCAATTTCTTCTTGGTAATTACACAGGGTACTGGATGTACTGAATACATCTGAGTAAATCACTATTTAATGGAGGTTCTAATTCTTTTTATTGGTCTGATCGATCTTTCGGCTGGTTTGATTTAATCTTCTGTCTCTCCCCTCCTTAGCTAAACTCTTTATCGTAATATAACCATTATTTTCTACGTCCCCACTTATTTGTTTCCTACATTCTAATTTTTATTTTGCTCTATAGTTCATACACGTATAATCGACTGTTCCTTCACCAACAAATTAACAAATCTCAAAAGTCTTAAAACGTAACCCTTCTTTCTGGTAGACTACAGAAATGTCTCTGCTCATATATCAGTTAAAAAAATAAGTTCCTTTTGTTTTTTATTTGTCCATATTTTTATTTGCAACCATTTCAAATGCTTCAGTTTTTCCAGTGCTTCAATTTTCCTTTTCCTATAAACAAACGCGTGTTTTGAACTGCTACATGTTTTGAACATGCCGGTTCATGACTGATCATGTTATCAAATTTTTAATACTTGTTATATTTATTCTTGTTTAGAATGCTCCTCCATCATATAGTTAAAATGTTTTATTTCGTGCAAAACCGCACAATTGATGGAACCGTGCCTGGGAAAGTGATTAGAGGAGAATCGGGTAATATGGAATACCATTTATGTTTTGTTGTACAAAATAGTACTGAAAATAATTTAACACCTGAAACTAAAACCAATACAACCTTCAACTTCTTGTGACAACATATATCTAATAAAAAGCTGTCAAAACAGATTTTTTTTATTAGTAAAATTTAGTTTTAAAAAAATTGTCGTTTGGAGGGTAATATGGAATAGAAGGTTTCAAATAACGTAAACTATCTGGAATTGAGATAAAAGGATTTAATGATACTTTTTAGTCAACATCATCATCATCTTTGTCGAATTCAATAGCTATCGCTTCTTTCAATTTTCGGCTGTTCTTAAAACAAAACATAATTAATGAATTAATTAAGAAATATTTACTTTCTCAATTGTTATTTTATTATTTTCAATCAATATTAACAAAAATCGTATTACTGACATTATATTTGATTAAAAATGTATTTCAATTCAGTAATTATTTTTCGGGTTGTATAAAATACCACAGTTTTATGTCTGGTTTTATGGAATACCAAGTATCTCATATTACCCGAATCGCTATCTTGGACAAAATAGGCTTGATGATATTATAAAAAAAGATGGAAGCCATAAAAAAGACCTGCACAACAAACCATCACTCATTTAGTACACATTACACTAACACTAGCGATCAACAAAATAAATATAAAATTTTATATATATTTTAGAAAACTAATCTGCAAAAATTCTTGAAAGTGGAAAAACAAACTTTGTTGGATAGCAAACACAGTTCAGCTCCCAAATGACCGACCTTCATAACAAAGCATCATAGGAGTTTTGAGCAGCAGTTGATGGTACTTCCACTATACAGCAGCATTCGGCAGAGGAGAAACCTCGGTATTCCATATTAACAGACTATTCCATATTACCTGATTCTCCTCTAATTTTCCCTTAGAAAATGTGCAGTGTAAGACAAAAAAGACTTTAAAACTTTGGAATAATATAGAAATTTATTGAGATAACTTGCAAAATCGGTAGGTGTGTCATTTTTTAGAAAACAACTTCAAGTTTCACGTAAAAGTGTCAAGTGTCATTTTGGTTTGATGTTACTACCATTTGTCATGCGGCAAACACTCCTCCAGTAGACAATTTCTTCCCACACTCGTTGCAGCAAATCGGGCGTAACCCGTGTAATGGTAGCATAGATTTGGTTTTTCAGGTCAGCCAAATTGTTTTGTATGGGAGGAGCATACACACGATCTTCACTGAAACCCCAGAGAAAGCAATCCAGTAGTGTCAAGTAAGTGGAGCGAGGTGGCCATGTGATTGGCCCTTCACGGCCAATCCACCGACCTGAGATGTCGCAGTGAACAAACCCGTCTCAACAAAGTTCTTGTGCCAGGAGTAAATTTTAGGCTCTTGGAAGTTCTTTATTGTATTGGGTGCGAAATTTACGCCCAACAGTTGTTATAGAGTTCGTTTCGTGCAACCAAAACAAACAGCCACCACGCTCGGCACCAGTGAAAGTAGCCATTTTAACCGTGCACTAGGCTGGCACCCCTTGTGGCGGAATGGTGTACTGAAGCACTACGTGCATCAAACTTGAGGGTTTTTTTTTTTTTTTTTGCAACAAAATGATACATCTAACGATTCTGTAAGTTATCTCAATAAATTTCTATATCATTCCAAAGTTGTAAAATCCTTTTTGACACACCCTGTATAATTCTTAGCTGGTATTGTATGTTCAGTTGTAATAATGGTACTTCATTCGATTCAAATGATATTTTGACGTGAGGTAAACTGAAATCCATATGGTAAAAATTAAAATTTGGTAACAGAATTGTCAGTCTTGGCATAGCATCGTCTTTATCGGAGATTATATTCTATTTAAACTGAAGTGAATGTATCAGAGGAGAGTCAGAAACAGATACGAGTATTGTCTCTTATAGAGCTGGCCGATCCTTGGTGAAGATTGTCCGCGTAGACAGTGGCAGCTATCGCAGGGAACGGAAGTCTGCCAGCTGATGGTCGGCGATAGCTGTCCCGCTTTTACCGGCTCTGTGTGTGTGTGTCTCATTTTTAATGGCATGTGTGTGATACGTGGCGGAACTGCGCGACACGAACGTTACTCCACCGGCCCTGATGGCAGATCACATGTGCGCCACTCACGCACCACACAACACAAAGCCACGCACACACATGTGCAGCTGTCATATGTGGAACAAAAACGCCGTTCACAAGGGAGTAGGCCTACTGCGAATCAGTCAGTATCCTGAGATGCTGAAATCCTTAACCCATACTGCTCAATGAGACAATAACTGTAGTATGAAACTTGACCCAGGCAGTTGTTAGTCGAAAAATGCTGAGTGCGTGAGAATGGAAAGCAGCAAAAGGGAAATTCAGAACCCATGTTCATCGAGTAACAGCAAATACGTTTCCGGTCACTTCTAAAAAAAAAAAAAAAAAATTAATCTCGAAACCCTTGAAACGAAAAATAATAATGTATTTAAAGAATAAAGTTGTTTTTCCCATGCATTCTTTGTGCTCAAAGTATTGAGTGGACTAAGCTGCTCATATAACTTGCCCACCCCAGAAAGGTTTAAGGAAGTAATGTTGAACGATGCGGCGGTACCTACTGCAACTCTCCTCATTTCGCGTAGAACTAGGAAGATCAATGCTGGTCAAACTAATTGTAGATGCTACGTACGCAGTATCTGCATTATGTTTAGTTAGTAACAATTGAAATAAGTGGGGAAAATTGTCTCCTAATCATACTTCATACTTCCACCGAGCGTGGTGGATGAGCGGTTTCGGGAGGACTCTGGTTCGAATCAGTGGCGTAGCTAGGTCAACAAGGGCTCCGGTGCAAAAAAAATTATTTCGGGCCCTCAGGCCAAATGGGCGACCTTTTTTTTGCTTTGTGTTGCTGAGCTGAGGCTGAGGGCCCTTGAGTTGTGCTTGGGGGCCCCCTGAGCAGTGAGGGGCTCCCTGTGTCTCAGGGACCCCCTTAAAGGACGGTAGAGCTAAAAAAAAAAAAAAAAAGATCGCCAGTCTGCCGTTAATGCCCGTGGGCCCTCTGAACTGCGCTTGGGGGCCCTCCGAGCGTAGGGGCCCCGGTGCACTGCACCGCCTAGCGGCCTAGCCCCATAGTAGCTACGCCCCTGGTTCGAATTCCCGTCCGGACATCCATATTTGGGTTTTCCATGGTTTCCCCAAATCACATCAGGTGAATGCCGGGATGCTTCCTTCGAAAGGTCATAGCCGAATTCCTTCCCTTTCCTTGTACCCAGTTCTTTTACGTTTCTGATGACCTCGACGTCGACGAGGCGTAAAGCCAAAAGCAAAATAAAGTTGTCTAACCTAACCCTCCGTAATCCTACGGGTTAAGGGGGACCTCCAGTTTAAAATGAAATGTGAACCATAGAATCTCTCTGCCTCACTTCACAGAGGAGGAAGTCGGATTAAGAAACATTGAGAATCCCCATCGAGATAGGGATTCGAACCGGGGACCTATCGATCTTCTATCATACGCCTAAACACCCGCTTCAGCCAGCAAGCTGCTGCGAGTTTAAACATGCGCTACTAAAGAAACATTCTACAAGAGTAGAGCGATCACTGCAAATTATCTGTCTCAGTCGCGACCTAATCTCTACAACAATACTGATACTTACAGACAAAATATTGTCGCTCCCACTCAGATCTCAAGCTCCGTAAGTCATAAACTGAGAAACATAACATATTATCAAATGTATTAAAAGCTTGTTTATCTTTAAGTTCTTATGGTTTGACTTTATTTTTTTCTCTCGCAAACCCACATCTACTCTGTTTACTTACTCTTGAGAATCCCTAAGATATTCCTTTTGATACCTGAAGAGAAATTTTTTTAAAAATTATTCATTGAAAAATCGTCATAAATCTTACTGAAAATTATCAGAAAAGTCAGACCGTGTTTGGAGAATGAGAGGATCGAATCCACGTTCGCTCATCCAGTTTTCCATGATTTCCCGAAATCACTCAAAGCGAATGCCGGCATGGATCCGAGAAAAAGCCACGGTCGACTTCCTTTCCATTCTTTGCGCTTACCCCCTCCCGCTTATAATGATCTTGTCATCGACCAGGCTTAAAGCCAAATAATAGTAAAAAGAAAGTCAGCTATGATATGAACAGATGTCGACTGCAATTTCATACAGAAGCTGTTACATCTTTTGTGTTACACTGACGAAGCTGGCGCATTAATTCCAAATCCTAGTATATAATTTTTACTGGTGCGGTACGTTGACAGTGGTTGGCGGCTACCCGCGCCATGTCTCCCCGGTACAGCAACGGTCATAAACGGTGCCACCACGACTGTTTTACGGACGCGACAATGCCGGCCGGCCGCAGAGGCAGAACAAACAGAGGCTGGCTGCAGACTTTATGGAGGGCACTGTGTGGGCCCCTTCCTCCGCCCCATAAAACAACGCCATTAATGGAAGTGTGATAAACGAAAAGATAAGCGGCGGGGCGGCTAGATGCCGGAGATAGCGGGCGCAGCCCGTTGCTAAGGCAACAATCTGTGTGCAGCGGCGGCGGCGGCGGGCCTTATCGCTACAAGGGCGCGCGAGCCCGGCCGGGCGGGCAGGATATTTGGCGATGCTATCTCGGTAACTAGCTCGGGATATTCATTAGATGTTATCGGCCGGGCTGCGGGGGCGGACGGTATCGGCACCGACCAGATTAGCGCAAGACGTGAGCCATACCTGCTCCGGTGGCGACCACTCCGAAAGACACAACCACTACTCTACCAACAGAGAGCTAGGGGTGAAGGGAGGTCTAAGTGTTTTCACATTCTGACTGACTTTTCAATGAACATGTCAATCTATACTAATAGAAGGCTTTTTATTTTATTTTTTTGCTGTCCCTCGACTGGATCCTATCCTCTTACTCTCAGCACGACCTTTACAATCTACGTCTTCAATTACCTGTTTTACACTTTCTAATATTTGTCTACCTCTTTCCTTCAACCGTTCCTTCCACTAACCGATTAATCAATTCCGCAAGTCTCGAAATTAGACCAATGTTCCTGTCTCTTTTTTCTGTAAGAGTTTTCCACAATTTCTTTCCTCACCCATCATCTCCAAAACACATTCATTTAGTACTTTATTTGTCCACTTAATTTTCAGCATCCTTCTACAGCACCACATTTCAAATATTTCAATTTTCTATCTTTTCTGGTATTCCTACCATAACATAGAGTTTTTGAAGGCTAAGGAAGGGGGAAAATTTGAATGTGGCATAAGTGGTCAAGGAGAAAAAATCAGTATGCTACGAGTTGCTGACCGAGCGTGGTGGTGTAACGGTTAGCGTTCTGGCTTCGCAATCGGGAGGACGGCGGTTCGAATCCCCGTCCGGGCATCCAGATTTGGGTTTTCCATGGTTTCCCAAATCACTCCAGGCAAATGCAGGGATGCATCCTTCAAAAGGCCATGGCCCAATTCCTTCCCATTGCTTGCCCCCATCCTTTCCCGTCTCTAAAGACCTCGCTGTTAGAGAGACGTTAAGCAAATAAAAAACCAAACAAACAAAAAAAAAACAAAAAAAAACCGAGTTGCTGATGAAATTGTCTTGTTAGCAGAACAAACTGAGGCTCTTGAAAACTTACTGAATGGCATGAACAAAATACTGGAAGAATATTTTAGACTAAATATAAACCAAAGCAAGACGAAACTGATGAAATATAGTAGAAATGAAAATGATAGTAGATTAAATGTAAAAAAAATGCTCGAATGCAATAGGAGAAGTAAGTGAATTCTTTTTCTTAGGAAGTAAAATTAAAAGTGATGGCCGGAGTAGGAATGATATTAAAAACAGAACAGCCTAACGAAAAGTGTCTTCACGAAAAAGAGAAATCTTTTAGTTTTGAATATTGATCTAGGATTCAGAAAGGACATTTTTATAACTATTTGTGAGGAGCAGAGCACTTTACGGTAGCGAAGCATGGACTTCAGGAATACCAGAAAGAAGGAAAATCGAAGTGTTTGAAATGTGGTGCTACAGAAGAATGCTGAAATTTAAGTGGACAGATAAAGTACGAAATGAACGTTTTCTGGAAATGATGGGTGACGAAAGAAACTTGTGAAGGAGACAGGATAGTACGTCACGTTTTAAGACCTGCGAGACTGGTTAATTAGTTAGAGGAGGGAACATTCGAAGGTAAGAACTGTGGAGGAAAGCAGAGATTAGAATATATGAAGCACATAGTTAAATATTATGTTGATACGAAGAAATTAACGCAAGATAAAACGATTCAAGAGACAGATGACAGCAAAAATAAAAATGTTAAGCTTGGTCAATGCGTAGCCATGACCGTAAGAATGTGACGTCACGCTTCCCGCCTTCGTTGGTGATTAACAACGGCTAGAGATGATACTCGAGGTTATGCACGTTATTTAATGACAATTCTATTTAGTTAATCACTCGCGAGGAAATGAATTATCAGAACACTGCTTCCGACACGTCATTTTTAAGCGCTTTTAAGATATTTGTATTCATATAAATTTATATTCATATAGATGTTTCCGCTATATTCTGTCGTTGTTAAAGTCAAAGGAATGTATTGTCAAAATACTGATATAAAAGTATGTATTGCGTTTAAACAAACAGTTTAATTGTTCGTTTTTTTATTAATGATTTGCATTATATAAGCTGCATTTAAATAGTTCCAGTGAGTCCCATTTGGATCGTGATAAGGTGAATGTATTCATACGAGGGTGGTAGAAGCTATGATTTTAGAATATCAATATTAGTGGAGGTTGTGGTAAGGCTGAAATGCAGACAGGGCCAAAATGACAACTGACATCCTTTTTTGCTGCATTATTCACGATGACTTTAGTTTTACAAATAATTTAAGCTGCTTTCATAAGCTCCACGTTAATGAAGTTATTAATTCATTCGGATGGAAGTAGTTCAATATTTATCATGCTGAATGCGTCGGGACCAGGAATAAAGCTAATATTACGCGGTATAGCATAAGGGTTCTAATTTAGTGTCATTGGTTCTACACTTCTGTCGTCATCAATTCAGCAAAAGTTCCAACTCTATCACTACGTAAACCACGAACTAATTATGTACAGCATTACAAAATCAAGTTTGTGACTTTTGTATAATAACAATTCTATTTAGGTAACCAAATGCAAATAAATAAATAACCAGAATATTGCATTCTTCCCGTCATTTTTGACGGACTTAGGGGCTATTATCAACAATACCTATGCCGCTAAATAAAATCAAGTTGATGTTAGTAACTGCTGTTTTCTTGTACTAGTGTAGGACATTTCTGCAACCGGAAAACTGAGGTGACATGAGTAGACCTCCAATAAACCAAGCTTTCCTGTGTACGAGTCAGTGAAAGAGTTTTAGGATTTTATTGGTCGCTCTAATGCAGTTGTAACATTGTGTGAAAAAGAGTTGTGGGTTTTCCACTTAAGCTTTTAGAGATCCCAGTGTTTGGGAGACTTTTAGCCCAACCGTCTTCACTGAAAGAGTTGGATTTGACAATTTGAATTACGGCATTGGTGCTGGCAGTTCCTATCTGAGGCTAAATATGAGGGATGGCTTAAACGGTAAGGAGACAGATTTCGTGTTTGAACTACTCACGCCGAACTCCTGGTCAGTAATACTGTATGAATTAAGCAGACTTGTATTTCCGGTTGGCAATTACTGAATGGGGGAAAGTAAACAAAATTTATTCGAGGCATTATCAGGGAGGCAAAGTACTACCTGCACAAAACAACCATCCATCGATTCACCTCTTCAAATTAAGGCTGTTCTGAATGTGAAATGCGATTACTATTATGGCTCTATTCAATATTAAATAATTCATCACATTAGACGTTGACGGTTATATTAATGTCTCCCCCAATCTCCACAAAAAGAAGTAACAATTTCAACACATTTGGTTTTCACTCGTGAATTTCAAGAACTCTTTCAAGAGACAATTCTGAAACTTACAAATAAATTACTTTCCGACCACGTTAACCAAAACAGCCAGAAGCTCTGCTTTAGTATCTTTCAAAAATTATATCGTATGTTTCGAGTGTTTTGGAATCGATAAAATCTCAGTCACACAAAATACACGCCCAACATTTTGTTAAAACTACACACTACTATCTAGGTGCGACTACGATCGCTGACCACGGGAAGGTGAACACTTTAGCCAATACGTTGCCGGTATGGATTTAACGGTGGATGAATTCAAACAACGGTCTTTCTGAGAGAATTTTATTTTTGGGTGGTCTACCGGAGTTAAGTCAGTTCAACAAAGAGACTGGGGAACAAGTGGAATCACTTTCTTGACCAAAAACTTTAACTAGTAACGTGTGTGTGGACATGTTATTTTAATAGAAAATCTAACATAACTGTCGTCGTGTTTACTGAATGATTTGCCTTCGTGAAAGAGGTTTTCAAGGAAGAATAACATTAAAAAAAAATAGAAAAAAGTAAGAAAAATAAGCAAATACCTTACCTACAGATTTAGCCGAATTCCGCTGAGGAATTTTGATTACAGTTTGCATTAAACTTCAATCGTCACATATTTTCAACACAAAATATGTCTGCGTAAAACATTTTCTGAATTCCAGACTACATTTCCTACAGTTAGCTGTTCCGATTGTGAATAGCAGTACTGAACGAATACGTTTTAACACGAGTAATGAAAATTAAACAAGAAAATAAGCTGCAAACGCATGTGGCAGACAGAACATAACAAATAAAGTAGACTGCAGTGAATTCATCAGGACGGTACGTGCTGTGTGAATCCAGTTTCTGTTATGATGGAAGCTGTGTTCCAGTGAGTTTGCGAGGTTGTACATTTCCATGTTAACCAAAGATCGGTGGCAAATACTGCAAAAACTTTTTAACCTAAATTGACAGTACTGCGAACCTTTAGTTTCCAATTTTTTCAGAACTTATTTCAAGCGCTACATAACGAAACCAATCAGCAGATTCATTGTACATACCAGCCCTGTATTAAGTAAAATGTTTTTACTCAGTGTATGAAATGTCCCCCCCCCCTTTATTGCAATATTTCGAATCGGCTGTACCATCTGTTCAAGATAAATGGCTTGTTGATAAACGGTAGAGTCGAAATTTGTTTTTTGCTCGTAGTTTAACAATTTTGTTTAACTTCAGGGCACTGTATGAGAAGCTTGTTACTCACTTCAGAAGACTATCTAAAATTCTAGTCTTGCTCTTTTCTTCTCTGTCAGTATGATCATTTCCAGTTCGAATATACACTATGTCTCATCCATTAAAGACGAGTCATCAAAAATTACAGAAATAAAGTGTTAACGGAAATTTCATGTCAGGTTTTAAAGTGAACAAGAAGAAGAGGAAGAAGAAAAAAAGAAAAAAAAAACGATTCATGGTTACAGTATCAAATTTAATTTCTCACGCTTGAGGATAAAAACTGATAAGAGTAGCCTGATCATTCATCATTTGTCTTTTCTATAAATGTGCAGTTAATTTCCATCTTGAATCTCAAAGAATTTATCAAAATACTTCCGGTTTTATTTTTTATTTTATTTTTAGTTTCTTAAATTTCCAGCTTCCCGGTGGAGAAGTGGTGGGCGAGCGCCGCAGGATCCGACCTGGTATTTGGGGTGACGCTAGTTCGATTGACGATTTACCAACTCAGATTTTTGTTTTCCATGGTGTCGTCATCCTTTTCGTAGGTCCATTGTTGAAAAATGGAAGCAAAGAACCTTTTCTTGACAGCAAATAAAGCAAAAACATTACCTTTAGCTTCTGGATCTTTTATAGAGATATACATTTTTATTGATCTCAGCAGCGTGCTAGTGATGCGTGTAAAGAATAATATAGAAATACCAACAAATATAGAAATACCGTACGACATCAGTAGGAAGGATTTCTATGTTGTTCGATCTCCTATGTAATCTTTATCTGTTTGATACTGAAGTTTTATTATTGAACGAGTGCCAGCTTCGAAGCCAATTACGTAATCATCAGACTTTTCGCCTCAAGAATACTTCAATTGACCGGTAAATAGAAAACCACAATTACGACATTTAAAGACCGGGAACAAATCTCTTATCTCTCATGTAAGAAATACATTTATAAACATGTTGACATGCTCTACCGTATTTATTACACACATCAGAGAGCTATTTAAAACACAAAACACATATGCATTGAAACGGAGATTTCTGCATGAAGTGGCAACTCTAATAATGTTAATGCAAACAAAAAGCAATGTACGAACTTTCTATACGTGTCACAGGCTTGAGTGAAATGAAGGTCAAAGTGCACGTGTCGTAACTAATCGAAATCTTATCCCGTAACAATGATGCAATAAACACTAAAACTGCAATACACTGTAAAAACACATACCACATCTGATCCTCACTATCTCCACCATGGCACTTCTGTTCCGCACAGTCAGTGGTATGCAGGCAGCATAGATGACAGATTCTCAGACATCACGCGGCTGGGCGCGGCGGCAACCAGTTGTTCACACATGTAGAGGTAGAAGCCTACACACGAGTCACTGTAATGAGACTACGCGTACTCACCCTGCGCTGTGCCAGCACTGTGCGGGCGGACACGTGAATGTGGCAGCCACGTGGTCTCCGCTGTGACAGCGCTCCCCTCCCGCCCCTCCCCACCCAGCCCCACCCCACCCCACCAGCCACTGTCCGCTGCAATACGTGACACACAGCCGTGGCTTGCGTTAGTCATCTGACTCTGATAACTTCGGGGTCACGGCCTCCATTCCCTAACCTACCTGCAAGCAAGTGCTGTCCGCTAGGTGATCTTAGCCATCGTCCAGCTTTTAAAACCGGGGCTAATGCTCTGTATGCCATTCGGGAGGACGTCGGTTCAAATCAACGTTTGGTTATTCAGATTTTAGTATTCTGTAGCCTCGGTAAATAATAATAATAAAAATAACAATACTTAAACGACTGTGATGATCTGTATATTGATATTTTGAGAGCGTCGAGATTTTTTTTTTTTTTTTTTTTTTGGGGGGGGGGGAATACGAGCTAAACATGCGATGTTGTTACAGGCCATGTTTCCACAGTTACTTAATTAATTACCAGTTGAAAAATAACGCCAATGCAACTGTTTAATTTATTTATTGCTGCGTCGTACGCGTTTCACCTCTCATCATTCGTCGCTGATGATGCCTCGATGAGAGGTGAAACGCGTACGACGCAGCAACAAGTAATGAGGTTCAATACACATTCGAAAACCAAAGAAAATAAATTTGAGGACTTTGTATACACAAAGACGGAAAATCTTTTGTATGTGACACAAATTTCAGAAGTTTTGTACAAATTAATTTCTTTACGTTTTATTTTAAAAACCTTGTAATTGAATGAGATATAATGTTGTATACTTTCTTAGACCCCGTTCTTCTTCCAAAATTCGATCTATCAGTTTGTTAATATTTAGTCATCAGTTTTATGATCAATGATAAAAACAGCAGTTGGTTTGAAAGTTTTTTAGGACGCAGTGAAGATTATTTCTGCTGAATGTTTATCATGAACGGGGAATACTTACAGCCCACAATGGAGAAAGTTTCACTTATCTTACTGCGCAACAGATAATGTCAAGACGTTTATCGCGATCTAAAAGCAAAATTCTACGATCAGAAGAATTGTAGCAGAAACTCCTGATCCAGGCAAAGTATAAATTTCCATTGCTTCTAATTAGTTCTGCGGTTTACTTGTAAATTGATAGGAGAAGGGGCATTTCAGCGATTGATATTTTTTACAGAAATTGTTATTGGCTAATATATGGGAGGTAAGTTTGTTTCAACCAACCATGGCTACATTTGTTAGAGTTCACCCAGGTAACCTATACAAAAATGGCGGGAGCAAGACATTGGAATCAATCTTTACTATTAGCTGAAGTTGGTACAAAATTATGATTGTCAAATTTAATGAGGTTAGGAATATTTATCTTTAGCTGTCACCAACCAACAAGAATGGATCGCTTGCTTGAAATATTCCTTACTCGTGTATGGAAGAATATTTCAGAAATTTCATGTGAATGTATTAAATTTCAAAAAATGTACTAAGGGAAAAGTCTCCAAACTGGACATGCAGTCAAATACAAAAATATTGACAGCGAAATCTAAAATAATTCTTGTGGTAAATATGATTTTAATGAGTTATCGAAGACATTTTGGAGTTTAGACAAAAAGATTTTTATGGCTTTACTCCTCGTTAACGTCCAGATTATTAGAGGAGGGAAAGGAAAATTCGACCATGCCCTTTTGAAGGAAGCATCCCGGCATTTGCCTGGAGTGGTTTGGGGAAACCATGGAAAATCCAAATCTGGATGCCCTGTTAGGGATTCGAATCAGCGTCCTCCCGAATGCGAGGCCAGAGCGTTAACCGTTCACTCACCACGCTCGTTAGGCAGAACGAACGGAGAAAATCCGCTCGAACATGTATGGTAATAATTTGAAGGAGAGGATACTCTGTGTATCAATTTAAGAGCCAATAAACGGTCTGCGAACATGCTGGTGACTGGGGTCACGACAAGCACGAAACCCACGCAGCGTGCCTGGAGAGAGGCCAGCCCGGATACACGACGACTGACCCCTGGAGAGGTGACAACATGTTAGCGGCATTCAGCGTGCAAGAAAGTAGGAGCCATGAAACGAAACGAGAACAGTACCTTCCGTTATGCAAATATTCACGTCATATTATCATCGTCATCACGGAATTATGTGGCCTCTTGGAATAACCGGTCCAGATGGAACAACAACAGTCTTCTCCAGGTAGAACGGTATTGGGTGATTCTCTACAACTATCTCTACCGGCCATGCGTACATCTTTGTCCAGTGGCCCTGGTGGTCTTCCCCTTAGTCTCTGATGGTTTCTTGGACTCCAGTCTGACACAGTTTGGTTACCATGGCGGGCCCACTGCCACTTGAAGGAGTCTCTCTTCTTCAAAATGTCTCTGATACATGTAACTGATCTGATGTATGTAGCTCTCTAGTGAAACCCAGCATTAAGTTTTACATAGCCTTTTAGGCCGTTCGAACTTTCGATGTTGTAAATTCATTGAGTGTCCAGCCGCAAGTCGACACGGGAAGAATGCAGTGATCGTAAATTGTTTCTTCAGGCTTGTGGACATATTTGATTTGAGGACCATAGAAGGCTTCCCCTATGCTTTCCATCCCAGCTTGATGCTAGGTAAAGTTTCTAGCCTTGCTTTCCCTCTCATATTTACAAGTTGGCCAAGATAAATACATTATTTATTTGTACTGAAGTGGAAAGAAGTCTGCCCAACTAACAAATAGTGTGAGGCTACATCAAGTTACGAGTAGCAGGACTCTGTCTATTAATAAAGAACCCATCTTTTGGTCGATGATTGATAGTGGGCAGGGGACAGCAGAATATACCTACCTTGGGGTGGACGACACTTCACCTTATGAAAGGGAGAGGGTTTCCCTGTACATTCCACGGGAGGGAGGGTTTATGTATATTTTGGACTTTGAAAAGATTCAGTTTCCATTGAGGATGCATTGTCTAACAGTGAACAGCCAGTATCCATCAGATGAAATTACAGCCGAAAGTATAGACGATATCGAATGGATACCTTTCGGGGCCACCGCGAATGAAAAAGACCGTTGGTTCAGTGTGGTAAACAAACTTCCAGAACGACACGGGAACCGACGCCAGCCAAGACATCAGGCATTCTCTCGCGATGAAGACAATAATGACCGTGCGTGGTGGGTAAGTGGTAACTCTCTGGCTTCAAATTCGGGAGGACTCGGGTTTGAAAACAAGTCCGGCCATGCAGATTTTTTCCATAGTTTCCCCCAAAATAATTCCAGACGAATTCCGAGATGGTTCCTTCAAAAGGTCATGACCACATTCCTGTCCATTCCTTGCCCCACGTCCTTTCCGCCTCTGATGAGCTCTACATCGACCAGGCGTAAATAAAAAAAAAGGGTAGACTAAGGCAACAGAGCGATAACATTGAAGTTCCAATCCCAGATAATGTTTTCTTCACCATTTGAATCCTAATAACGCCTCCAGAGATATTTCTTTCATGCTCTACAGGTGCCCTCACTGTTCACAAATGTTCTGTCTTTTTTATTTAGATTTTTCGTTTCTAGTAACAGCTTCTTTGACAAATAAATAGCAATTCTCTAAACGCTTGATCTAACATTCAAATCGCAAACAATTTACCTTGAGAAAAAAATATTTTTTATAAGTGTTTTCAAGTTTTATCATTTATATGAAATATGCATGCTTATCTTACTATCGAGATTCATTAGAATCTAAAAGTAAGTCCAATTTAATTTTCAAGTCCTTGAGCTACTTCCCTCACGTTATCCAATTAATACCAATTAAAAGAACAAGCACTACTGTGACAACACCCTGCTGAGACCGATTTGTTAGCCATAACTTTTGTTTAAAAGAAATTTATACTAGAGGCAACTGATTCTCATTTAAGACAACTTAACATTAAAAATAATTAAGATACTTGCTGATAAATAACTCATATAGTACTGGCTGATTTATATAGATCTAAACGTTCTGTGTGTATTCCACAAGTCTTTCAAACACGTCATATGAAACGTCTAAAGAAACGTAAGGCTCGTCCGTACAGTAAGTAGATCACGTAACTATGTCGTATGTTACGTATGTATTTCAAAATTGCTTCTCACCCATATTGCAGATTGGTGTGGATGGATGTCCCCTTTCTGGACCACATGTTCGGGAATCGGAACGTGCTTCATCTATCGATAGTGAATAATTTTCAACAGGTAGTTATTTAGTTTGGTCAAACCCGAAAGTGACTGCGCTCTTATAGCTAGTGAAAATCTAGATATATGTTTAGTTCTTATGTATATTTTCTTTGACCTATACAGTTAACGTAGCTGTTATGGTCGGAAAAAAAAAAAGAAAAAAAGAAAGAAATTTAGGTCATTATACACGCGCAGAGCATAAACATGGTTCAAAGACACAGGTCACCACACTTAAAAATGTCGCTAAGGACTTAGCAAGTGTTTCGAAGAAAATCGATATCTATCCACAAACTTCTGAATATTGAACAGTGACTGGCAAGTCACCATTGTTTTCTTTAAATTCAGTTTCTTTTATAATTTACAACAGTCTTTCACCGCCGTTTGCTAGTAATTCATTTCACATAAGTCAACAATATTTCAACAGAGTTTCTTGACTACTGTTTCAACGGGTTATAGGTACCTGCAATTTTATCTCATTTCCTTCTGAAGAGGAAATGCTGCAGAATTATCCGATTTTGTGGAAATCGTCCTTAATATGGAAAGAGTTTCACCGATCTGCCGTCTATTTATTGTCTAACAGTGTATCGTAGGTAATGGAAACCTTCTAATATTAGTGTTATTATAAAATACTGTAGTTATTGAGCCAAATGATAAGTTACATTAAAAACCTTAATTTCGTTGACGATGAAATTTGACGCACACATGTTGCTAAACGAAATTTCTGAAAACAGTTATTTGCTTCCGTGATGGGACTGTATGTTTGTTCCATACTCCACGTAGAAGATAAGGAGTTAATTATAATTCATGTTACTTTATTAGTGCAAGTGAAGTAATCTGAATAGAAGGCAGATGTTTGGCTGTACAGTATTTCTGACGATTAGAAAGGAGAGAGGCGGGCGTTATCGATCGCCATCAGTCTGATGGTATCAGAGGCGACTCGTCCCGTCGGCAGATGCTATCAGCCTGTGACGCAGAGCGATGGCCCAGCGATAACGACCCGGGGACAGATCTAGAGCGCAGCAGCGCCGGTAACTCCACAGCCAGCTACAGGTAAAATTCGTAACACGAGAGCAGCTATGCCAGCTATATTATCTATACTGCAATTTCGTACGCTAACCTCGATAGCTATTAGATGGAGAACGGTGACGTCATGTGCCGGCCTTCGCTAACAAATTAACAACGGTGCAGAGATGTTATTAGAAATTACAAATTGTGTGCACAATTTGATAGAATAGCTAAGCAACTGCGATAAAATGAGTTGTCAGAATACATTCATTACGTTTGATTTTCATATAATTTAATTCTTAGACAAATATGGTAAAACTTTACGGGTGAAAAAAAGAGTAATAAAATTGTATTTTACTATTAAATGAAGTTCTTACTAACTATCCGGTCCGAGTGTTCGTATCGGGCACTTTGTGTAGAGCACAAAATTCCAAAGAGAAAAAACACCGATAAAGCAATACTCGAACTGAAAACCGGGAATATATGAAACGTAAGTGTGATCGGACAACTCCGTTGGTATCTGGCGAGCCTGAGTTGAGTAAGGATGTGGATTACTTTCTTATTATTAACTTAATCTTCATTTTCTATACACCAGTGTTTTTTAACCTTTTTTAACCAGAGGACCAGTAAAATTTTACAACTAGACTAGTAAATCAGCAAAAATAATTCTACGGACCACTTTATTACATGAATCTACCTTTTTTTTTATTAATGTTCAAATTATTAACCAACGTTGACAATTGTTATCGGTGTGTACCACTGTCTTTTAAGATTTAACCATTAATAAGGCTGCCAGAAACAGGTCGTCAACGTAATCCTGAATTTAATATCACTCTCTCTGGGTCCGTAAACTATTTGGTTAATAGACTATCATTCTAACAATACATTCGTATCGTCATACTCTGGGAATAGATGATCTTTGGTAATCATTGGCTTTAAAAAAATTAGATTATAACTTGTACTCGCTTAGATAGTACGCGTATGGTATCCGTGTTTAATAATTTTTTATTTGTTTTGATATTTTTAATTCACTTAGAAATAATTTGCTTATATTTTATCTGCGGACTACTTGTCCCATGTCCCGAGAAATTTTGTTCATGTTTCAGTTGTTGCATTGTTCTGAAATTCTGAACCCTTCCGTGCTGTCACATAAGTGAGAAATAAATATTGTTCTAATTGCGATAGTGATTGTTGTGGGGACATTTTCAAAATCAATGCTTGATACTCGCAACTGTGAAGAAATTATGAAGTCTCATTATTGACATTTATTTACATTGGCACCTGTCAGAGGCAAGACTGCTCGTAAAAATCGAGTTTTTTTTGTCGAGTTTGAACGGTACCGTTTGAAATTATCTTAACTGAAGTATCACATCATCTGAAGAAAGTAACATCGTGGATCGGGTATATTTTCTCCCTGTGTCAACTGATTTTCAGTTTCGTATTTCATTATTCTGTCACAAAAAGATGTGGACGAAAGTAGATGAAGTAGACGTCATTCAGTTAATTATGTTACCGTAATGAATCTCCTGTCCTGGTTTTGTTAAAGTACCTGACGTCAGTTGAATGGAAATTAAGCTCTTATTTTCTCAGAACCGCCACTTCCAACGCTGTAACGGAAAAAAACAGATAATTTTTCCCCGCAATTTGAATTATTGCAGTTTTATGCTGCTCTGTGCGATTTTAGATAAGTTATAACATTCCCTCGACTGAACTGCAATCTAGATAGAAATATCAGAAACAAGAACGAGACCGCTTGTATTCATATTCATTTTAATTACGATAGAAGATAAGACATAACGAGTAGTACGATACCATAAAACAAAGAATTCTATTTGCATGTTTCCTCACTTTCACGCAGTTGAGAGAACTGGCTGAAAAAAAAAGGAAATCTCCTGAGAGCTGTCAACATCAGTTCTGTATTTGCTGAGACGAGTGTACAGCAAATACGGCGTCTCAGACTGTGCACAGCTGCTGTCTCATTAGTATTCATATTGGCTGAGATACGGCTAATTAGCTCTCCAGAAGAAGTCGTATATTCAACATTTGCTTGAAAGGTTGTAGTGGCTCATACAACTCCTGCCACGTTCCACTGCTGAACCAAGAGTTCATGCACTTCAAAGTATCAGAAGCTTACTCAGTTATAAACTAACAGAACTTTTATTTCATACATAACTAAAGTAGTGCTTGAGCAAGCTACTGCACGAATTACATCAGATTTTCAGGCAATACAAGTTCCCGTCGTTCTGTGCAGGGCCGTATTTAGGATGTGTAGGCCCCTAGGCTATATATATATATTATGAAAAGCAATATCGATTACTTATTATTAAATTAATAAACCATTTAAAACAAAATATTGAATATGTAATGATATTAAAAATATTCACAGATAACTTACTGAAGAATCAAAATTTCGTAACGTGTTTTCTGCATCGTTTCCAACTTGTTGACTGATGATCGATAGATAAGTTGTTGCATATTTTAGTGCTGTTTTTGCAACCAAACACCCTCAGCATAAGCTGCAAAATTACTAACTGAAAAGTTTTAGTAACAGTATGAAACTGTAGGCCTACATATTAACATAAAACAAACGATGAAAGATGGTTAACATCACCAACGCACGCAATAGAGAAACATTTAAAAAAAACACAGTATTGATTATTCACAAAGCATGTCAACAGGATGACAGTGACTAATATATATATACATATATATGGTGCTGGCCCCTAGACTACAGCCTAGGTATCCTATGCCTAAAGGCGGTCCTGGTTCTGTGATAATTTTCTTGATGGTCAACATCTAAAACAAACTTCCTATCGCGAAATCACTGAGCCTGTGCAAATGTGTGCGGGTTTCAATAACCAAGGTAAAACTTGTGTACATAAAATAAATATTACGTTTTCAGATATTCGATTAAAAATGTTCTGATTTCTTACAGACCCTTGCTGCGTTGTTTTTCTTCAGTTTGAAGCAATTATTGCTGCACTCCAGTGAGCCTCCAAAACAGCCGAAAATACTTACCTGAACAAAAAAAGAAAATATTTATTAGCATAACTTAGTTGATATCCATTCTGCGCAGCTGCTTCTTAAATGTTTTTAAATGAAAAGCCGCTTATTGACAACTGTATTTTTAAGTATTTATTCTCATTTGTTAGTCGTCCTTGTGGTATGAGACAATTCATTTGAAAGTAATTATTAACACTGTTGTGAAAGGATTGTCTTGTTTATTTCATTGATCCAACATCGTGAAAAAAAATCAGATTTTTCGCAACACTTTAACAATGACAATTTTGTATAGTAAGACTGTCACTGACATGACGATAATGTGTTTTTTGATAACGCACCATCTTTTAACGAGTGTTTTTATTAATGTTCTTTCACCAGACGCGTTTCGCCCTTTTGGTGTGGGATATCATCAGTGGCTACAAATATACATAGTGTTATAGTTATATCTCTGTACGTGATTAAATATTATATATATTCATACTACAATGTTATAATGTCTGTATACTATTACTCTACATAGTTTTTTCATATTGTTTGTACACATCGGTGACGTGTTGTCGCAGTAGCAACTTCGACCTACCATTTCACCTGACGAAGACAGTTGAGGTAGCTCTCGGAACGTCGTGTGTGAGAGAACACTTGCGGTAGAACACCCGTGAAGAATTTTTATGAGCTGTAAGCCGGGAAAGACTCAATTTTCACAGCAGCTACATTTGTTCTTGGAAATTATGTGATATGATATGATAAAAGAGCTGGATTGGGAGTCATTGGAGGGCAGGAGGAGGGCGAAGAGAGTGCTGAGTGTGTACAAGGCATATTTTAGTGATGGGGTTTGGAAGGACATTGGTCGAAGAATTGGTAACGGTGGATGGAAGGGTAGAGATGACCACGACCACAAGTTGGCTCTAGATTTCATGCCTAAGGGAATGTGATTTTTTTTAATTGTGTCGGGGATTGGAATAAATTACTAAGTGATGAATAATTTACCAAAAATGCTGAAGGAATTTAAAATTAAAATTCGTAAATCGCATATGTAGATGGGGGTGGAATTTAACACTTCAATTATAAAATAAAATTTAAAAATAATAATAATAATAATAATAATAATAAAAATGGGGTAGTTCGATGACTAGGAAAACTGCCACCGGAGTATGTGCTCCATCGCAATTAAATTCAGTTCCGTTTAAATTATGATATTAATTATTCTTTGTTTATTTACATTCAGTCAATGTAGATGTATTCTTATACTCTCTGTCCAGAGATATCACTAAAGAATATATACGAAATCACATCATGTAGATTTTTAAGGTTATGAGCGTTATTTAGTTAAACAACTGCCAAACACTGCGTTCAACCTGATATTATTGACGGGCCTAAAAGGTATTGGTATTCGATGTGTCTCTTTTCTTTATATTCTATGTCATTGTTACAGCAAATTTGAAGAAATTAATTGCCACAACTCTGCGTTCAAGCAGTCATTTATGAGAGACTTTGAAGCTGGTGTACACGTATAGAATAAAAATTGGGGATCAGTTTGAACCCCACATCACGTTTCGCTAAATCAGTGGCTGCTATTCTGATGCCATCGAACGTGTTGAAAGACTCAATACCCGATACTTGTGGACAACCTCTTCAGAACGAATAAAGGAAATGCAAGTAGCACTGGGAAGCGATATGATTGATACCATCTGATAATTGAATATCCAAGACCACTGTGCTCCACGTAGCAGGTGGACCAGGCGAGCAGGAAGAGTCGG